>OX463850.1:41439746-42039746 GCA_949825065.1 Odontocerum albicorne | reverse complement strand
CTGTAACTTGGAGTTTGTTTTAAGTGAGTGGGCTGTTGCACACAAGCAAACTCACCAGCCACACCGCTGTTCTGCACATCGAGGTGAAACAATCGATGCATACCGGCTTGTTTTCTTCCTTTTTTTTTGAAATATAAATATTCTTTTACCCCCGAATACTACGCGAAAAAAAAAGCCTGTATCATTCGAGGGTAGTAGCATAGCGCGGGGTTGAACCGTTATGCGGTTACCACGCGGCGTACAACTTCTTATACAACTCTTACGATTTATCTGACTTCTTACATGTGCCACTTTAAAATATTCACTTAATTCAAGTCTGCTTTCTTTGATCTTCCTCTACCACGCCTTCTTCCTCTACCACGCCTTGCTCTGTTTATTGGTTTTCTTAGTCTTCTTTTTCTTATTTATTCCCATATTTCAAAGTTTTAGTTTAAATTTGCAGAAAATCTATAATACACATGTAAGTTCTTGTGGAAAGGTGCTTAAACTAAAATGACATTAATTATATATGGAAATATCTTCGTTTGTATCTTTCAGATCTGTGTCTGAGATGTGTTACTTTGAAGAGTTTATTTTGATTCGATCTAATAGGACGGTCTATAAGCACAGAGCTTTTATCGTTACTTGTCACATGTCGTGGGATGGTCTTTCTCAAAGTGTCAAAAATATGGGTGACGTGTGCCTTGGTATGACATCCCTATTTGGAAGGTTTTAATACAATTTAACATATATGATTAACATTTGAACACTGGACATATGCTTTCAAATACAACTAAAACCGAATGTGTTACTATCACATATCGGAATATCTACAAAGATTTCTTTGTAGTTCATCTCGCCTTGATAAGTTTTCTTACCGAATATATTATTCTCAACATATGCAGTTATGGAGAAGCACCCAATGGGATGACCGCAGCCACCAGCTTTATATCCTTACACTTAACTTATATTTATTTGTTTTGTATTTTTAATCTGTATATTAGTGGGTTTTAATCCCAAGTAAGGGCTCCCTTGAAGAGGGTCTGCTCTCTGAACGGCAGAATATAAGGAAAGTCTGCTCTCTAAACGGCAGTATATAGGGAGAGCCCGGTCTCTAAACGACAGTATGTTAGGAGAGTCTACTCTCTTAACGGCAGTATATAAAAAGGGTCTGCTCTCTAAACGGCAGAATATAAGGAAAGTCGGCTCTCTAAATGGCAATGTATAGGGAGAGTCCGGTCTCTAAACGACAGTATGTAAGGAGAGTCTGCTCTCTAAACGGCAGTTTATAGTATAGGGAGATTCCGGTCTCTAAACGACAGTATGTAAGGAGAGTCTACTCTCTAAACGGCAGTATATAAAAAGAGTCTGCTCTCTTAACGACAATACGTGTATATAAGGAAATTCTGCTCTCTAAACGACAGCATATACGGAAAGTCTGCTCCCTAAATGGCAATATACTCGTATGTTACATGTCTAAGGAGATTATGCTCTCAAAATAGCAGTATATATTGTAATATAAGGAGAGCTTGTTCTATGTACACAACAGATGTACACAATCTAATGACGCAGTCTCAATCTTCCTTTCCTTACGAAACACATGCTGTGTGCGTATTTTTATGACTCGGAATAGTTTTTCTCTCTTCTTCTTCTCAGTGTCATGTCAGGTCCTCCCAACGTTTTCTTTAATGTTTAAATTATATATCAAATTTAGACAATAATTTCACAAATGAACAAAACAACGTGCCGCCTCTGGTCATGTCCCTAACTTCCTGGTCGGCACCGGACTGTATCGGTTCTGCATCTCCTCATCCAGGCCTCACGACCAGTTCCTTTTGTTACTGCCCTGCCGAATCCTCGCAGCTCCCCGATGCAGGTGTTATGCAGCGCTGCATAAATAAATCTGCAACTTCCAGTTTTGCTCCATACTCTGCGAGTCTGTTACACTTAACACCGTTCATCTCATGGACTACTTTGTCGGCTTTGCTTTCTCGTTTATTATGTTATATAGACCTGTTATGTTTGAAAATAATCATAAATATTTACATAGTATCAAGCCATATTCCACTACACTCCACCTTAAGCCAAATGTGTTACGATAACATATCGGAAGATCTACAAAAGTTTCTTTGTAGTTGGTCTTCCATTTGGAAGTTTTCTATGATTTTCTTACCAAATATGTTTTTCCAAACATTTACAAATCCGAGGAAGTTTCTCATCTAATGACCAAGCCACTACCATCTTATCCTAACACTCAACTTATAAAAGTTTTATTCCTACAACAATCGTGTGTTCAAGTCCCGACTTGGAGCGTCCTTAACCTTTCCCTTCCTGTGCTAAAAAAACCCGCATGTTTCGGTGATGTGTATTCAATACACATTAATACATATGTGAAAATGAACGATTTAAAATCGGAAAAATAAGAATATTCATAGCCAATCGCTTAAATTAATTAAATATGAAGTCAAAAGTGATAACAATTGAAATTTAATTGCTGAAAGCATGAAAAAAAAACATCGGACGACGTTCACAAAACGGACGGAGCGACCACCTCGAACGAAAGCGGGCTGGCTACAAAAAAAAGAGAAGCGAGCAAACTGAGATTCTATTTTTTGCGTTCCCATATACCGAAGTAGATATCTTGGCAGTGAACTGCTCAACTCTCATGACCTCCTTAGAGAAGTAAGGCCTCAGGTATATAAAGCTGCAGTTGTGGCGGGCTGCCTGAGAGATGTCATATGGAGGAATAAAGATATGAGAACGGATAGCAAGGTACGCATTTATAAGACCTGTGCGTGACCTACCCTCACATATGGCATCGAAGCGAGGGCGGACACTGTCAAGACTAAAAGTAGGCTAAGGACAACAGAAATGAGAACTCTACGTGCTATTGCTGGGAAGACTTTGCGTGATCATATAAGGAACACTACAATCCGAGAGGTATGTGAGGTCCAAGATGTGGTCAGATGGAGATGACAGCGTCGACGATACTGGTACCAACATGTACGGAGAATGAATTCCACAATAATCCCATACATAGCTCGGCATGGGCTACCGGTTGGACGGCGTCCACCAGGGAGACCCCCGAAATGATGGAAAGATAACTGGAGCTCAGCATCCCAAGAGGATAATCTTGTAATAACAGACTCTTGAGTCTACAGAAAGTTGAAGAAGAAGATGAGTGACAATGTAGATGGTCTCCTAAAAGCTTTGCAATCTCTTAAGACGAATTCTAACGTCTTAAAGTATAAACACATACATACATACCCTCACGCCATCACCCTATCACGGTAGACAGAGAGCGTAGAGCGCCAGAATTTCCTGTCTCGACATACATCCTTCGCGTTTTCCACATTCTTACACATAATCATGCAATTCCTACGATTTCTCAGAGTTTCTATGTTACCTTCGTTTAAAATATTATTAATTTGATCCTACAATAATATTCTTGGTATTCCTCTTCCGCGCCTTTCACTAACATTTAAAATATGTTTTATATTTTTTTCTTTATTCAGTTTTTTTACATGCCCATACCATTTCAAGACCCTCTTCTTCATCTTATTCAACACATCAGCCTTAAGTTCACAATTTGTCCGTAATCACTTCATTACGTTTAATGTCATACATTGTCACCCCATGCATTCTTCTCAATGCATGCATTTCTACAGTGTTTTTTCGGCTCCTCTTATTATTTTTTCACGTCTACATTACATTACCATGCAACAAAGGTGGCACCAGAATATTCTTTGATTCTTTGATTTGGTGTATGTTGTTAGTGAATGCCCAAACCATTTCACAGTACTCTTGCTCAGCACATCGACCATAAATTAATAATCGCCATTAGTATCTTCATTACGTATTCTATCATACATTGTAATCCCATGGATTCTTCTTACTACACGCATTTCTACATCTAATAGTATAACACAAGAACTAAAACATATTTTCCACAAGAGCAGTACTCAATAGCCATTATAAGTTAGGATATAATGTCATATTTATGCATGTAGCCGAGCACGCGTCTAGGCACGCGAAAATATTTTAATTTGCTGCGCATTGCGTGCCCCGCCCGGCCTGGCACCGAGATATGCGGAGGCACTTCCGCATGCAGCCCACCGGTTGCACCCCGTATATTCTCGTTAGCGCGATGCCCGCACTGTTTTATACCGCACTTGCGCCAGTATCCTTTAATTATTTATGGGCCGTGGAATTATAGTATCATCGTCATCAATGATATACATACTCGTATTTTCAATTATTGTCCGAACAATAAGAGAGGATCTTTCAAACTGAGCGGTTTTTTTTAATTCTTGGATAAAACACAGATGCCGTCGCGAACTTGCCTGGGTCTTGTGATATTTGAGAAATGTAATCTATGTCATTTATAAAAATGGAGTCGTATACAATACAACAACTTGTTCAAATTGTTGAATTATTTCATGTATTGTAATCTCCGGAAACGGTGATGTTAATTAGCCACCAAGATCGTGTGATCTGACACCGTTGGACTATTTTCTCTGAGGTTACGTGAAAGCCAGATCTATAAAAATGACCCCCGATCAATCCCTGAGCTGAAGGACGAAATTATTCGCATTATTGGTGAGTTAGAACCGCAATTATGACAAAATGTCATCGAAAATTTTGACAAAGAGTGAACATCTGTGAGGCTCCAAGAGGTGAACATTTGGCGGATATTGTTTTTTGTGTTTAAATGTCATACATTTTACTTCAATGACCAATAAAAAGTTTTTTGAAATCAAAACAAATTGTGTGTTTTATTCAAGAATTTAAATAAATTTATTAAAAAAACCGCTCAGTTTGAAAGACTCTTTAGTAACAAAAGAATTTGTGTCAAGACTGGATTATCCTCAAGGAATCTATTTTACATAAGGCATTCTACTATCGAGTTCCATTGAGTTCAATCTCAACCCTTTGATAAGTATCATGCCTTTACTGTGCGTTTATTCATAAAAAATTTATTAGTCATATTAGAGTATGTTATTATGACAGCGGTAGTATTATCCTTCAGGACATGCACTGCATGACGCGCATCCTTATAATGACTTCGATGAAATATCAATTGACAACTTTAGCGATAAATATGTTGAACGACTTATGCTGTTCCGAACAACATGAATTCCTCCCATCTACACGAAGTCCTCGACTTTCGTCAATTCGATTTTTATACAATTTACTAATTCTTTTTTGTAAATTTACTAGTGACTAATTAAGTTTTAAATATAATATTTTAATAAAATAAATAAAACATTTCTTTTTTTATTCTGACTTCAGCACTTTTATTTGTGTTCTTTACCAGTTTCAATAACCTTCGTCTTTCTCGTCAGGTGAAGATGAACTAAGTTATATCTTAAACATATGTTTATGGAACCCTTTACGCTAATTTAATAGCCTCGTGACAGTTACTGGAGAATCATGATGAATTATTGTACAATCTGATAAGTAAATTCGATTGCAAAATCTAAAGTCGTGGTTATAGAAATAAAATAATGGAAAATTAAATACGATATATGGGGGAAGAATGAAAGATTGGAGCAAGTTGTGGAATCCTCCTAATGGGTAGATTTCTCAGATTATGGAAAAGTTATGAGGGATGTCGAACAGCGTGTACTGATAAGAAATAGAGTCAACGGAGCACCAAGACATATCTCGAACCGAAAAAAAATAAGATAATAGCACACAAAATAAAATTAGTACCATATTTGATGTACGGGAGGGAAATGTGGACAATGTATGATGATATGTCTTGTACTAAATAATATGAAGAAGAGCATACTTAGATGGTTTGAACATGTAGAACGAATGAATGAAGAAAACAATTATATAATTGAAATTTTAGTGAAATTATAGTTGGATCAAGTAAATTATATTTTGAATGAAAAAAATGAAAAAGTTAGGAAAATCGTGGAAGTTGTGCGGGTAAGGATGTGTGTCGAGATAAGGAAGACTGGCGGTGTGTCCTCTCTGCCTACCTCAACTGGGGAATTAATTTATTTTGTTTTAAAGTTGATACATTTTGACCGAATTACATCAAATAACGTGAAAAAATATGTTTATTATTATGTCTATATATAACATAAGATAATAACAACATGAACAAAATTACTCATGCTTCCCTGTGAAGTAAACTCAGTTATACCTACAGAGTATATTAAGGAGTCTCCTTCATCAGTTAATCCCCCAAGACGTGAAAGATGTCGATATCAGATAATTTACTCAACAGGGTCATTCCGTGTGTAAGTGGTGATGCTCTTAACAACTAAGTTCGCGAATACGCACCGAAAATAATTTAAATTCTTCTACAACTTTCTATAGACTCAAGAGTCTGTTACTACAGGATTGTCCACCTGTGATGCTGAGCTCCAGCTATCTCTCCATCGTTTCGGGGGTCTCCCTGGTGGACGCCGTCCATCCGGTACCCCATGCAGAGCTATGTATGGAATTCTTGTAGAATTCATTCTCTGTACATGTTGGTACCAGTATCATCGACGCTGTCGTCCCCATCTGACCACATCTTGGACCTCACAGACCTCTCGGATTGTGGTGTTCCTTACATGATCACGCAAAGTCTTCCCAGCAATAGCACGTAGAGTTTTCATTTCCGTTGTCCTTAATTTAACTCACGATGGCATAAATTAGTGTGTGGTACATTAAATAAAACTTTATGAATCAACAAGGAGTTTCCTATTGTTCCCGTTATCAATTTGTATTTGCTTAAGCAAGTATGTAGATCTTTTCTTACGCTTATGTAGTAATATTTATTTATTTAATTTACGACACAATATTGTATTTTGTAATCAAATTCACATATACGTATGTCAAGTTAGTAAAAGTACTTTAAATTATTGACAAAAATGCAAAACTTTATCTTAAACTTACGTGCAGGTACAAAAAAGCAGTAGTCATATAACAAAGTAATTGCAAAGTCATTGTATGTAATAAAAAAAGTTAATATATACATTTAAATTCAATATATGTATGTGTATTACACAGTATTATCAAATTTACCCAAAAGTATTTACGTAACTGTGGAACACATATTGTATAGTGATAGAAAACTTAGATTTGTTATTATTTTATTCAGTATATTCATTAGAAACAATTATTTTATGGAACATACCCATTGGAAACAATTATTGTATGAAGCTCATCCATTAGAAACAATTATTTTATGGAATTTACCGATTAGAAACTATTGTATTATTTTATGGAGTATATCCATTAGAAACACTTATTTTACGGGACATATACATACATTAGAAACATTTATTTTATGGAGTATATTCTTTAGAAACTTATTCAATAGAAACAATATGGGATAGAGCCACGAGTAAAACCCTTAATGTTTGATGGCCTGACGGTATGTATGTATCTACAGATTTTCTTGAACCAATTACGTACGAAAGTCGAGGACTACTTGTATACGAGTATACGTTTATATACAGAAGTAATAAATCCAGCGAAATCTAATTGGATATTTATTGCCTTGACTTGCCTTCTCTGATTTATTAGTTCCTTAATAACTGGCGACACGCATTCACTCTTAGCGTTTACGATCATTAATTTTATTTCTTAAGGTATATTGTAGATGTAATGTGACTCGAATTAATATTTTGTTTGATAATAATATAAGAGCAATTTAGAGAGCAGACTTTCCTCAATGGCGTTGTAACTTTGGATTCAAACCCACTATTATTGACAGATTAAAATATGTCATGTATCTACCACAGCACATGTTAATCTTATCTTCTTATCTCATTCACCCTCAATATATTCAATGTACCACTTATCTAAGAACCTATTTGGCATTATCTGTAACACGGTATAATCACCAAAACCAATGTTATCTTATCCACATTCAAATAAATATTATAAGTTATATTATACCCTTGTCAAGCTTATCGATACTAACCATGTTCTAAATCCTATAAATATTAGCGCTATCATATTAGTGTCAATTTAACTTCAATGCATTATATTTAAGTTATCTTCTCGTCTGCCCAAAATCAATAAAGATTAAATATCACTAAATGGGTAAGCTGCGACGAGATAAATCACAGATATCGACTTGACCTTAAAGGGCAAACATAACATGCCCGACGCATTCTTTCTTAATCTATTGAAGGGTCGTGGTATAATTATCTTTGCTTTAAATAGGAGGTCATATCTGAGGCAGAATCATTATTCTTAAAGCCGCTAAGATATTAACATCATCCTTATTATAATACTGTTAATATTATACTTCAAATGTAATTCAACCTTTATACAAATAAAACTACACGTTGAAATTCTAAAAGTGTTTTCGTTGCAAAAGGCCATAACAAATATTATTAAATAACAAGTTGAATGTCCACTAGTTCACCTACATTATTAGCTGGAACGACCAAGGTCTGAGTGAATGTGATGGAATACAAGTAGCCTGAACGAGTGGACTTCTTCTTGCTAAAAAAAATTGTTGTAATAATTGTTATCTAGTTATAAGTAGTATGTAGGTGTTAATTATTTCTAAGAAATCATATATTAAGATTATAAAAAATAAAAATAAAATGACATGTAGGAAAATAAGATTAAGTAAGTTCATAAATTATAATATATTAATAAGATTAGTTAAGTAATATTTTTTTTATATAGGTATAGCCTTGACAAAAATTTGTACAATATGTTATATATACTTTTTTTAATAGAAAAAAAATAGATAACGAACTTTAAGAAATTTCATTGCAACTGCATATGCTTAGAAACACATATTTAGTAAGAAAACCGCAAAAAATTTACCAAGGGAAGACGACATACAAAAAAAACCGATATGTGATAGTAACACATTCGGCTTTAAGTGGAGTTTAGTATGTGTGTTTCGTCGTCGTTGCTGGGCCTCGTAGTCGAGGATTCCTTCGCCATTCCAAAGTTGGAAAGCGAAGCTATGGCGTGAATTTTATTCAAGTGAGTAAGCCGATGCACACCAGCAAAGTATCTGACCCCATACGATAGCACACTGATGTAAGACGGTCGGAGCACACCGGCACAGAATGAGTTAAAATAATTAATGTTGATAGGTGAAAAATTAGAAGTAACAGAAAATAATTAACATTTATTACGAATTGTACGAATGTGGATAGATAAATAACTGGATGCGTAAATAACAAAGGGTCGTGATCTGTCTTCACTACCTACCCCAGAAGGGGGCGTTTAGAAAGCGGACTCTCCTCAAGAACTCTTAAGGGCTAGGACGTGATTATATGTAATTAAGTTGATCGTGTTTGTTTTATGAACGTCGTTACATTCCTAAGGTTATAAAAAGTGATTAGGTAATAGTATGGAAGGAAATGTGAACCTGAAATCGAAGATGACGATTTAACTATACATCTTGGTTAAGCACTTGCTGGCTGAATTTGCAATACTGTAATAAGAAAAAAATGCAGCACTAACGACATCGTAAAATTAAATTAAAAAACTGAGACGGTATAATGATCCTGCGTCTGGCAGTTCGAATCTTAGAAACACCTTTAGCGTCTGGCAGTTCGAATCCCAGAAACATCAGAATATAACAGATAGTTGATATTTACAGATAAAAAGATAAAGAAAAAAATGTATTCTCTGATAATTAAGAAGTCTACAGGCATTTTTATGTTAACAACAAATCATTCGAGTCAAGTTCAAGTGCAGTAGCATATAATTAAAGCAAATTAAATGCCAAGTCATTTAGAAATGCAACATACCGTGTACTTCTAAATGACTCAAATTCTATGAATAATATTATATATTTTAAAATATTACTCTTTTTTCTTCATTAAGACATTAACTCATTTAGAGTTTACATATTTATGTGATGTTTAATCTGTAGTGATAACTTATTTAACTGCGTATGTTAGCGGAAACTCTTAAGCCAACACCTACCTACATCTTGGAGTCCAGTGCTATAAAATATTACACATCCTGACATAAGTCGTTAAGAAACTCTCATTAAAAATAGAAAAGTAAATCGCTGATCAGCCTTCTACTTCCGAAGGTGCCGTCTCCTATTAGAGGTTGACAACCATCATGGATAAATATCACTACCTTATTCACAGCATCCCGGAACAACTCTGTAGAACTGCATTCTAACTACTTTCTCAAGTTCTTAAACTAATATTCTCGTATATGGCGTCTAAACTGTATGTAATTATGGAAATAAGATAACAACGCAACTCAGTCTCACCTCCCATCGACCAATCTGGAAGACTCTGGAGTAAGTCGACAACAAGATTGGCCGTCGATAAATGGCAATCCCGTTGAATGAAATGCAATATGAAAAACAGGCATCTTGTAACTGACTACAAATCAAAGCTTTGATCAAGAATAAATAATGTTGTACGACATGAGAGATTTCTGAGATACTGTAAATATCGAAAACCACCGTCCACGAGCTTTTGGTACAATATGGCTTTTAAATACAGGATGCGTTTTATGTTTCAGGCCGATTTCGTTTGGTCGCCATTTTGATTTGGCTGTTATTTGTCAGTTCACATTTGACAGTCGTGGAAAATTTATTATGGAGCATTTAACTCCGCAACAATGTGTGTTGAAATTATTAAAACATTTTATTTAAATTATTGTTCAATTGTGAATTTTACTCGGACAGTCTCTGCTCTTTCCGATTCTGGACTATGCGGACGTATGTTACTTGGATGTTACAGAGGAACAGCTGGACAAATTACAGCGTCTTCAAAATGTGTGTCTAAGATTTATTTTCAACTTACGAAAGTACGATCATATAACTTCATACCAGAAGGCATTGAACTGGTTGAATGTTAGAAATAGACGCCAAATTCACATACTATCTCTATTGTGTAACATCCTTAACTGTCCCGCCGCACCCTCTTATCTCGCCGAAAATTTTCAGCGTCTTTCCAATCATGGATTAGCGCTACGCTCAAACAGAGATTGTTTATTGGCCTTTCCAGTTCATCGCTCTTCTTTCTTTACGTCGTCCTTTACTGTCCATGCAGTGAGACTCTGGAATCAGTTACAAACCAATATAAGACTCGCTCCGTCCTTGGCATGCTTTAAGAAGCGACTGAAAAAACTCTTAATTTCTAGTCAGTACTATAAAATAACGTGTTTCATTCCTGATTTTTCTTTTCCTTTCCTCTATACCATCCTTTCCTTTCCTTTTGATTGATGATATCTCACTTTATATGAAAAATAATGTTCGGGTGATTGTCCGTCTTTGTGGGATTCGTGGGCATGTTTTCGCGTATATGTTTATGGATTTCGTGGAGATAGATAGTCATTTGAACGATTTATGCAACCACATAACTTGCTTCATTTACTTTTGTCTGGTTGGTTGGCAGAGATTGTCACCTGGCAATCAGCCCGCCAGAGTGTATTGCAATAAAAGTGTTAAATAAATAAATAAATACGCGAAGAAAATTGCGTGTTTTTTTTTGTTTAAATCATGTGCCAAGCAAGTCAACCATTCAGCGTGTAATGAAGAAACACTATGAAATTGCGTATATGTATTGTACATACATACTCGTACATATCATCATGCCGTGTTCCTTACGGGGTAGGCAGAGAGAACAGATCTCCAAACTTTTCTGTCAAAGCATACAACTTTCGCCTCCTCCACATTCATACATCTCGTTATACGCATTCTTATATTATTCATACTTCTCACTTTACCTTCTGTCATGTGTCTACTGCCAGCGCATGTTTATCTTATCTATACTCTCATTCACCCCCAATATATTATGCAACCAATGTACCACTTATCTAAGAACCTATAAATATTAGCATTATCTGTAACACGATATAAACACCAAAACCGATGTTATCTTATTGATGTTCTTATCCACATTCAAATAAATATTATAAGTTATGTAAACCCTTGTCAAACTTATCGATGCTAACCATGTACTAGATCCTATAAATATTAGCGTTATTACATTAGTGTCAACCTACTCGATGTATTATATTTAAGTTTATCATTTCGCCGGTGGTTATCTCCCCAAATTCAATAAAGATTTGGTATCACTAAATGGGAGAACCTGCGACGACAGATAAATCACTGATATCGACTTGACCTTAAGGGCAAGGACAACATACCCGACACATTCCTTCCTAATCTAACGAGGAGTCGTGGTATAGTCTTTGCTTTAAATAGGACGCCATATTTGAGGCAGATATCATTATTCTAAAAGCCACTAAGATATTAACACTCCTTTTAAAATCTGGTCCATTTGATCCAGCCACGTTTTCATTGTATTATATTGTACATATTAAAATTATTTATGTTCTCATATGTGATCTATCTTCGGTCGGTATCTGAAAAGTGGTCATAGCGCATCGCACATTACATCCATGCATCGGACATCGGACACGGCGCATCGTAAGCAGCACGCACTCATGCGCGTTGCGTAATGGAGCGAGGAATGCAGGAGCCGAGTGGATGGCGCGCTGATCTCCATCTCCATACGCTGTCAGTATTGCGTGGAATAATATTATTCTCCAAGAACAACAACTACGGACACTCCAAGCCGATCATCTTCTTACAGGGCTGCAGAACATTTCATTTATTTATTTAATTGTTTTTTTTTTTTCGTATTATTGGAATTTAAAGAACAATTCTACACAGGAATGTTTAAATTTTCCTTTACTGTGCTAAAAAATTCCCCTGCGTTCCGGTACTGTGTATTCAATACACATCAATATACATGTAAAAATGAGCGATTTAAAATCGGAAAAATAGGAATATTCATAGCCAATCGCTTAAATTAAATAAATTTGAAGTCAAACGTGATAATAATTGATATTTAATTGCAGAAAACATGAAAAAAACATCGGCCGACGTTCACACTTCAAATGGATGCCCGAAAGCTACTGAAGCGAGCGAACTGAGATTCTATTATTGCGTTCCCATATACCGAAGTAGAGTGAGACGTGAATAGGGTCGCTTCCTCACCCACTGCGAATTTTTAGAATGAATATACCTACACCACACACTGGCACACGTTTGATTGTATTGGTGAATTTATTCCTGATTTTCACAAAATATCTCTGATGTGGCCGATAAGTGCTAATTATATTATTATTAATATTATTTATTTCATTCAATGCGTAAATGTATTACGGAGGAATACCTTAAATCTGAACCTAGTATTTATTATATTTATAGATATATTAAAGTGTTTAGAAGCAATGTGTACTAGTTACACATCACAGGGAAGGAAGGGTTAAAGAAAAAACTCTCCTCGAGGATACTCTAACTCGCGGCTCGAACCCATTAATTTTAAACAAATCACATCTGGCAGGTTTAGCAGCGCCCGAACGAAACAGGTATAACATTGTCTTTGTTTTCAATAAAACATTTTGGGATTATTGTCATGTGACAATATCTTCTAACCATTCACAATGATGTTTATTAGGCCTTTAGGAGAAACCACCGAAACCTTTATTTCCAAATTGGACTCCAGAGGGAATCAAACCCGCAACCTCCGGACTGGAAGACAGGCGTCGACCCAACTAGGTCACGAAGTTCGTATGGTACCCATCAATATAGTTAAATTAGTGTTTCGGACATATTTGAGAATTTAACTGGAAGACAATATTGTCCTCTGTCCCAATGAGTTCGTCATTGAACATGTTAGCAACATTACTGTTCGACGCGTGCGAGTATTGTTACCAGATAAAATCTTTTATGAGACTGGCACCTTTATTTTCGGGCACCATAAGAAATCAAACTCGAAACCACGAGATGAAGTCTAGAATTACCACTAGCCAAGCAGGTCACTTTAAAATATGTTGCATTGAACACATATAGCAGAAGTTTTTACAATTTATAAACTTGAAACTACAAATCCCGATAACTTAATAAGTTGTACTATAGTCTATTGTTGGAAGTGGAGTCTTACATACCTTATCAGATAGTATAAATATGTTTCACCTTACAACATCATTGTGGACAGCTTGTACTTCAACAGTTCAGAACTAACACAACTTGTTATGTTACACGTTTTTAAAGGCCTACCTGGCTAAATGTTTTGTTCCCTAATTAACTGGTTGCAATGAATTGTTTGCAAAACTCTTGTACAACAAGACTTCATAGCTTATACGAGTATGTATTTTTATACGATTTTGACTACTTGCAGGAGCAAAGTGAAGAAGTTATTCTGGTCGGGATAAATTGATTAAATTTTTTATGTTGCTTTGGTGTGTTGTTCGTGTTATATAGTTTTTTTCTATTGTATGGCACTGTTTGTAAGTCAATATAAAATTTTGTTTGTTGTTGTTTTTTTAATCTTTTGTATCAAAGACGTAAAAATTATACAGATCCAGATTACTGTAAATAAAAACCCTTCTCAAAGATATATAGTGATCTTTTAGGAATTTATTTACTTGGGTTCTACTATCATCAATACTGAAGATCTACAGTCGAAATAAAGTGCAGAAGTGGAAATAACAAAGAATGCAATGATGAGTTTAGTCAATATATGGATAGACCATGGTATATCCATCGATATTACCGTATTAGCCCGACTATAAGGCGAGGTTTTTATTTAAAAAGGCAATACGTAAATAGGGGGGTCGCCTTATATTCGAGTCACAAACATAGTGGATAACAATAAATTCACTACTCGCGATTAGCAAAATGGCAACATTGTAATGAAATATGTTGTTTATAGTTATGGCATTAACGTTGTGGAGGTTTAAAGACATTGTAATTTATTTTTAACAAACACTGTTTATTCCACTTTTTTGTGACGGTATAACCCTACCGGTTTCAAGGCTTTCACCTCATCTTCAGGGGAGCGCAAACAGTGAAGTGTCTATATCGGTACCAGTTCGAACAGCATTTAGTCTTGTTTGCGCTCCCCTGAAGATGAGGTGAAAGCCTTGAAACCGGTAGGGTTATACCGTCACAAAAAAGTGGAATAAACAGTGTTTGTTAAAAATAAATTACAAAATTGTAATGAAAGCGTTCAAAAGGCGTCATTGTTTACATATAGCCTGTGCGTAGTAATTTCTGACAGTTTTTGAGGTGTTTTATTGTACTGTGCTTCGTTTTGCATCTTTGCTACCTAAAAAAATATTATGGCTGACCATATTGAAAGACGAGGAGCTTTAAAAAATCATCGGAATCCTCAATCATGGGAAAATATAAATGAGGGTTCCGAAGACGATAATATCACTGAAGATGAGACTGATGCTGAGGAATGATGATGCTACCTATATGAATCTGACTGATCTGATCAGCTACTGTAGTTGGACTTTTTTATTTCTTCTTCTCATGTTTAAACATGTACTTTACTATTATCTGGGTACTTTGTTTTAATAAATATTTTTCGTTAAACGTTTAGCATTTTATTTTTCATAATATTATAATGGGAAGGATAATATTTTTTTCTCCAAAAAGCAGATTAAAAAATAGGGGTCGCCTTATATTCAGGGTCGCCCTATAGTCAAAATTTGTATAAACACCGATCATGTAAATCTTTCATGCGTCTTCAAAATGTGTGTCTAAGATTTATTTTCAACCTACGAAAGTACGATCATATAACTTCATACCAGAAGGCATTCAACTGGTTGAATGTTAGAAATAGACGCCAAATTCACATACTGTCTCTATTGTATAATATACTTAACTGTCCCGCCACACCCTCTTATCTCGCCGAAAATTTTCAGCGTCTTTCCAATCATGGATTAGCGCTACGCTCAAACAGAGATTGTTTATTGGCAATCCAGTTCACCGCTCCTCTTTCTTTACGTCGTCCTTTACTGTCCATGCAGTGAGACTCTGGAATCAGTTACAAACCAATATAAGACTCGCTCCGTCCTTGGCATGCTTTAAGAAGCGACTGAAAAAACTCTTAATTTCTAGTCAGTAAAATAACGTCTATCATTCCTGATTTTTCTTTTCCTTTCCTCTTCACCATCCTTTCCTTTCCTTTTGATTGATGATATCTCACTTTATATGAAAAATAATGTTCAGGTGATTGTCCGTCTTTGTGGGGTTCGTGGGCATCTTCTCACGTATATGTTTATGGATTTCGTGAGGATGGATAGTCATTTGAATGATTTATGCGACCACGTAACTTGCTTCATTTACTTTTGTGTGGTTGGTTGGAAGAGATTGCCGCTTGGCAATAAGCCCGCCAGATTGTATTGCAATAAAAGTGTTTATTAAATAAAAATCTTTCTCTACGGAGTTGAAACATGGTCTGTCACACTCTGGGGTTTCAAATCCTGCATGCATCTACAATTCTTCTTCGGTTATAGTAGTGCTGCTGATGATGGAACAGTAACCAATAATGGTGGACCCCTGTCCCGAAGAGCGGAACAGCGGCGAACAAGTGTGGGGCGCCACCTGCTCCCCGCGGCTCCGGTAACTCTTGCGTCATACGCGGTTCGCTTATGGACCAGATCTTCCCCACATAGAGTCAACATTTTTTTTAATTTTTTTATGAAAAAATAAAAACGCGTTTATATATTATTGTAACAAATCACTAACTTCCATGATAAGCATCAGTAAAAATACTCAATCACTCAATCGCATATTTTAAATGAACGATATATCAAGAGTTAGAGAAATCGTAGGAGTTTCATGAGAAGGTGTATAGATGTAGAAGAGGTGAAATATGAGTATCGCTTTAGGAAAGTCTTGCGCTCTATTCTCTTTTTCTACCCCAATAGGAAAACGGCGCGATGGTATGTGTATTTGAAGCACAGTTTCATATTGAATGCCTCCAAAAAACATTAAATGTATATTTTAGTCGTATTTATAAATGCGTATGGTACTCCCCAACATATCTGAACTGGGGATTGGAAATGATAAATACCGTGGCCAGGCGACCAAATTATCTTTGACCTCATCAGTCGAGCTTTTGGGCTTAGAATCAGTGAAGTAGATACTTAACTCGCGGTTCATCATCGCATTATTGGCAGTACACGTGAAGAAGAAAGCAGATTTCTTTGAAATAGATTTTCACTTAAGAATTCTTTAACATATTATGTTTAGCAACAATTCTACTCAGTAAAATAACGTGTTTCATTTCTGATTTTTCTTTTCCTTTCTTCTCCACCATCCCTTCCTTTCCTTTTGATTGATGATATCTCACTTTATATGAAATAGAATGTTCAGGTGATTGTCCGTCTTTGTGGGATCGTGGGTATATGCTCACGTATACTCGTAGATGCGGGAAAGTACGTAGTCTAATGGCCGCAGCCACCACCTTCCTCTATCCTTACACTCAACTTAAATATATTTATTTTGTAATATTTTTAATCTGTCAATAAAAGTGAGTTCGAACTCTGAGTTAGGGCGCCCTTAAGGAGTCTGCTATCTAAATGGCGCTACATAAATTGACCGTTTATTATTATTATGCATTTTCACTCTTCCCTTTTTTACAATTTGATTAATTTGGTCGTGCATCGTTTTTCTAAGACTTTAAACAGTACAGTAGCTGTCAACGAGAATGTACTACGCGATAAAAAATTGATCTTGCGATAGTGATGCCATCGGGCGGTGAGGCTAAGTACTTATCGGACCACCCTCGTATGTTTATGGATTTCGTGGGGATGGATAGTCATTTGAATGATTTATGCGACAACGTAACTTGCTTCTTTTACTTTTGTCTGGTTGGTTGGAAGAGATTGCCGCCTGGCAATAAGCCCGCCTAATTGTATTTGATATAAAAGTGTTAAATAAATAAATAAGATATGAAAAAATAATAATGTTGGATTTTTTTTTATTATTTGTTTTTGTTATGGTGACCCTACTACACATATAGTGTTTTGATAAGTTTTTACAACAGTTCTATGCTCTCAAATTTGTAGTTGATTCACGCCTCCGGAGAATTTACATATATTGACAGCAATTGAGTCTGTGATGATTAAATAATAAAAAATCACCAAACCGACATTTGATAGATGACTTATTTAAGCTGTCCGCGTCTCTTCTACACCTTCAGTGATGAATAAATCAATTATTCGACTCATATCTACGAGTACTTTGTAGAAATAACAACTACAGAGTTGATTGAATGATGAAGAATTTATTTGATTTTTTTTTGTAAATTATCTGCCTTAAGATGTTGACAATAATAATTTAGTACCAACTTTGGTATATGGGAGTAAAACGTGAAGGTGGAAAAAACTAACTTGAGTCGCATAAATGCTGTGTAAATATTTACTTGTTTATTTTTAATTATTAAACACATCATTACATAAAAAAATTGAGTGGCTTGTTACCAGGCAGCAATCTCTTCCAAACAATCCGAATATGTAAGAACTAAACTGAAATTGTTTAAGAATGTAGAACGAATGCGTGTAGATTTTCAAGTGTCAAATGAATGCTTGCCCTAAAATAAAAAGAATACGTGAGGGGACAATGTTTAACGGAATACGGAATAAAGTGTTTATGGATTAATTTGAACTTATAGCTAATGCATTAAATAATGCCTAAAAGATTTGGGCATGTAAAACGAATCAATTATTTTTTTGGACTTATTTTCTTATTTTATAACTTTTAAGTATGTAAATGAAACGTAAACGTGGAAATACTGGATAGAGTCGAATTCATGCTGTAGGAATGTGGACACTAAGAACCAAATATAGGACTGACAATTACTGACAAAAACGTAACAAAGTGATGGCCTTAATGCTGATATGTTGATGACCTTAAGGGTGGTATGACAAAGTGATGACCTTAAAGCTGATATGACAAAGTGATGACCTTAATGCTGATATGACAGAGTGATGACCTTAAGGGTGGTATGACAAAGTGATGACATTAAAGCTGATATGACAAAGTGATGACCTTAAGGCTGATATGACAGAGTGATGACCTTAAGGGTGGTATGACAAAGTGATGACCTTAAAACTGATATGACAAAGTGATGACCTTAAGGCTGATATGACAGAGTGATGACCTTAAGGGTGGTATGACAAAGTGATGACCTTAAAGCTGATATGACAAAGTGATGACCTTAAGGCTGATATGACAGAGTGATGACCTTAAGGGTGGTATGACAAAGTGATGACCTTAAAGCTGATATGACAAAGTGATGACCTTAAGGCTGATATGACAGAGTGATGACCTTAAGGGTGGTATGACAAAGTGATGACCTTAAAGCTGATATGACAAAGTGATGACCTTAATGCTGATATGACAGAGTGATGACCTTAAGGGTGGTATGACAAAGTGATGACCTTAAAGCTGATATGACAAAGTGATGACCTTAAGGCTGATATGTTGAATAAGATGAAGAAGAGCACTGAGATTTTTTTGTGAACGTGGAACGAATAAATAAAGAAATACTTCCAAAGTAAATAGCGTGAATGTGGCAGAGGAAGACGAAGAAATGTATAGTTAGAGCATGTGAATGATATTTTGAAAGAATGAATGAAAGAAGTAAGAGAATTCGAAGGAGTTTTATAAGAAGGTGTGGGGATGTGGACGAAACGAAACATGTGTTGAAATAGGAAAGTTTAGCGCTATGTTCTCTCTGCCTACCCCAGCAGGGAAGCTGCGTGATAGTATGTATGATTTTAAAAATTCAATTTTTCAAGTTCCATGTTCATCGCATCGCATCATTCCGGATATACATAGTGTCATTTTTTGACTGTATCGAATTCATGTGATTGATTCTACTGTGTTGTATTACACTTTCGTTGTATGCAGTATAACTTGTTGTGTTTGTGTATTACCATGTAACAATAACTTCCAACTATTGAGGTGTTGAATAAGCCTTAAGTGTAAAAGAGACTTGAACCCTTTACTGAAAGAAATCTGGTCGCTAACGAGAATCGAACCCGTAACTCTCTAGTTTTAAGATTCTTTACTATACTTGATAAAATGTAGGATAGTTCCTGTGACATTTGAAATGTCATGTCTCAAAGGGATGGGGTGAAATCGTTTTTTTTTTACAAATCAAATAATTTTTTTATAAATCGAAAAATGGGTTGTCTCAAAACTAACGTTTTAATTCCTAATTTTCATTATACTGACTTTCTAATGTATTGTATCTATCTTTAAATATTCCAAGATCCACTATGGATTAATACCAATTACGAACAATTAATTTTAGGTATAAAAAAATCGAAAATCCAATTATCGTTTATCCCATCCCTAGCCAATGCAGACTAACGTAGTGACTTTTGACAAATGCCACCAAATAATATTTGATTTTAACAAACTGCCACATTTTTGCTAATTTGTAACAAGATGTATTAATTTGTCATTATTGTTAGTTTAATGTAATGTATTTACCTAAATTACTTGCTATTAATTAGAATCGTGGCTTATATGGTATTAAAGTTGATAAAATAATTAAAATTACTGAACGTCGTTGCAAGGTTGTATTGGCGCAAATTTGTGAACTGTCACAAGGACCATGTTACAATTTCTCAAGTATAGGTGGACTCGGGTTTAAACTTAAGAATTAAAATGCAGAATTCTTTGTATTTGTCAATACCATCATGGCAAATTCCTATAACAAGTTTAAATAACCAGTATTATGTAAAAGTTAGTATATATTTTTAAGGCACTCTACTTTTCACTATTTGACTTATTGCAATCTCAGGTACGCAAAAAAAGAATGTAAATCAACACAAATTCCACTAAGTGATAAAATCCATTTACATGGAATTAAACACAGTAACAAGTCATAAAATAATATCCGTTTATCTGATTGACCATTGTAAATATGTGTACACCATGTGTATTGGGTGGCAAACCTTTTTGGGCCTTAGGCCAAAACAGATTTTGAGTAAAGGCTCACAGGCTGCAAGTGATTTTTTTTTAATTAATAAGCATAATCAAATTCGGAAGCCTGAAATAGAGATAACATTCACTAAACGAAACTCCAAAGTGCAGCGTTTTACTATCAACGCTACTATAAACTCTTGGTTACTACGAGTACAAATATATTAATATATAAATTTTTAAATTAATGCGTACATGCGAAATACGTTGTCTGTAGAATGTTTATGTATTTCAAATAAAGGTTCTTTCAAATTTAATAGTTTTTTAATTCAATTTTTTTTAAATTCTTGAATAAAACAAACAATTCTTTTTGATTTGAAAAAAACTTTTTATTGGTCGTTGAATTATAAGGTATGAAATTTAAACATAAAAAAAAACAATATCCGCCAAATGTCTACCTCTTGCAGCTCCACAGATGTCCAACTCATTTGTCAAAATTTTCGATCATATTTTGGCATAATTGCGGTTCTAACTCCCCCATAACGCGAATAATTTCGTCATTCAGCTCAGGAATTGATTGTGGGTCATTCTTATAGACCTGGCTTTTCACGTAACCCCAGAGAAAATAATCCAACGGTGTCAGATCACATGATCTTGGTGGCCAATTAACATCACCGTTTCCGGAGATTACAATACATAAAATAATTCTCAATTTTAACGCGTTGTTGTATTGTATACGACTCCATTTTTATAAATGTCATACATTACACTTCTCAAATGTCACAAGATCCAGGCAGGTTTGCGACGCCATCTGTGTTTTATCCAAGAATTTAAAAAACCGCTCAATTGGAAAGACCCTTTAGAAGCGGTTAAGGATGTATTTCGAGATATAAAAGTCTGGTGCTCTGTCCTCTCTGCCTACCCCGACATGGAAATGGCGGGATGGTATAAATAAAGTTATTGATGATTTAAATAAGATTTTTTCTTCTTCGTTTAAAAATCTAGAGTATATTGCTATTACTATATTAAACAACTATGTTTTATTGTTACTTTTTATGATTCATAAAAACAGGTCGCGGGCCGCGAGTTGACCATACCTGGTATACACCATGGTTCACTCGTCTCAGTAAAAGCAAGATACTGGAATTTATAGTGTTACCATAAAAATATCCACATTCACAAATAATGACTTGTTTTACAGTTATACATACTAAAAGTGAATTGATGTAATATCCAACAAATAGTTGATGTAATGCAGGACTAGCCAACCCACGGCCCGCAGGCTACATGCGACCCTCGGCGCCCTTTTGTGCAGCCCGCGGTCATATATGACGAATTATGTTTTTTTTTTATTACCATATACATATATTTATGAATTAATAACTTAGAATTCGAAGTCATGATATTACCGTACAAAAACATTTCGTTGTTGGTTTAATACATGTTTTCTCTTCATATCTAGTTGTATCGGTTTTCTTTTAAGATTTACACTGATTGAACACTTTCTGGGTACCTTTGCATCCAAATCAATCACTTACAAAAAAATTAAAATAAGCTCGAATTTAGTAGTAAAGCAAGATATCGAAAAATAAAGTAGTACAACATTTGCAATTATTCTTATTTATGTGCGACCCTTGGAAAATTTTAGGTCGTCAATGCGGCCCGTGGGGCAGTTTGGGTTGGCCAAGCCTGATCTAATTGACATAGCAATGCTGATCGCAATTACATAACGAGGCTAAAAATTAACAATCATCACATTTTTTAAACGTCTTACTTAACCTTTCCCTTCCTGTGCTAAAAAACATCGCGCGTTCCGGTGCTGTGTATTCAATACACATGTAAAAATGAGCGATTTAAAATCGGGAAAATAAGAATATTCATAGCCAATCGCTTAAATTAAGAAAATTCTAAGTCAAAAGTGATAATAAATTAAATTTGATTGCTGAAAACATGAAAAAAACATCGATCGACGTTCATAAAACGTGCGAAGAGACCACCTCAAATGAATGCCCGAGAGCTATTGAAGCGAGAGAAGCGAGCGAACTGAGATTCTATTTCTTGCGTTCCCATATACCGAAATAGAGTGAGACGTGAATAGCGTCGCATTAATAGCGTTTTTTAGAATGAATATACCTACGTCACGAACTGGTATACGTTTGATTGTATTGGTGAATTTATTCCTAATTTGCACAAAATATCTCTGATGTGGCCGATAACTGCTAATTATATTATTATTAATATTATTTTTTCATTCAATGCGTAAATGTATTACGGAGGAATTTCTAAAATCTAAACCCAGTATTTATTATACTATGCGTATACAGAAAGTAAGTGTACTGAGGCTGTCACGACCGGATGGATTTTATTTTCGACATGTTGGCTACACTTCCGTGTAGCCTGACCCTTCCCCTCCGCAACAAGACCGGTTCGAGGTCAGTACGTTGAGAAGTGTCGACGCGACAACACGTTTCGTGAAAAATGTCAATCCAATCTCCCGCCGAGTGCGAAATACGCGGCGTCATCCGTTATCTCGTTTGGAAGGGAAAACCTCCGGTTGAGGTTTATAATGAGGTGAAAACTGCATAGGGTGATAAAGCTATGAATCGTATGAGTGTGTACAAGTGGTGTCGTGAATTTAAAAACGGTCACGTCACACCTCTTCACCCTCCACCAAAAAGTTCAAAACCACAATTTCAGCCAAGAAAATCATGACATCCGTGTTTTGGGACTGTCAAGGCATAATTTTAATTGAATATATGCCTCAAAGGGAGACCATCAACTCTGCAAGATACTGTGAGACTCTAAAAAAATTGCATAGGGCGATTCAGAACAAGAGGAGAGGCATGCTGACAAAGGGAGTCTGCCTGCTGCACGACAATGCCAGACCACACACGGTCAACGCCACGAAGGAACTGCTCGCCTCGTTTAAATGGGATGTCCTGAACCATCCCGCGCATTCCCCTGACCTTGCACCTTCAGATTACTATATATTTAACTCCCTGAAGCTGCACATGGGTGGAAAAAGGTTTTCAACCGACGAGGAGGTAAAGGAGGAGGTGGAGAAGTGGACGGAGGGGTTGGCGGGAAACTACTTCGAGGAAGGCATCAAAAAGTTGATACCCCGCTTCACCACCTGCATTGAGAGGAATGGCGACTATGTCGAAAAATAGCTTACATATGTACTACGGTAACCACGTAATTTTTTTGTTTAAATAAAAAAAATTGTAACCTACAAAAATTCAGTACACTTACTTTCTGGACATGCCTCGTATTTATAGAGATATTAAAGTTTTTAGAAGCAATGTGTACTAGTTACACATCACAGGACAGGAAGGGTTAAACTCAATCACGTCGGGGACACTGCAGTTTTTGACGACCTCCGTGGTCTTGTTAACAAGCTGTTTGACTTAATTGAACCGAGTAAATGCTGTAGTAATGCGTGCACTTACAAGAATACATAAGGTGACAATGTATGACAGAATACGGAATGAAGTGATTAGAGGTGAATAAGAACTGAAGACTGATGTGATGAGTACTTTAATTTAAACTTGAAGTCATGTAGACATAGCCGTGCGGGTAACACACTGGACTTCCGTGCGGAAGGTTGCGTGTTCAAACTCCGCACTGTGTTACTCCACTCCACTACACGAGCATTTCCGACTTGTATTCGGGGGGTATAATGATACCTCTAACCTCATATATAATATATTCTTTAAAAAAAATATACCGGTTTGCTCCGATTATCTCACGTCGGTTTGCCATCAAATTCAGTACAGCGGTGCTGCTGGTAAGTTTGCTGGTATGCAACAGCTCACCTACTAAAAAAAAGTAAACTCTGCGGGACAGCTTCGCTTTCCAAATTAATCGAATTTGTAATGACGAGGGTATCGTCGACTACGAGGCCGAGCAATGATGAAAACGATCAAAGTAAATTGTGAATTTATACCCTGAAACAATATCTAGGTAGCTGATATGATAGCAGCCATTAAAAGCGTCTTACTAGTTGACCAATAAAACAAGTGGAAAATGGTTGTAGTATCCCTTGTGTGGAATATAAATGGCTTAATAATAACGCCACTAATAAAAAGATATTCCTGCTCTAAAGGCCGCTTTAGTGGCCTGCTATCAGATCAGTATTATGGGCAGTACGAGACGATGGTGCCGCTTTTGCATCTGGACAGTGTCTTAACGAGATTTTGTGTCTGGGTCCTCTCCCATCTTATTCCGCCTTTCCCGGTCTTTGATGGTATTTATTTGCAAATATTTTGCGATTTTTTTAAGGTTATTGCAAATATATTTTTTTACCCCTCTCTAATATTTAAAATAAATTCATTTGATTAAATAAATAAATTCGTGATAGAGTACGAAACATAGAAATCCGAAGGACGTGCGAAGTTGAAGATATTGTCAGGTGGGAACGACAGAGAAGAAGGTTCTGGAACGAACATGTATCCAGAATGGCGGAACCAAGAACCGTAAGAATGACCAGGGATAGTATCCCCCAAGCAAGAAGACCTCCAGGACGACCTCCCAAAAGTTGGAAAGACAGCTGGCAGTTGACGTCTCAAGAGGCAAACAATGATGCAGGACCATAACAGGCCAACATGCCTAAAATAAGAAGAGGAAATAAATGAATATAGGTTTATTGACAGTAACATAGTATGTACATAATATATTTAAATAACACTTCAAAAACACATAAATTGCAGAGAATACATTAAAGACTGAAGCTATCAAAAGGTCTGGGCTCATCTAATAACATCCCTTCGGCCATGACACACCCTACCAACATAGGGCGAGCTCAACCACAGGGAAACCAGTTTTTTTCAGCCCACACCCTTGCATATGTAGAATAAGAAGAAAAAAAAACATATATATTCTATATATAATAAACTCATCGCAAGTATCGCATATATGTTACATCTCAAAACATACTGTAGAAAACACATTTAAGATAGAAGACATTAAAAGGTCCGGGCTCATCCCACAAACATTCCCCCGGCTGAGATACACCCCACTAATGTAGGGCGAGCCCAACCGCAAGAACATCGGGGGGCTATCAGCCCACACCCCCGTATATCTAGATTAAAAAAAAACAAAATATATGGCAGAAAACAAAAATTACACTTGTTTGTGTACTATTATTGCCAAATGGAAATCTGTTCCAAAAAAGGTGTTCAGTAAACCAGAATGGAACCTTTTGAAAAAAAGAACTGGGTACCAACGGGAATCAAACCCGTAACCCCCTGGTGAGAAAATTGACTTCGTGCCAACTAGGCCACGGAAATAAAACTCATATATTGTGTATCGATTGATATATGAATTTATTAATAGCACGATTGAATATAATTTTATTGCTGACAATAACTAATAAATTTTATAGTATAAGATTCGATGAAAGGTCTATAAAATGTGAAATGGTTGAAATATTAGATTTTGGGTTTGACAATTTTTATATAGTGCTGTTCAGAGAGCATACTCTCCTAAACAGCCCTTTAACTCGGAACCCACTATCACTAAACAAATGACGTCTATCAGATCTTGTGGGATTATTGTACGCCATGTGGCAATCTTCTTTAACCAACCAAAACGATATTTATGAGGTTTTAGGTAAAAACTAGACAAAAAACTTTTTTTTTTAATCTGAGTCCATCGGGAATCAAACTCGCAACCTCCTGAGGAGAAGATAGGTGTTGTGCCAACTAGGCCACTAAACTAAATGATAATTTATATTCTTTTTGGCTATTTGGATATTCCTGAAGCTGTGCACAAAATTTCATTAAATTCATAGTCTCGTTTTTGATCAGTCAATAACAGTGTATTTTTCATCATTTAAATTTGTTTATTTGGCTATGGCAACAGTTATTAAATTATTATTTACATTTTATATTATTTATAGTTAAGGCATTAATATTGTGGAAGTTTAAAGACATTGTAATTAAGTAAAAGAAGACGACACCTATAAGCATACCTATAAATGGAGCAAAGTCATATTCATAAAAAAACATATACGAAATAACCAAAAAATCCAAGTCACATAAAGCCAGCTTTTTACACTATTTTTTTTCTCCGTAAACTCTTATTTAACGGGAAAGGCAAAAATGGAATACTTAGCATCAGTGGTGTGTATAAACTTTTATGTGCTGACTGTGATAATTTCTATATAGGAAAGACAGGAAGATCTTTTGAAAACAGATTCATAAATGAACACAAATCCGCCTTAACAAATCCTCTAATTTATTCTGAAATGGCTAATCATTGTCACCGTAAAAATCATACATTTTCTATCGATGATGCCAAATTCTTACATATCAGTAGTAACGGAAATAAATTAGACAGATTAGAGGCCCTAGAAATTTCTAAGTTAGTGCATCAAGGTGAACATCTGGTAAACACATATATCCCAACAATCTCTTCGCTGTTCGCCGGGGTAGTCCCATCCCCCACCTCAATCTCCAGTTCCCAACCCGAATGTTGACCGTTAGAAGCGTGTATCTCGGTACCAGTTCGAACAGAATTCTGTCTTGTTTGTGCTCCCTGAAGATGAGGGGAAAGCCTTGAAACTGGTAGGGTTATGCCGTTACAAAAAGTAGACTAAACAGTGTTGATAAAAACAAATTACAAACATAATATTATTGTATGATGTTTAATTGGTTTATACAAATTATGTAATTAAGAGCTGTTGCTAACGGCTGTCCTGTTGCGTATTCTACTTGGTCAGTCCAACGCATTAGGGCTTTACTCTTGTGCGTCGTTCTTCCACGATTCCGGTGCTCACAACCCTCTGCAAACTGTCTCCTTAGCCAGGATCTTTGAATCAGAGGACTTGTCAACAATCTCTCAATGATTCTCAGTTCATCGAGAATACATACATTAGTTACAATTTAAGTTTGATTTGATAAAACACATTTTGGCTTTTTAAAAAGTTGGAGAAAGCTGTAAACGATCAGAGATACGGGGAGGTCGTCAGTTCTCTGTTGGACATGGCGCAGCCTTTACTGAGCAGGAGGCCACCGTCGATCTTGGCACCTTGCAAGAGCACAAACTGCCGCCAGCCCTTGCTGACCAGATACGCAGAATAGCATGCACGTCAAACGTTTCTAAATCATACAAATTTTCACTTGTAATTTATTTGTTAAACAACAGATTCTTAAACTTTTGTGGTCTCAGCGCCCCTTCTTTAATAGTTTTCTGAGAACCCCTCTATTACTATCATAAAACTCTTGTATTTTGGTTTAGGCAATTCACTTTGCTTAAAGTGTTTTGTGGCGTATGTAAAATTTATTTCATGAATACAGACTTTTAATTTTCTGTTTAAATTAGATAGTTATGTCGTTATCAGAAATAAATTTGTAAAAAAGGCGAAAATATTTTGATTATTAAGGGACAAAAAATATGCTATATTGAAGGGGGAACAATGCGTAATTTTGACAAGTAGATTAAATATGCTACTCGAGAATAGTTTCAATATTTATGAACGAAGATTTATATTTCCTACAGCACTGCTTTTTAAGAGAATTACGCATATTTTTGGTATCTTGAAATAAAACAAATTTTCTTGTTTACTACAAAGTAATGGAAGGTCAGTCGTCTTAAACATATTTTGGAACTCCTTTAAAATATCCTGGAAGAGTTTCTTATAAAAAGAACCGCACAGGTGTCTTTGAGGGTGTTTTGAGTTTGGAAAGAACGATGCTTTTATATGTTCATTTTGATAGCACTTATTGTTACTTTTTATACCAAAGTATCACATTTTATCTTTTACGATACACACAACTCGACTTTGGAACGATCTTCCAGTTACAATCAGATGTGCTACATCCTTATCGATATTTAAGAAGAAATTAAAGAAGCATTATTTATCTCAAAACATTCCTCTTCCTTAACTCATATACAATTCTCATCATGACTCCTATTTTCCTTTTTTCACTTAATCCCTATTTTCCTTTGAAGTTTATCTTTTTATTTAATTTTGGTTTGGTTGTTTTTTTCTTTTTAATATTTATTTTATACCCTTGTAGCGACATGCTTAACTTGATACGTCGTGATGATTTTGATATGTTTTGTATTTAAAATAAAATACGCTGATTCAGGAATGCGAAAAAGTGAGAGTAAATAATCAATGAATGGTCGAGTGAATAATAATGTTTATTTGTCGATAAGTAGGTATTTTATAGATGTGCGTGAATGCGCCCGCGATATATGCTTTGTCTCACTCCTGCGCGTGCCCTGGTCTCTGCAGACGTTGCTAATAATATAGTGGGTAGGATATTTATTGCCGAAACGGTGAGACAAAGCGATGCGCTCTCCCTCTACCGTGGAATGCAACGTAAATATTATTTGCGTGTACACAGTGTTGACGTTTCTGGTATGTGACAATTGTAGATATCCAGAGGTTGATTCATCGGTCGTTGACCCTGCATGTTAACAATATTTAGGGACGTGGGTACCCTACACCCTTTATGAAAGATAACGTCATGAATATCAATAATAATAATGAAACAAAACTGATGAATTAACACTTTAAAGTAATAAATCCGCTAGATGTACAAGTATTTGCATTAAAGTGTTAAAAGAATAATATGTATTATGAAACAGGCTAAATATATTTATTTACACATGACAAGAAATATACATTATTTGCGAAAAAAACAACAGGTAATTGGCTGAGATCGTCCCATGCCTCCCTCAGCCCTCAGTCTCCAACCCGAATATCCCCAACCGTTAAAGTGTGTATATCGGTACTAGTTCGAACATAATTTAGTATTGTTTGTGCTCCCCTGAAGATGAGGTGAAAGTCTTGAAACCGGTAGGGTTGTACCGTTACAAAAAATAGAATAAACAGTGTTTGATAAAATAAATTACAATAACATAATTTTCATGAACGTCTAGTTCAAGAATCACTGCACATTGATGCAGTATTTCTTTACTCGACTCCTCATCTCGGAGTCAGTGATGGGTATCAGTCTTTGTTGCTGACAGCTGAAATTATACGAATTATGGGCCACAACACGTCATGGAGAAGTCTGACGTTTTAATCCCGGCGATTATCTAAGACTCCGACCAGCACAACAAGAGCTTCACATGTAAATGGGGATAAACGGAGACAAACCAACAGGTTTTACAACATGAAAAATAGCAAACATACCCTCGAGGCATTACTAATAAAACGTTTAAGTAAAAAAATTTGATAGCATACTAATAATCTCATTAAAATAATTTATGTACAATTAACTATTAATATCTAAATGCAATCATTGCAAGTTTCGTGAGAAATTTTTACTTCGTTGTCTACCTTAACAGGGAAACGGTTGTTATTTATTTTTATATTTCGTATAAAAGATTAAAATTTTTGATAGTATTTTTAGAACCCTATGGTATCTGCCTATATTATCAAAAAAATAGAAGCTATGTGTGATTGAGCGTCACTGTTTGTCAGGTTGATGAGAATGTGCAACGGGGTTTTCTTCTTCTTCTTCTCAGTGTCATGTCAGATCCCCCAAACGTTAAACATCACTTGATAGTAGATATCTTTGTCTCCGGCAGCCCGAAAAAGATCTCCAATGCCCCTTTGCCAGTCCAATACGTATATTGTGGAGCCAGGAGATTTGCCTCCTGCCAACACCTCTTCGATCTTCTATTTTGCCTTGGATAATCAGGTGCAGTAATTTGTACTTTGATCCTCTAAGTACTCGTACATGACCCAAGTAGGACACCTTTCGAATTTTAATATTAATCAGCAACTCTCTATCAACTTTGGCTCTTTGAAGAATCCTTGTGTTGCTGACCATGTCAGCAAGAACGAAAAAAAAAGAAAAGCCTCAAAGGAGTCCAAATGTTATAAAAGTAGAATGACAAATGGGAAATGAAATAGTTGAAACAACATTGAAATAGTTAGGCAGTAATACATTGAAATAGTTAAGAAGTTTTATAAGAATGAATGAGAAGATAACGCACAAACACGCACGCACAATTCCCGATTCTCCACCAGCGAAAAGAGAAAAGAAAAAAAAGCAAACACTTACGCAATGCAAAACTTAAAGTGTTCACAACGATAGTGTAAAAATATGCAATTCGAAAATAAAATATTGATCATAAATTAGCACGAAAATGAACTAAATTTTATTATAAATTATTATCTTTTTCAACTACGAGTGGCAAGTAAACGGGTAAAAACTTATTTAAAATTATTGTTTTCTTAACTAGCAAGAAAATAGGTTATAAATTATTTTAAATTATTATCCCCTTAAACTAACAAAAAAAGGGAAAATTTATTTCAAATTATTATCTCCTCAAACTCGCAAGAAAATGGGCCAAATTTTACTATAAATATTTATTAATATCACATTCACTTCATTTGAATCTTATTTACAAATTCTTATTTATTTCATTTATAAATGTTTCATTTGTATACATCATTAATTTATTTATAAATCTTTCATTTGTATCGCAACAATGTAACAACTTTATTCTTGGAATCTAAACAATTTATTTTGATTTAAACCAACGCAGAATTTCTTCGCTTCCAACATTTCATTTCCTTCATCCATCTTTACATCTCGTTAAAGGTATGAGACAATCGCAATCCACATAACATCAGTTCAATGGACCATTCGAGAGTTACAATATTTAAAATATATTATCATTATTAACATTGGGTCTAGCAGAATGCGAACCCAAAGCGACCGAGCAGGTTGCTAAGATGTCTCCGAGTTACGAAATAGGAGTTGGACGTCAATATTCAGCGAGGGCATTTCATCATGCTAAGGCATTCCGTCATATTTATGGGCACTGGCCAGCCTCCGTGGAGGTCCAGGAATGATGGTGGATTATCTCTGTGTACCCCATGTCATGCCGATCCATCATTTTGTGGTATGTCTTCATCATTGTCTTCCGCGTTGGCTTATATGTTTTTACTGTTTTGAAATTCCTCACGTTCTATTATTATTATCGTAAGGGCTAATATAAAAGATATAACAACACATAGTGATAAAAATCACCTGTCAAATTTTCGGTTTTCACTCAATGGAACTTTGTAATAGAGCATTCAACAAGAAATCACTTTCAAAATATTCCAAGAATCCTTAATCTTCAATTATACTCGTACATGTGTGCAGTTAAATACGAGAAATATGTTACTTTTAAACAGAATCGTTCAACGAGATTGCGGGTTCGATTCCCGTTAGGGCCCAGATTTTTTAAAAAGGATTTCCTGTCTGGTTTTCACTTAAGGCCTCTTTAACATCTTTCAGATTGGCCGGAAGATATTGTCACATAGCAATAAGCCCGCCAGGATGTACTGTATACTACAAAAGTATAATATAATTCAAAACAATGAAATGTAAAAAAATCTACACAATGAACATAAATTGTAGAGAAAGACCTGTTTCGCTTTATAAATGCATTGCCATGCTTTTCAAATAGTTTGACAATGCATTTGTAAAGTGAAAAAGGCCTATTACTATAGGGTGGGACATGAATCTTGCTACAAAAATAAATTTAAATAATAATGACATGATTTTTTATGTAGTTGTTCAGACTGTAATGTGGCTGGAATTATACCCACATTACAGGCCACATATAGTCTGCAACATTACAGTCTGAACAACTACATAAAAATCATGTGATTATTTTTTAAACTTATTTTTGTAGCAAGATTCATGCCCCACCCTATATAAGTTTATTGCGTACATTTTTTTCACATTTACGTGTTAAATCATTCTGCCTACAAATACAGTTCTATAATGTCTATACCAATTATCATTATTATTTTAATTTTTTGTATGATACTCTTCAACATACTTGAATTCACAATGCGAAAATATTGCTCTTCGTCATCGAACGTATTCTTAATTCTACTACATGTAAGACACAACAACACTTGTACACTTCTAGCGCACGTGAATATTTTTATCAGACAAACCCTGCCAGGCTGAAACCCTTTTTATATACATTTTTAAGTTGTATCGGAAATCGACCCCGAAAACCTCAGAGGAAAGTTAAGTATCTTATCAACTAGGCTTCGGCGGTCGTCTTTAATCTAAATAATAATATTTTTAACTATATGATCGAATCGGACATTATCAAAATCTGTTATATTGATTGTCGATAACAGTGTTTATGTATCTTTGATGTATAGGAATGAAACGTACTGATAGGATCGAAAAAATACTGATAGTATCGAATAAATCGGAAAGGATCTAAGAACTGGTTGAATGCTAGAAATAGACGCTAAATTCACATACTGTCTCTATTGTATAATGCCATTAACTGTCCCGCCGCCGCCTTCAATCTCGCCGAATTTTTTTAGCGTCTTTCCAATCATGGATTAGTGCTATGCTCAAACAGAGATTGTATATTGGTCTTTCCAGTTCACCGCTCCTCTTTTTTTACGTCATCCTTTACTGTCCATGCAGTGCGACTCTTGAATCAGTTACAAACCAACATAAGACTCGCTCCGTCCTTGGCATGCTTTAAAAAGCGACTGAAAAAACTCATAATTTCTAGTCAGTAAAATAACGTGTTTCATTCCTGAATTTTCTTTTCCTTTCCTCTTCACCGTCCCTTCCTTTCCTTTTGATTGATGATATCTCACTTTATATGAAAAATAATGTTCGGGTGATTGTCCGTCTTTGTGGGGTTCGTGGGCATATGCTCACGTATGTGTTTATGGATTTCGTGGGGATGGATAGTCATTTGAATGATTTATGCGACCACGTAACTTGCTTCATTTACTTTTGTCTGGTTGGTTGTAACGGACTGCCGCCTGGCAATAAGCCCGCCAGATAGTGTTAAATAAATGCGGTCAAATGCAATGAAAATAATACATGGGATGACAAGGCATGATTGTAATGTTTACTAAAGGCGGATATGTTGAGTAAGATAAAGGGCATTCTGAGATATTTGGACACGTAGAATGAATGAATGAAGAAAGACTATAAAACAAATATACATATGCAGTGCAAATGTCAGTAGAAAGTGTGGTAGAGCTTTAGGAACTAGTCCTTAAGGGAAGAGATGATGATGATTTGTTGATAAATAAAACTCGTTAGATCGCAATGCGGAAAGAGAGTGATTTATTTGGTAGGCGTAGGTATTTATATAATTTTAGAATGTGCGCGGGAATGCACTCGCGATATGCCTACGTCTCGTTCCTGCGAATGCAAAAACGATTAATGTTGTATGTAGGTATCATTCAAATACGGAACTGGCGAGACAGCCGTGGTGCGTTCTCGCTCCGGCGTGGAATGCGGTCCGCTCCGGGCTACGGGTTGAATGGCCGGCGTGTGAACTTTGGACTTGTTTATTTAGATTTGTCGAGGAATGCAAAGGTCACTTCATCGGTCATTGACCGTGTGTATGGATATGCCCATAGTGTTCCGAGTGTGCGACCGCCATAGAGCAATACCAAGGTAAATATGCTTGGATCAAGTGAATGATTTTTAAAAGAAGAAAAATAAGAAGTGCACTGCCTGATGGTATGTATGTATACGAGTATATGATACATTCTGTGAAGCTTCAACGTTAAATTTTAATTTGCGAATGTCAAAATTCACACAATAAATAAAACTTGAGCATTTTATTAATCTAAAGCCGAATGTGTTACTTTCACATATCAGAAAATCTACAAAGGTTTTTTTATAATTAACCTTCCCTTGGTAAGTTTTTTATAATTCGCCTTCCCTTGGTAAGTCTTTTATAATTCGCATTCCCTTAGAACGTTTTTTATAATTCTCCTTCCTTTGGTAAGTCTTTTATAATTCGCCTTCCCTTGGTAAGTTTTTTATAATTCGCCTTCCCTTGGTAAGTTTTCTTAGCAAATATGTTGTTCTAAAGATACGCAGGTACAGGGAAGTTTCTAATCTTATACCCGCAGCTACCTATCATTACACTCAATTTTTTTGTGATATTTTTAATATGTCAATAATAGTGGGTTCGAATCCCGAGAAAGAGTGCTCTTGAGTAGAGTCTGCTCTCTAAACGGCGCTATATAAATTGTCATTTTATTATTATTATCAATTTAAACCATAATTTATATCATCAACTATTCAAAGAAATTACTTCGATTAGAACTCACATATAGTGATTAAACATTTATAGAAAATATACGGTGATATAACACCGCCCTGAGCGATACTCCAGATCAGCATTTAATTCATTAGTAGCCGGCACTCGGCACACGGCACGACGATGCGATGATCGCGGCATTTTAGCATCCCTCAAGATAAACACTGTGTTGTGGTCAGTCAGATGTTGTTATTTGATGTCTCGAGGGCATGGCGATGCCTTTTACAGCTAGCAACATCCAATCCCACGCGGAATTCCGTAATAAAATCATAAATACCACGCACTTAAAATTCAATTATTGTTGAAACAACACTCACGTGTGTGGATCAAACGCCATGGAATGCGACTGTTCTTGCAAGTTGTGCTGGGATCTCCAAAAACACACGCAAACACTTTAATTTTCAGACTAATAAATACTTCTGATATCATCATCACTGTCAACCAGGGTCGATCCATTGCTGGATAAAGGTCTCCTTAAGTTGACTACAAATAGTTCGATTGTCTGCTCGTTGGTGCCATGTGATGATGTCATGTTTCCTGATTTCGTCTATCCAGCGTACCTTCTTCTGGGCCTCTTTATGCCTCATGGGTACCATTGAATTATTTCGGACGTCCATCGGGAATCTGACATTCTGGCTACGCGTCCTGCCCATTGTCACTTCATTTTCTTGCACACCTTTATTACGTATTCAACCTTTGTTTTGTTGCGAATCCAGGTGTTTCGTTTACGGTACACGTTATCCATCCCCACGAAATCCATAAACACATACGTGAGCACATGCCCACGAACCCCACAAAGACGGGCAATCACCTGAACATTCTTTTTCATACAAAGTGAGATATCATCAATCAAAAGGAAAGGAAGGGATGGTGGAGAGGAAATGAAAAGAAAAATCTGGAATTAAACACGTTATTTTACTGACTAGAAATTAAGAGTTTTTTCAGTCGCTTCTTAAAGCATGCCAAAGACGAAGCGAGTCTTATATTGGTATGTAACGGATTCCAGAGTCTCACTGCATGGACAGTAAAGGACGACGTAAAAAAAGAGGAGCGGTGAACTCAAAAGGCCAATAAACAATCTCTGTTTGAGCGTAACGCTAATCCATGATTGGAAAGATGCTGAAAAATTTCGGTGAGATAAGAGGGGGCGGAGGGATAGTTAAGGATAGTATACAATAGCGACACTATGGATTACAACAGTTACCGAACCCGTAACCTAGAATTTGAAGACAGGCATCTTACAAAACGGTCAACGGAGGTCGACTGTCCTTTTCCTCAGTTAAAATGTCCACTTATCTCCTTCCACCCTTTCCTCGATCTACTTCTTTCTCGCTCACCGTTAATTTCAAACAAATAAATTAGTTTTATTAGTATAACATTTTACAACTCATTCTCTCATTATGCCCAAACCACCTAAAAATTCCTTTCTTAAATCTACTAACATCAAAATCTAACAAAAAGTAATCATTTTCTTACTCCACCAAACATTATAATACCAGATTTTCCATGCAAACCACACACTTCTATTTCAATTATTCTGATCGACTTTTTTTTCTTTCAATGTCCATACTTACCTTCCAAGCACCAAGGTGGTATAATAATTACATAAAAAATTAAAAAGAAATTCACTTAGAACTGTTAAGAGAGTCTCTGCTCATCTCGGGATTCAAACGCACTATTATTAACATATTAAAAATAATACAAAAAAAGGGAAAAAAAGTTGTGCGTAAGGATAGGAAGCTGAGGGCTGCTGCCATTAGGTTAGGGAGTTCCTCGTATATGTTTAGGAAAAATATATTATGTAAGAAAAAGAAACACAGGGGAAATGAACTAGAAATAAACCTTTGTAGATCTTCCGATGTGTGATATTAATATATTCGGCTTAAGGTGTAGTGTATATTATTTCAATAAAAGGACAATTTATGTAGTTTCGTTTAAAGAGGAAACTCTTCTTCAGGGCGCTCTAACTCAGGAGTCGAACCGACTTATGAATGTTGATAACACCTCTCAAAAAGGATTTTCTTTGAGTGCTTCCTATAGATGCACACTCCAACTATATTTATGATACTAAAAGGCAGACTATTTCACACCACAGGACCAACAACAACGAAATCTCTATCATAATACCCAGCTCTATTGAATTGATTTGGAACAGCCAATTTATAAGATGAAAAAGAAATCGACATCAAAGATCTACTTATCTCCAAAGGAACATCTTTTAGACACAGATTAGAAAGATACGATGGAGACATCCTTTTAAGGAACTTGAATGTTATCATAAATTATATATAATCACAAAGTTTATATAAGACTCTCAAAAAGGAATGTATTCAAGTGATTCTTAAAGCTGCACACGTCACCCATATCTCTAACACTTCTAGGCAGACCATTCCACGCCACATGTCCTGTAATCGCCATGTTTTGTAACGTAAGGAACTCTTGTTTATCCATCCTTACCACATGGTTTACACTCATCTCACAATACACATCCTTACCACATGGTAGTTTACACTCATCTCACAATACACATCCTCACCTCATGGTAGTTTAGACTCATCTCACAATACACATCCTTATTACCACATGGTAGTTTACACTCATCTCACAATAGACATTCTTACCACAGGGCAGTTTACACTCATCTCACAATACATACCATATATCTTCTACTTCACACATTTCTCGGATAAGGGACTTCCTAACTCCCATCTCTTAGTGTTTTGTCTGCAATAGCTCTGATGGTTTTCATTTCATTGGTTCATAAAATACTTTTGGTTTTAATGTATCTGCTTTAGATTACATTTTATTCAAGTTAATATTGACTACACAGATTTGGTTTTTATTTTTTATTTATTTATTTTACACATGACAAGAAATAAACATAATTTGCGAAAAAACAACAGGCAATTTAATTTGGACACAGAATTTTAATGGATCTGGGTTTGGTGTCCCCAGTAAACTAGGCTTTTGCCTGTATCTCACTGAGGACGTATAGCATGAAAAAATAAATCGATACTTCTTTCCAATTTTGGATTATATATGATAAAACCCCATTGCACATTCTTATCAACCTGACAAACAGTGACACTCAATTACAACTGGAAACATCATGAGAAATCAAACTACTCACACTTCATCACTCCAGATAGACCAAAACATTCATCCCACAATATACCGCACACAATCATAAAAATATAAATATAAAACAACAAAAAAACACCACACTCAAGAGCTTACACAAATCTTTTCCACAAGTCATTGCTCTTGCAAGCCCAAGCACTCAAACTCCTGTCGCAATAACAACCACGCTCCGATCGACTGCCTAAATTGTTTTCGTCCTTTTGTCTTTATTAAATTCGGCCCCCCATTGTATGTCATGGGAGCTAAATAGGCTCTGTAAATTTTAAAGATGCTTTGTAAATTTTTACCTCACTGTCCTTTCTCGTGAATTTGTTATTCCATGCCACATCTTTAGCCATCTGGAGACAGCAACGACTTTATTTGCTCGGCTAATTTTCATTTTATATTCATGGAAAAAATCTAGAAATAAAAATCGACACTTTAAGTGTCTATTCTTATAAGCTTATGTTAGTTTGCATAAAATCAAATAAAAATGTTTAAAAGTTCGCAGATGAAACAGCTGCGATGTGGTGAAATAAAGCTATTCCATTGTCCCTCGAGAGAAAATCTCCTTTTGTCTATAAATCAGTACTGTTCAGCATTGTGATCTTCCGTACCAAGTCTTATTGTTCTTCGGGATCCATGTTCCATCCACCATTTCTCCAGTATCTGCCAAGTGCCACTCAAGCGTCGAAAACACGACATAGCGTTACCTTCGTCTGTCAGTTCCTTTCTTCAGTGTTATATTGAATACAATGACTTGTTTCTCTAATAGCAAGACTCTCTCAAAGGTAATTTTGTCTAAGTTTTTTTTTATATTCCCAAGTTTCTCTTTACTATCCTAATTCATGTTGCATCTCTTCCAACTGCATATTGTGAAACGCTGCAGAATTTGTCATGTAAATTTAGAAGCAATATTTTATCGTCCACGATAAAATAATTATTCTGTCGTTAATCCTTATTGTATAACTGTCCTTACAATTTATTTCTTTAGTTTTATTTTATCAAACATGACATCATCAGAAGAAATCAAATAATATTTACTTTATATATTTTAATAATACTGATATAATACTTTACTATGTCTTTTTCAGTATATTTCGAATGTGTTTTATCATAAATTTTGCCGAAACTTAAAATAAAAGTTTAGTCATTTTTGAAAAACTGAATAATCTTTGTTTGTTTTAAATAGATAAAGGTTAATTAATAAGCAACATAGTATTTACATATATCCTGAAATTGTTTAGGTATACACGTATGTTTCAAGATAATGGCGACGAAAATACATTTAAGGGAGAAGCTATGAAAAGATCTAGTCTCATCTCATAACATCCCCCTCAGTCGAGATACACCCACTAATAGAAGGCGAGTCAAACCGCGAGGACATCAGATATTATTATTTATTTAGTTTAAAACATCATTTTACACTAATTAAATGACGTTAAAGTAAAAATAATTAAATAAAACACTTATTTTATATTTTTGTGTTCACCACTGTTTTTTTTTGGGTTTACTACCGGTTTCAAAGACAATCGTCTTTACCGTCAGGTGAAGATAAACTTAATTGCTAAAAAATACATTTCCTGTACAAGTGTATGTAATATAAGAAGAATGAGGCAGGGGGGAGAAGTGGGGACAGATGTGATTCAATGGTTAATGTGGCGTGAAAAAATAAAAATGAAAATGAATCTTTCGGGCAGGCCAGGGTCTGGATATCCAAGGGGGGTAAATTTTAAATAGGAAACGTATTTAGCAGAGGGCTATTATTAAAATTGGTTTGGTTGTTGATGATATTTAGACTTCATTTTATATATTTTTTAATCTCAAGAGATTTTATACATTTTTTAATCTCGAGAAACTATAGTATTTTCGAAGATCAAGAAATAATTAAATCAGTTTACACCCTAGAACTTACATAACATTTTACCCCTTGCATATAAAACATACCGACAACGAAAATTCCAGATTCTCTCGACTTCTGAAATACTTGATGGCATTTCATTAAAAATGTAACACTTTTTATATTTACAGTATTTGTCGCGTTTTGTATATTCGTCACAGGGTAAATATACAATATTTTCAAAGCAACCGTACCTATTTGACAACTTCCGTGGTCTAGTTGGCAAGAAGGTTATCTCCCAGCCCCAGAAGGTTGCGGGTTTGATTCCCTTTGGAACCCAGTTTTTTTTAAAAAGGTTTCCAGTTCGGTATTTACTTAAGGGCTCTTTAACATTTTTTCTGGTTGATCGGAAGATAAGGCTACATGACAATAAACACGTCAGGTTGTACTGTATACAATGAATCTTAAAGAATGTTATAAAATTCGCTTTTACCTCATACATTATTTAGAATGAAACTTGGCCAATAAAAAATTAACCAGATAATATATGTTACCTGCCTTTTTTGCACTCTCTGACAGAGTTTATATTACCAGAAAGTAAATTAGATATTACCTAGTTTTAATTGTTTTAAGATGTTAGACAGCGTAATAAAAAAAATAAAAACTCAACAAAACAATGTGTGGGAAAGGTCCATTTACTTACTCGTACATAATCAAATGTCGAGATACTCGTAATACTCGTAAAACCAACCGTTATTAATACTATTTGGATTAAAGTTAACAGTTAGTTCTCGTTTTTTTTTTAAGTTAGAGTTTGATTTTCATTTTTCATTTCAATGTCATTTATGGTTTAACTGAGTGAACCTGATTCCTTCAATGAATATCGTTGGTGCAAGTTGACCTTAACATGCTATTATATATTATAATGACGTTTCATGGAACTTCAGTATTTTGATGCTTGCTTGCTCACGTAACGGACCTTTACTCTAGAAACTTTTCCTTGGTGAACAGATTAATTCTGTTCACCCAGGTTTTTAAATCCTCGCTTTAGCCCAAAGGTGCTGTCTGGATGTGCATAATACATCAGTATGCAGACTACTTAACCATGTAACGGGAAATATCAGGCTCACGGGCACGGTGCTACTGAGGGAACAACTGGATTTGTACGAATATGTAACTACCCTGATTGGGAACCTTTCCATGAATTCCACAAATAATAAACCCCATTCAATCAATTCGGTTGTGTTCAAAATTATTATCAAAATCATTACCCAAATCCATACGGAAAGCTCAGAATGATTTCGTCCGAAATGAAAAAGAAATGTAATATCTAAAAGCATATATTTTCTCAGGCACACGTTTCACGTTGTAAGATTATGAACAGGATTTAATTATGAGCAGCCAGTTCATTTTACCCTTAATCTCCGAATACTAAACATGTTTCATTATTCCCATTTATATACGAGTATATCTGAAACATTTCATCAAAATATGCGCATCGTTGGATTAACTTTTCATTTGTTCTGTTTATGTAGGATTGTTGTAGTATTTAGAAAAGGGGTGAGTGTTGTAGTTTGTTGACTGCTGTAGTATTTAGGAAAGGGGGAAAGAGTGTAGTATTTAAAAATGGATCGAGTGTTGTAGTTTGTTGATTTTTTGTAGTATTTAGGAAAGGATTGTTTTGTTTACAAAAGGAGTGAGTTGTAGTTTGTTGTAGTATTTAGGAAAGGATTGAGTGTTGTAGTTTGTTGATTATTTGTAGTATTTAGGAAAGGAGGAAGGATTGTTTTGTTTACAAAAGGAGTGAGTTGTAGTATTAAGGAAAGGATTGAATGTTGTAGTTTGTTGATTTTTTGTAGTATTTAGGAAAGGAGGAAGGATTGTTTTGTTTAGAAAAGGAGTGAGTTGTAATTTGTTGTAGTATTTAGGAAAGGATTGAGTGTTGTAGTTTGTTGATTTTTGTAGTATTTTGGAAAGGAGGAAAGAGTGTTGTAGTATTTAGGAAAGGAGGGAAAAATTAAAAGAGCTTAACTTAAAAGATACGCAACTTTCTGTAGTTCGATTTGTGGTTTGTTGATTGTTGTAGTATTTAGGAAAGGACGAAGGATTGTAGTTGTATTTAGGAAAGAAGTGAGTGTTGTGGTTTGTTGATTGTTGTAGTATTTAGGTAAGGAGTGAGTGTTGTAGTTTGTTAATTGTTGTAGTATTTAAGGAAGGATTGTTGTAGTATGTAGGAAACGAGTGAGTTGTACTTTGTTGTAGTATTTAGGAAATGAGGAAGAAGTGTTGTAGTATTTAGAAAAAATGTATGAAATTTATGATGAGGAATAAGACCACTTGCAGTCACTGTCGTTGCATAGTGAAGCGTACTTACAAAATGGATGACATCTTTGGCCTACTTGACAAGATGGCTGTCTCCCAGCCCGGAAGTTGTGGGTTCAAATCTCATTGAAACCCAAGTTTTTTAAAAAGGATTTCTGTATTTTTTTCACTTAAGGCCTCTTTAATATGTTTCTGATTGGTCGGTAAAGATTGCCACATAGCAGTGAGCTTTACAGGTTGTACTGTGTACAACAAAAGTGTAATACAGTACAATGGAGAGGTTTTAACATTGTTATTAATTTTTACTCTATGGTTCGCCTTTCCACTAAAAATATGAGAATGTTTTTTTTATTGATTTACTGTAAAAAATTTAATGTGCAATCTACACTTTGACGAATTTATTGACAAAAGATAACTTCTTACAACTAAACAAAAAATCTTTAAAGAATTAATTTGTTATAGTTGTGTGAAATATTTACATAGTGGAAATAAAAATAATATAAGAAAGAATAGTTTACAAGTTTAAAACAAGATATAGATTTAAATTTAACAAATGTAATAGTTTCATCTGTGGCTAGGAGACAGGAGGGGATATTTTAATTTAAATTTCATTAGGAGTTTGATTTCGCGTGATGTATACACGTGTAATTGAGTGTCACCGTTTGTCAGGTTGGTGAGAATGTGCGACGGGGTTTTATGTAATCAAAAATCGGAAAGAAATATCGATTTATTTTTTCATGCTATATGTCCTCAGTGAGATACAGGCAAACGTCTAGTTTACTGGGGATACGACAAATGAAAATCAACAAACCCAGATCGATTAAAATTGTGTCTCCAAATTAAATCACCTGTTGTTTTTTTCGCAAATTATGTATATTTCTTGTCATGTGTAAAATAAATAAATAAAATAAAAATGTATGTATTGGGAATAATAAAAATGATAAAGAAAATCTTAGAATGGTTTTCTATGAAGAATTTTGCAAGTTGTTCAGTAATTTCTTCACTCTGTTTTATCTCCTTTTTTATTAAATTGATCAAGGTTACATTGTATAACTTAGACGTTAAACCATAACTACCGAAGAAGACTATCAATATATTAAAAGGAATACACATCACATAACACACGTATCGCAATTTATTATTCCACTCGATATTTATTATTTCCATCCCTTCAGAAAGTCCGTGGATGTTGCGTCTGTTATGTAGTAAATATTAAGCAAAAATGTCGATTTTAACGAACTGAAAGCGTCTGGATGTGCACCGACGGCGATCAATAAATCTGTAATGATTAGCCGTCTCGCCTATTATTATCAATAAAGCATACTTTCTTATGGATTCCCGGTAATAAAATTTAAATTGCAACCGTAATAACACCAGCCGTGGCAACATAGTATCGTATTTTCAACCTGTTTCCATAACCTGATGATCCCGTGGGTCAGAGGCATTGGACCTTTCTGCTGAAGCAGATATGATATTGAAACGCTATTTTATATAGTAGAGTTTTCAATTGAGACTCTCTAGACGTTTTAATAAACGTGTTGGTAATCGTGGGTACCTTTGTATCACTAAGGTCTAAATCGTGGTTAACTTTATATCACTAAGGTCTAAATCGTGGGTACCTTTGTATCCCTAAGGTCTAAATCGTGGGTACCTTTGTATCACTAAGGTCTAAATCGTGGGTACCTTTGTATTACTAAAGTCTAAATCGTGGGTACCTTTGTATCACTAAGGTCTAAATCGTAGATACCTTTGTATCACTAAGGTATAAATCGTGGGTACCTTTGTATCACTAAGGTCTAAATCGTGGGTACCTTTGTATCACTAAGGTCTAAATCGTGGATACCTAATCACTAAAATGTTTCGGGTCTGAGTAATCAAGAGCGTTTATGGATAGATACTAATCTGGCCTCGCCCACCGCACTCATTCTCAAATCTTTTTCTTCGCATTTACTTAGCAATTCATCTTCTTTCTCCGCTAACACTATAACGCCATCAGCATACATTCCCATTCGAAATTCGTATTCCACCTTTTACTTTTTAATATATATTTATAATTTTTAAAGTTTATTATGAATAAGTATTCAATAAATTTACGCCAACAATATTCCATTTTATGATAATAATAAAGAAAATACTTATAATCCTTTTTATATGCCACCATATCCTTAAACCATAAAATTACATTTTATTTTCCATAAAATTTTTACCACCCCTGATCGACATACTTTATAAAGCAATCATTAATAGTTTGCGTATAATTATTATAATACATTTTCTTATGCCCATTAATGTAAACGACTAAAGATCGTAGGACACGACGCAGTTCTAACTATTTTTTTATTAATCTTTCCTTTCCGGTGCTAAAAAATCGCGCGTTCCGGTGTTGTGTATTCAATACACATCAATACTAATGTAAAAATGAGCGATTTAAAATCGTAAAAATAAGAATCAGGGCTGTGGAGTCGCTTAAAAAAAAACACGACTCCGACTCCGACTCCGATTCCTATATTTACCAACAATACGACTCCGACTCCACAACTCCGACTCCACGACTCCGACTCCACAACTCCAACTCAAAAAAGCTCAATTTTAGCAGGTTGTTTCCTACCTTCGCATATAGCCATTTTTTTCATGTTATAGGGATATAAATAAAACAAGATCAAACTTTAAAAAAATTAACCTATTATATATGATAATTTAAATAAAAAATTAAATATGTTATTACAAAGGGAACGTACATCTGATCCCTGCTATTACAAAAATTAATAGAGAAATGGAGAGAATTTTGTTTCTGTAACGCAATGATATCAACACGTGGACGTGACCAATGCAGAACGATGACTGGCAAAAAAATGCGCGCAAATTGCGTGCAAACAAAAGGAGAAACAAATGCTCCTTTTCTTTCGACGTGAGAAAGAAGGAGACAAACACATTTTTGTAGACTTTATGCATTAAATGGATCTCGGTGATTCACCATATCGGCGCGACTTGCGCCTGCAAGTTTAATATTCGCGCACAATACACATTCATTATAATAATTAAAAAAAAATGTTTTTTAAATTTTAACGAAAAAGTAGTCGGAGTCGCTCGTTTTTTACGACTCCGACTCCGATCCGACTCCGGCCCAAACACCGCGACTCCGACTCCGCGACTCCGACTCCGACTACGACTCCACAGCCCTGATAAGAATATTCATAGCCAATCGCTTAAATTAATTAAATTTGAAGTCAAAAGTGATAATAATTGAAATTTAATTGCTAAAAACATGAAAAAACATCGGCCGATGTTCACAAAACGGGCACTGAGACCACCTCGTATGGATGCCCCATAGCTACTGAAACGGGACTCGGAACACTAACACTGTTTGTAATACCTCGAAGGAAGAAACAACTGCGAACTGAGATTCTATTTCTTGCGTTCCCATATATAGAAGTAGAGTGAGACGTGAATGGCGTCGCTTCCTCACCTATAGCGATTTTTTAGAATGAATATGTTTTATTTTATTGGTGAATTTATTCCCGATTTTCACAAAATATCTCTGAGTGGCCGATAAGTGCTAATTATTATTAATATTATTTTTTTCATTCAATGCGTAAATGTATTACGGAGGAATACCTAAAATCTGAACCCAGTATTTATTATATTTATAGAGATATTAAAGTTTTTAGAAACAATGTGTACTAGTTACACATCACAGGGAAGGAAGGGTTAATGCCGATTCATCCAAATTCAGGGTGTTCCCAGCCTATGAACAATGATAATTTGGTTTCGTTCATTGAAAATACAAAATATTTTCTAATAACACAGAAAATCAATATGTAGCTCTGAAACTTGTTTGTTTCATTTCACCCTTAGTGGATAAAACATACAAATTAGTGGTATTGATGAGTTCGTTAAATTTTGAACGATCTATCACCGAAAACCTACATTTGGTACGATAAGTCATTGCAGAGGTGCATAGCCGCGCGGTAACGCACTGGACTTCCGTGCGGAAGGTCGTCGGTTCGAACCCCGTGCTGCGCTTCTCCCCTCGAACGACACAGGCACTTTTTCAGCCTAGTGTTCGAGGGTATAAGGGTACCTATGACTTCGGTCATATCTATTCTTTAAAAAAAGCTATAACACTATTATTCTTTAATATAAACCCAACACTTGGCCAGTTTCTTATTTTTTTTATACATTTATTGTTGTTTTAATACTACATTGTATAACACTTCGGCGAAATTTTTGATAGGTGGCAATCTTTTCCAGCCAAACAGACAAATATAATTCAAAGAAGTGACTTGGTCGCTAAAACTATTCAAATCGTTATTTATTTAAACAAAAATCAAGCAAAATAAATACGAGTATTTGTAATTTATTTTTAACAAACACTGTTTATTCCACTTGAGCGTAAACAAGAGTCTTGTTTACGCTCCCCTGAAGATGAGGTGAAAGCCTTGAAACCGGTAGGGTTATACCGTCATAAAAAAAAAAAAAAAAAAAAAAAGTGGAATAAACAGTGTTTGTTAAAAATAAATTACAATGTCTTTAAACCTCCACAACGTTAATGCCTTAACTATAAACAATACGAGTATTCATAATAAAATTATGTCAAAAATCTCAAAAAGGGGATCTTCATGAATAATATGGTTAAAGCGGTCTTCATCGAAGTCCACTGATCGTCCGGAACGCTCCATGTCTTTCAGGTCGAAATTACCGTCTTTGAAACGCAAAAACTATCGGCGAGCTGTCATTTTATTCATAGCATCTTCACCGTACACTTCGCAAATATCGCGAGCAGCTTTGGCAGCTTTATTCCCTCGATTTAACGCGAACAGAAGGAGGTTTCGAAAATGCTCACTTTTGTCTACTTGATATTCCATTTTAAAGGCTTGTAATCAAATAAAATAATATATGTAACGTAAAAACAAACACAATATCTTGTAGAACAGAAAATTTTCATTTGAATGACGTATAACATTTACCAATTTGTTTTACTTTTGGTGCTCATTTTTAAATTGGAAAAAAACGGACACAACTTATGTTAACACTTAATACTTAATATAAAAATTATATTAAAAAGCTTTTAAAAAATTTATCAAACTAAATATGGTTTGACTCTAATCTTAAATTGAGTTCCAAATCGCATGGCGATAAACTTATTGCCATTACTCAGTATATTTATTACTCTTAAAAAAATCTTTAACATTTCTTAATATTCATTCATATCGTCACGCCGTATCCTCTGCGAGGTAGAAAGAGATAATAAATATCCAACATTTTCTATCCAAGTACACTATTTTCTCCTCATCCACATTCAAACATCTTTTAGCGTGTGTCCCAGTAGGACGTGCTGATGATGATGTTGCTGACATCTCTGTATTCGCTTTGGTCGAATTCTGTGTTCCTTTTCGTTCGGGGTCATCAATTTAGCGGAATGCTTTACTGATACGTCGTGATGATTTTGATTTGTTTTGTATTTAAAATAAAATACGTCGATTCAGGAATGCGAAAAAGTGAGAGTGAATAATCAATAAATAGGAAACAGCGATGAATGGTCAAGTGAATAATAACAAGTGCTCTTTATTTGTCGGTAAGTAGGTATATATTGAATTTCAGAACGGGGCGCGTGAATGCGTCCGCGGTATATCTTGATCTCGCTCCTGTGCGTTCCGAGGTGGTCGCAGACGTTGCCAATGATATAGTGGGTAGAGTATTTATTGTCGAAACGGTGAGACGGCGCGATGTGTTCTCTCTCTACCGTGGAATGCGACGTAAATATTATTTGCGTGTAAACAATATTGACGTTCTGGTATGTGATCTTTGTACATAGTCAAAGGTTGATTCATCGGTCGTTGACCGTGCATGTTGACAATATTTACGACGTGGGTATTCCCTACAATCTCGTCATTCGAAATTTTCTATTATTTATACTTCTCACTTTACCTTATTTCAATACCTGGTCTAATCCACTTGATTTATCCTTGTTTTTCTTAATCTACCTTTTACAAGCACTTTTGACTTATATACTCACTTAGTCATTCTTTCGTCATATATTCTCTCCAGATGTCCAAACCATCATTGGTTTATATGAATCAATTATGAAAAACACTTGATCATACATGTTTACCTTCTTTTAAAATCTGGTCTATTTGATCCAGTCATGTCTTTCTTCTTCTACCTATTACACGCACACCTTCCACTTCTAAGTTGTATACTCGCTTAGCTATAATTTCGTTATACATTCTCTGCACATATCCAAACTATAATTTGTCAATGTAAATGAATTATAAAAAGCACCTAACCATAGACAACAAGAAATGCTTAATTGAAATTGGTTTATAAAAAATAATTAACTTCGCGCATAAATTTTATTCGTCTTTAAGTCTTAACGAATTCTTAACACAGCCAACTTGTAAATTAATATTCGTTTAGCAATCACCTGAAGGCGACACCTTTTCCTAAGCCACCGATGAATAGCGTCTGCAACAGGAGTGAGCGCCCAGTTTAATCTGCAGATTATGGGTGCACTTGAAAAATATGGTGTCTGGTACATTAAATGGCGTATCCCATCATCGCGGAATTACCCAGGGCAGCGCTGCCGACGTGGCAACAATATACGACGGGAAGTGCTGCCCCGAGGGATGACATATGAAGTGGATGCTGCAAAGCTCGGATAAAGGACAGGTTTCTTCAACGTTTCTCACCTTCAAGACTTTCTTCCTTACTAGACTCGTAGGAAAAATGGCATCATCATCAGCAACAAGTATATATATATACAAACCGAAAGGTTGTACTATGTCACAATTATCGACAGCCTGTATTACATATACAAAGATCTACTTAAGTTTTTATTATTTCGTCTTCCCTTTGCAAGTTCTCTGCGGTTTTACTAGATCTGTTTTTTTTTTTGAACATATATTAAATAAAATAAATAAATAAATAATAGGTTTATTGATAGCAAAATAGTATGTACAGATTATGTTTAAATAACACTTCTAAAACACATAAATTGCAGATAATACATTAAATACAGAAGCTATCAAAAGTTCTGGGCTCGTCTAATAGCATCCCCTCGGCCAAGATACACCAAACCAATATAGGGCGAACCCAGCCACGGGGACACCAGATGTTTTTCAGCCCACACCCTTGAACACGTAGAACAAGAATATATATAAAAAAAATAATAAACACAGAAAATAAATAGATGACAAAAAAATACATTCAAGAGAGAAGACACTAAAAGGTCCGGGCTCATCCCACAAACATTCCCCCGGCCGAGATACACCCCACCAATGTAGGGCGAGCCCGACCGCAAGGGCATCAGGGGGCTTCCATCCCACACCCCCGCATATCTAGATTAAAGAATAAATAGAAAAAAAAAGAAAAAAACAAAAACGTATGGCAGAAAACAAAATAAAAAGTAAACCCACATGCAGTTGCGAGAAAGTAACTTATGGTATCTTATGGCAGTAGACACCTCTTATGTTAACATTCAACTTTTTTTATTTTGTAATATTTTTAAACTGTCAATAATATTGGGCTCGAATCCCGAGTTAGAGCGCCCTTGGGGAGAATTCGCTCGCTAAACGGTGCTTTATAAGTTGTCCGTTTTTTTTAATTATCATTATTTTTGATACTATCAACACCTACCAAATTTTATTATCATTATTATTGATACCATCAACACCTACCAAATTTTATTATCATTATTATTGATACTATCAACACCTACCAAATTTTATTATCATTATTATTGATACTATCAACACCTACCAAATTTTATTATCATTATTATTGATACTATCAACACCTACCAAATTTTATTATCATTATTATTGATACTATCAACACCTACCAAATTTCATATCCCAACTTAATAAGAAACAATATGTATTGAGTTAGAAAAAGTTATTTATTTACTATAATTAGTCCATTATAATAATTATTACAATAAAAAACTATTTTATTAATATGATAAAGACACGAATGACGTCCGAAGTCGGTGTTCGCTTTTGTAGCTATGACCTTTCTGGACAACAATTAGCTGAATGAAATGTGAGCTTACCAGTTATCTAATGATAGCTTACCAGTTATCTAATGATAGCTTACCAGTTATCTAATGATAGCTTACCAGTTATCTTATGACAGCTTATTAGTTATCTAATGACATCAGTGGAATCGAACCTCGATCGGAAATGTCCCCCTTGTGAGCAATCTTATTTATTTATTTATTTTATTTTTTATTGTTTTAACCTGGCGAGTTTATTGCCATGTGGCAATATCTTCCAACCAACCAGAAATATGTTTTAATCTTATAAACTCCTTCAAGGATTTATCAAGTTTTCAAAGTTTTTCTAGAATTTTAACTAATACCAAGATTTTGGTGATCCATAAACCAGCCACAGTTGCAGTGTATACCTCTTACATCGGTGGAGTTTCATTGATTCTTCATTGTGTTCATGGGGATTAGTCCAGACTGCTGGACACTTTACTGAGGAATGTTCAATACATTAATTCCCGAAAGGAATGGAAAAGTTTCATTGAGCTACTCGTTAGACTGTGCTATAGATGAGAAATCTGAACATCCGAGAACGAGAGCGAAACCATACGAGAACGGAAATATGTATAAATAAAACTGTACCATTTATTAAATTTGCATAGTAATACGAGTATGTTACTGTATTGTGTAAGTTAAAAACATTATTCATAAGATTTTTTTAAATAATAGATATGACCGAAGTCATGGGTATCCTTATACTCTCGAACAGTAGGCGGAAAAAGTAGTAATGTCGTTCGAAGGGAGTAGCACAACGTGGGGTTCGAACCGACGACCTTCCGCACGAAGGTCCAGTGCGTTACCGTGTGGCCATGCACCTCATTCCATTATTTGTTTTTTTTTTGTAACTGTAACGATGTAAATGTAGTATTTTTTTAATTGTGAATAAACAATGTGTTTTCATAAACACAAAACTTATTAGAAGTTTAAACAATGTCTGAAGATTTCGGGTTCAAAATTTAGTAATAAATATAATTAGAATTTAAAAGCCTTAAACAATTGCGCAAGGCAATGCCCTTGGCTAAAAGCCTTCACTGTTATAAAAGCAATATTTTTACGATAAAAGCATCTTCATTCCTATAGTTGACTGTAATTACTGAACACGTGTATTCTTTAAAAGCTTTTTAGCGAGTGTTGCCACTTATAAAAAGTATTGTTGCTTTCCTATGGAGTCCGATTTTGTGGCTTCCATGTAAGCAATTTTAAAAAATAATTTTTCAGACCAAGTTATACCAAACAGACAGACAAAAGTGACGTCAAACCCAACAATAGGCTGTGAAGTTGAAAAATATGATAATGGAATTCAAGGTAATGAGAAATTCAATTTTACTTTTTAAATTGTACTCCTAAAAAGTTCTACTAATATTATAATTAGGGATGAGTGTGAACTTAAGGCTGATGTTAAAAGTAAAATATAAAAGAGCACTCTGAGATACTATATTTGGGCATGTGCAACGAATGAAAAAGAACGACTGACAAAACCAATACACAATACAAATGTTAGGTGAAGACGTGGTAAATTATGACAAAGGATAGATCAATTGAAAAATATCTTGAAACAAGGAAACGTAGAAAGTCAGAAAAATCGTAGGGTTTGTATTAGACGGTGTATGGATATACAATAGGCGAAGGATGTGTGTCGAGTTAAGAAGTCTGGCACTCTAACCACTCTCCCTGCCTTAACAGGAAAATCGCGTATTTATGTATAGTATGTACTATAATTGTTTAAGATATTTGATTAAAACAATGCAGGAAATAGGAATATCTTTCACAGAAAGATTAACTCCGTGGCCTAGTTGGTAAGACGCCTGTCTTCCAGCCCAGGGGTTGCGGGGTCGACTACCACTATTTCCCGATTTTTTTTAAAAAGTTTCCGGTCTTCTTTAGACTTGATGCCTCCATAACATATTTTTGGTTGGTTAGAATATATAACCATATGACAATAAACCCGTCAGGCTGTACTACGAGTATAAACAACGAAATTGTCAGACATAGACTTATTTTCCATTTGATTTTAACCCTTCCTTCCCTGTGATGTATAACTAGTACACATTACTTCTAAAAACTTTAATATCTCTACAAATATAATAAATACTGGGTTCAGATTTTAGACATTCCTCCCTAATACATTTACACATTAAATGAAAAAATAATATTTATAATAATTAGCAGTTATCGGCCACATCAGAGATATTTTGTGAAAATCGGCAATAAATACACCAATACAATCAAACATGTGCCAGTGTGTGACGTAGGTATATTCATTCTAAAAAAACCGCTATGGGTGAGGAAGCGACGCTATACACGTCTCACTCTCACTCTACTTCGCTACATGGGAACGCAAGAATAGAATCTCAGTTCGCTCGCTTCTCTCGTTTCAGTAGCTCGCGGGTATTTGTTTGAGGTGGTCGCTTCGCCCGTTTTGTGAACGTCGGCCGATGTTTTTTTTCATGTTTTCTGCAATTATCAAATTCAATTATTATCACTTTTGACTTCCAATTTAACTCATTTAAGCGATTAGCTATGAATATTCTTATTTTTCCGATTTTAAATCGCTCATTTTTACATGTGTTTTGATGTGTATTGAATACACAGCACCGGATCGCGCGGATTTTTTTAGCACAGGAAGGGAAAGGTTAATGGTGCTTATATTTTCATATCCATAAGAGTTTCATACCTACCTTCCGTGGCTCTAAATTTCAAAGCCTTGTTCAATGGGGCCGAATAAATATTCTATCTCGGACACGCTCTTCTGAATGAATGTTTTGAAGGAAATGAAATGAATTTATGGTGTATTAATACTTAAGAAATGCGTGCACTAAGAAGATTTCATGAGGTAACAATGTGTGACAGAATGCAAAATACTCGTTTATTGATTTCAAAGTTAAGGGTGATTCATTGATTAGGATGAAGAAAACATTCATGAATGATTTAAGCACGTGACTAACGTAACAAATAAACAGTGCACATGCGAGTTAAAAGTCGTGGTAGAGGAATACTAAAGAAGTATGGTTGGATCAATCAAATAATATTCTGAAAAAAGGAAAATAAGAAGTCAGAAAAATTGAAAATGAGTATAGATATGGAAGAGGCGAAATATGTGTATCGAGATAGGAAAGTGTGGCGCTCTGTGCTCTTTACGTACCTCAACAGGTAAACGGCGTGATGATGGTATGTATGTAATGCCCCGGAGATAGTCAATTACAAAATATACGAGTATATCTCAAAAAATACGAGTATATCTCAAAAACTTTACGAAATCGATTGATGTTTATCATTTCTTCTGACTATTTATAATTTTTATTAACTCGTATTTTTTTTCTTTGCGCTATAGAGAATCTAGGGATATGCGTTTATGTGTGTAAATGCTCATTTATATGTTTGATAATGTTCATACATATTTATTGAGTTTATAATTGAAGAGTAAAACTCATAAACCACTCAAGAGCCAAAAAATTAATAAAGAGTTATAAAAAAAAACTGCACATTTTCTACAAAACGTTTTATTTGTGAAAAATAAATAAACATACAAATTATATAAAGCTATTTTTATAGTTTGAATTCACATATGATATATGCCATTTATGGGTATATTGACGCTTGTTGATAGACTGTTTTTTCCATTAAAAAAATGAAAAATCAAAACATGGTTGTTATGTGGTTTATGAGTTTTTCGCTTCACTTGTATTGACTGCTTTTTTATTATATTTTTTGTGTCATAATTTAAATAAATATAAATAAATACAGGTTTATTGATAGCAACATAGTATGTACATAATACATTTAGACACATTTCAAGAACACATTAAAAAGACAATACATTAAAAAACAGAAGCTATCAAAAGGTCTGGGCTCATCAAATAACATCCCCCCGGCCAAGATACACCCCACCAATATAGGGCGAGCCCAGCCACGGGGACACCAGATGTTTTTCAGCCCACACCCTTGAACACGTAGAACAAGAGGATAAAAAAACAGGAAATAAATAGATGATAAAAAAAACATTCAAGAGAGAAGACATTAAAAGGTCCGGGCTCATCCCACAAACATTCCGCCGGACGAAATACACCCCACCAATGTAGGGCGAGCCCGACCGCAAGGGCATCGGGGGGGGTTCCATCCCACACCCCCGCATATCTAGATTAAAGAATAAATAAAAAAACAAAAAACGTATGGCAGAAAACAAAATAATAAGTAAGCCCACGTATACCACCTCAGGTTAACTGTCAGCAAGAACGGAAAAAAGAAAAGTCTCAAAAGAGTCCAAATTTTACAAAATGACAAATGGGAAACGAAATAGTTGAAACAACTTTGAAATAGTTAGGCAGTAATACATTTACGAGTACATGTGTATGGCTGAAAAATATCTGATGTTCTCTCGACCGGACTCGCCCTGTATTGGTACAGGTGTACCTCCCCCGGAAGAACGTTATAAGATGAGCTCAGATTTTTCATACCTTCTCTTAAAAAATCCATGATAAGAAATCTTTAAATCCACGATTTGCGAAAAAAACAACAGGTAATTTAATTTGGACACACAATTTTAATGGATCTGGGTTTGTTGTCTTTCATTTGTCGTGTCCCCAGTAAACTAGGCTTTTGCCTATATCTTACTGAGGACATAAAGCATGAAAAAATAAATCGTTATTTCTTTACACAGTTTCGTTGTATACACTACAACCTGGTGTGATTATTTCCATGTGGCAATCTTTTCCAGCTGACCAGAAAAATGTTAAAAAGGCCTTGAGTAAAAATCAGACCGGAAGGAATCCTTCTTGAAAAATCTAGGTTTGGACGGGAATTGAACCCGAAACCCCACGGGCTGGGAGACAAGCGTCTTACCAACTAGGGCACGGAGCTTTGTAAGACTCTTATCTTATGGTCGCAGCCACTACTTTCCTATTCTAACACTCAACTTATAATTATTTCATAATATTGTACTTCAAATCTGTCAAGGAGAAATTTATTTTCTTTTCAATTACCTTTATATATGTGTGCGATTTCAAGATATATGTATGTTCATACTATGTTGCTATCAATAAACTTATATTTATAGAAAAATATGTACCAAATTTCAAGTATAAGTACCCTTACTTTGTATTTAAGTATAAAATATTGACCATCACTGCAAAACGCATAAAACCTTAATACAAGCTTCACAATGCGTTAAGTCTTCCGATAGGAAACTTCTGTTGGTGTCAAGAACAAGGAGTGTTGCAACAGAGCAGATGCCCCTTAAAGCCTCCCAACCAGTGTTTAGTAGCGCAGGCTCTCCCATAAATTATCCCGGATTGATACACGCTCTCCTCCGAGAACGCAATCCAGATTTAGCAGCATCTACCATTATTAATATTTATCGACTAATGTTTTTCTGGATTGATTTATCCCATAATTTTCCCCCAAGACACTGGAAGAAGATGGGATGTCTTTGTTCATAGCCAAGGCACTTGATCAGTGGTCCAAATGGATGCTGTGGGTTCCTTTCACATGAATTATTTTCTTACCAAATATGTTTTTTTCTGATCGTATGCAGATGCGGGGAAGTGCATAATCTATTTGTATTATATATTGTGTTAAACTTTTATTGAATATAGTACAACCTAGTGGGCGTATTACCATGTAGCAATATTTTTCTACTAAACAGAGAAATGTTACAGAGGCCTTAAGTGAAAACCAAACTGGAATCCTGAATGAAATCAAAGCCACAGGTATGAGTAATCTCTAATGCCCGCAGTCCACCACTTTCCTATCCTTACACTAATTTTATACTCGTATATATTTATTTTGTAATATAACACATCGATCAATAAGTCCCGGGACTAACCAAAAGATGGCGCCTCTAATAGCAAATCCATACCATTTCAGTTAGTACCAACCTTTAGAAGTTACGTGTCAAACTTGCATGACGTTCTGACATTACGCCATTGAGTTAGTGACTTTAGTGATGCTACTTTTGCTATTTTCAAAACAATGGAAAAAACCGAATTTCGTGTGTTGATAAAACATTGCTTTTTAATGGGAAAAAATACCGTTCAAACTCAGCGATGGCTTGAAAAGTGTTATCCGGGCTCTGCTCCGTCGAAAACAACCATTTGTCGGTGGTATGCTGATTTCAAACGCGGTCGTACATACACAAATGATGCTGAACGCACCCACCGTATTCTCCAGATTTGGCCCCCTGCGACTATTGGCTGTTCGCAGACCTCAAAAAGATGATCCAGGGAAAGAGATTTGGCTCCAATGAAGAAGTGATTGCCGAAACTAACGCCTATTTTGATACAAAAGATTAATCGTTCTACACGGCTGGCATAGACAAGTTAGGAAAGTGTTGGAATGAATGTATCGCTCTTGAAGGACTATTTTGATGAATAAAGAAGAATTTTGGCAAACAAATGTTGTTTTAGTAGTAAGTTCCGGGACTTGTGTTAATACGTTTAATCTGATCGATGTGTTAATACGTTTGACCTGTCAATAATGGTGAGTTCGAATCTCGACCTAGAGCGTCTTCGAGGAGAGTTTGCTCTATAAACGACGCTTATAAATTATCAACCTTTATTATCATAAATGTGTGTCTAAGATAAATTTTCAACCTACGAAAGTACGATAATATAACTTCATACAAGAAGGCATTGAACTGGTTGAATGTTAGAAATAGACGCCAAATTCACATACTGTATCTATTGTATAATACCCTGAACTGTCCCGCTGCCCTCTCATATCGCGCCGAAAATTTTCAACGTCTTTCCAATCATGAATTAGCGCTACGCTTAAACAGATATTGTCTATTGGCCTTTCCAGTTCACCGCTCCTCTTTTTTACGTCGTCCTTTACTTTCCATGCAGTGAGACTCTGGAATCAGTTACAAACCAATATAAGACTGGCTCCGTTCTTGGCATGCTTTAAGAAGCGACTGAAAAAACTTTAAATTTCTAGTCAATAAAATACCGTACTTCATTCCTGATTTTTTCTTTCCTCTCCACCATCCCTTCCTTTTATTTTGATTGATGATATCTCATTTTATATGAATAAGAATATTCGAGTGATTGTCCGTCTTTGTGGGGTTCGTGGGCATATGCTCACGTATATGTTTATGGATTTTGTGGGGAGGGATAGTCATTTGAATGATTTATGCGACCATGTAACTTGCTTCATTTACTTTGTCTTGTTGTTTGGAAGAGATTGCAACCTGGCAATTATCCCGCCAGATTGTATTTGCAATAAAAGTGTTAAATAAATAAATATCACTATTATGTGAAAAATGTATCACGTTCTGATTTTTCTTAATTAAATGTTTTACATTCTGCAATTTAGAATAATAATTTATTTATTTATTTTACATTTGATATAAGTTTAACTCAATTACATCAAATTTAGTATAATGATAACAGGAACAATGTTACTCTTTCTTCCCTATGACTCTGGAATCAGTTACAAACCAATATACGACTCGCTCCGTCCTTGGCATGCTTTAAGAAGCGATTGAAAAAACTCTTAATTTCTGGTCAGTAAAATAACGTGTTTCATTCCTGATTTTTCTTTTCCTTTCCTCTCCACCATCCTTTCCTTTCCTTTTGATTGATGATATTTCACTTTATATGAAAAATAATGTTTGGGTGATTGTCCGTCTTTGTGGGGTTCGTGGGCATGTTCTCGCGTATATGTTTATGGATTTCGTGGGGATGGATAGTCATTTGAATGATTTATGCGACCACGTAACTTGCTTCATTTACTTTTGTCTGGTTGGTTGGAAGAGATTGCCACCTGGCAATAAACCCGCCAGATTGTATTGCAATAAAAGTGTCAAATAAATAAATGTTTAAGTTAAACTTACATAAATTATTAAGTAGTTTAATGCTTAATGTATCCACCGAGATGTAATAGATTTCGATTTCGGAAAATTAATTCAACAAGGTTATTCCGTGTGCGAGTAGTGTTGCTTTTAAAAGCTGAGTTTGTAAATACGACACTGAAAACAATATTTATTATGAGAAGAATGTTTTCTTTCGTATGGTAGTAAGATTAAAGTGGTAGATGAAGATTCCTCAGCCAGGTCAACGCATTAGTAGTTGTACATCAGAGATGCCCCTTTGATAGTCGTTAATAGAATACTCGTATATCTACGAGTATATCATAAGCTCGACTGTCTGCACTTCTCCCTAGTTGAAAAGAAGTTACTACATAAGATCCCACTTATTCATATCGTATTACAGTTTCGTTGTATACACGACAACCTGGTAGGATTATTACCATATGGCTATCTTTTCCAAGTAACCAGGAAAATGTTAAAAAGGCTTTGAGTGAAAACCAGACTGCAATCGTTTTTAAAAAATCTAGGTTCGAACGGGAATAGAACCCGAAATCCCACTGGCTAGGAGACAAGCGTCTAACCAACAAGGGCACGGAGCTTTGTAAGACGCTTATCTTATGGACACAGCCACTTCCTTCCTATCCTAACACTCAACTTATAATTATTTTGTTATACTTTAAATCTGTCAATAATAATGTGTTCGAGTCCTGATTTAGTGCGCCTTTGAGTTGGCTCTCATAACAACGCTATAAAAATATAATGTTATTATTATGTAAAAAATACATATTCTTCTTCTTCTTCCTGGCACTGTCCCAACTCATTGCCTAGGTAGGCTGTTGGGGTTGGCTCTTCTCGTTCTCAGGCTGTATGTTCTTCGGTTCTGGGTGTCGCTTTCATCTAGGCCGTTTCTCTGCAGAATCTTGGAGCATTGAGTCATCCAGGAGTTCTTTGGACGGCTGCCGAGGAAGATCCACAGACATTGCCTGATTTACCGTATGGTCTGGTGGTCTCCGTCTTATGTGCCCGTACCATCTCAGCTGTCGCTCTTCCAGCTTACTGTTTATGTCAGTGACCCCTACATACCACGAATGCGTGAGCTCTTAATTCTACGTACACTTTCATCTTAATTTATAATAATATTTCACATTCTTCAATGGAGAGTAAATATTTTTTTTTATTTATTTAATATATGTACAATACGAATTGACGGGCTTAGTGACAATATCTCCCAACCAGTCAGAAATATGTTAACGAGGCCTTCAACGAAAGTCAGATTCGAACTCGACTACTCAATTTGAACTTCAGAATATCACAAGGATTTGCCATATGAACAACTGAATTCCCTTTCATTACCTTTATTACAGAATTAATTAACACATAACAAATACCATTTCGACTTCTTGACCATCAGGTTCTACCAGAAAGAAAGTACGCTTCCACAAAGAGTATTGAAAAGAATTCTTGAATGAAAGTGTGGCTGGTCCGTTGCATGTAATAAATCATGAAATAATTGGACAGTAATGGGTGGTAATGGGGCTGAGACGAGCGGGCAGTTGACAAGGCCGGCTCTTCATTATCATTACCCATTCTCCACGCTGAATTAGTCTTGTCTCACCTTGTATCTGAACGTGGTCCTCGATGTTACAACATTCTGACAGGCACACACGTTCCTTGCATCAGAATTAGCCTGCATCTTCATGAGACATTCAAGATTTTTTTACTTCACGATTGAAGGTCCTAGGAATAATTAATTATATTTCGATAATAATAAAAACATCGATGATTTAAGTAACTTATACAATTACATAAATATATTGATATCCAGTCATAATACGAGTACAAGAGACGACGTACTGAATCTGCTTCCGACTTAACTCGTTCATATATCATTTGAACTTGACGCTTGGGCGCTATCGTAGCTGCTGCCAGACGTGATTAGTTCATCTCTGTTCAAGTTTTTAAACGTAAATGCAATTTGTAAGATTTTTAACTATTCATGAAGCTATACACAATATTCCATTATACTTAAAGTATAACTTGTTATTTATTTCGTCAATTTAACCTGTTATATATTTTGTCATTTTAACTTGTTGTATATTTTTTCATTTTAACTTGTTATATATTTTGTCATTTTAACTTGTTATATTTTTTGTCATTTTAACTTGTTATATATTTTGTCATTTTAACTTGTTATATATTTTGATATCGTATTAATAAGTGAAAAACACGAAGACCTACAAAATAGTCTGGAAAGGTGGAGAAGAAACTTGGAGGCCAATGGATTGAGGCTGAGCAGAAAGAAAACAGAGTATCTGTACCTACCATTCGAGAATACAAATGCTGTCACTCCCGTAATGCAAATGGATGGAGAAACATTACCAAATTGTGACTCCTTTAAGTATCTTGGGTCACTCATCCATAGCGATGGAGGATGTGGAGCAGATGTAACACATAGAATTAGTGTGGGATGGTGAAGTTTAGATCAATGACGGGAGTTCTATGTGATCCGAAAATGCCAGTAAAGTTAAAAGGAAAAGTATACCAAACGATTGTCAGACCCGCACTCCTCTATGGCTCCGAATGCTGGACGATGTATACCTCTTACTCTAGGCAACTAGAAACTGCTGAAATGCGCATGCTAAGATGGTCAGCAGGTGTGTCCCTAAGAGACAAAATAAGAAGCTCACGCATTCGTGGAAGCCTGGGTGTTACAGACATCAACAGCAAGATGGAGGAGAGGCGATTGAGATGGTATGGGCACGTTGGACGCAGAGCACCCGATCACATTGTGAACCAGGCAATCTCCATGGATCTTCCTCGAATAACAACCAGAGGAAGACCAAAGAATTCATGGGTGGTGCAAAAAGATAACCTGATGCAGAGGCACGGCCTGGGGGACGTAGTCCGGGACAGAAGAGCATACAACCTGAGGACGAGGAGAGCTGACCCCAACAGTCTTCGCAGACAATGAGTTGGTATGGAGCCAGGGAGAGAGAGAGAGAACTTGTTATATATTTTGTCATTTTAACTTGTTATTTATTTCGTCATTTTAATTTGTTATTTGTTTTGTCATTTTAACTTGTTATATATTTTATCATTTTAACTTGTTATATATTTTGTCATTTTAACTTGTTATTTATTTCGTCATTTTAACTTGTTATATATTATGTCATTTTAACTTGTTATATACTTCGTCATTTTAATGTGTTTATTTTTCTATTACAACAGTCATATTATTGAAGTGTAATATGTAACTATTTCATGATCTTCACTTTTTGTTAACAATCGATTTCTCGAGTTATATTTCAATTGTATCGATATTTGTCTGCTTCAAGTTTTTGAGATTGGGGGTGCGTGTGCAGCTTTATAAAGCTCTTTAATATAACCATTTTTGAGAAGTGTTATAAAAATCTACGATAATATATGAACACTATACACATATATCACACTTCACTTTCAATTGAATGTGTTTATGTCACATGTCAAACGATCTACAACTATTTTTTTTAATAATTCGTCTTCCCATTGTAAGCTTTCTTGCCAAATATGTTTCACTAAACATATGCAGACATGTAATTCGTCTTCCCATGGTACGCTTTCTTGCCAAATATGTTTCACTAAACAGATGCAGATATGGAAAAATCCACCACTTGTTTTTATCTTGTTATATTTTTAATCTGTCAATTATAGCGGGTTTAACTCTCGAGTAAGAGCGCCCTTGAAAAGAGTCTGCTTTCTAAACAGCGCTTTATAAATTGTCATTTTTTATTATAATTATTATTGAGAGGTAGAGCATGCAGTTCCTATCAATTAAGAATTTACAACATATTCCTTAAGAATATTATGATTTTTGCACAGTCACTCCTTTAAATGTTAAAAAATATGAATCAGATATCGAAACATCTACAAAAGTATATTTGTAGCTCGTCTTCCCTTGGTAAGTTTTCTGTAAGTAAGAAACTCTGGAATCAGTTACAAACCAATATAAGACTCGCTCCGTCCTTGGCATGCTTTAAGAAGCGACTGAAAAAACTCTTAATTTCTTGTCAGTAAAATAACGTGTTTCATTCCTGATTTTTCTTTTCCTTTCCTCTCCACCATCCCTTTCTTTCATTTTTGATTGATGATAACTCACTTTATATGAAAAAGAATATTCGGGTGATTACCTGTCTTTGTGGAGTTCGTGGACATGTGCTCACGTATATATTTATGGATTTCGTGGGGATGGATATACGAGTACATTTGAATGATTTATGCGACCACTTAACTTGCTTCATTTACTTTTGTCTGGTTGGTTGGAAGAGATTGCCGCCTGGCATTATAAGCCTTCCAGATTGTATTGCAATAAAAGTGTTAATTAAATAAATAAACAAATAAATAAGTTTTCTGCGGTTTTATTACCAAAAATTTAGTAAACTTAGAAATATTGTTTGCAATATTTTTTGCTCTCTTAATAATAGTGGGTTTGAATCTCAAGTTAGAGCGCCCTTCAAGACAACATATTCTCTAAACAGGGCTATAGTATACAAATTCAGCCCTCAACAACTTAATTGAACGGCACCCGAACCATTCTTACGAGTTCCTAAAAAAGGATTTGTGGCGTATTTCTTTACTTCATTTGTCTTTTATTATTTTACCTAAAACGATCAGTGTTGTTGTATTGTATATTGTTTCCCTATAGATACATTGTTATCTGATTCCGTCCTTTTATTATTATTATATATGTTATGAACAAGATTTATTATTACGAATCTTTCAAATTGAGCGATTTTTAATTCTTGGATAAATCACAGATGGCGTCGAGAACTTGCCTGGATCTTCTGACATTTGAGAAGTGTAATGTACGACATTTATAAAAAATTGAGTCTTATACAATACAACAACGCATTCAAATCGTTAAATTATTTTATGTATTGTAATCTCCAGAAACGGCGATGTTACTTGGCCACCAAGATCATGTGATTTGACACCGTTTGACTATTTTCTCTGGGATCACGTGAAAACCAGGTCTATGAGAATGTCCCCCAATGAATTCCTGAGCTGAAGGACGAAATTATTCGCGTTGTTGGTGAGTTAGAACCGCAATTATGCCAAAATGTCATCGAAAATTTTGACAAAAGAGTGGACATTTGTGGAGCTGCAAGAGGTGGACATTTGGCGTATATTATTTTTTTGTGTTTAAATGTCATACATTATATGTTACTTCAATAAGCAATAAAAAGATTTTTGAAATAAAAGCAAATTGTGTGTTTTATTCAAGAATTTAAAAAAATATTTTAAAAACCGTTCAATTTGAAAGACCCTTTGTAAGACATCAATCAACAATTTCCGGGACTAACCAACAGATGGTACCTCTAATAACAAATCCATACCATTCTCAGTTAGTACCAGCCTTTAGAAGTTACGTGTCAAACTTTCATGACATTCCGACATTGTGTCATTGAGTTACAATGGTTTTAGTGACGCTACTTTTGTTTTTTTTTTTCAAAACAATGGAAAAAAACGAATTTCGTATGTTGATAAAACATTGCTTTTTAATGGGAAAAAATACCGTTCAAACTCAGCGATGGCTTGAAAAGTGTTATCCGGGCTCTGCTCCGTCGAAAACAACCATTTGTCGGTAGTATGCGGATTTCAGACGCGGTCGTACACACACAAATGATGCTGAATGCTCTAGTCGTCCAAATGAGGATGTTACATCAGAAAACATTAAAAAAAACTCAAAATCGTGATGGTAAATCGCAAAGTAAAGCTGTGTGAGATAGCTGACATCCTGGAGATATCATTTGGTATTGTTTACACTATTTTGCATGAACATTTGGTCATGAAAAAGCTTTTTTCGAAATGGGGGCGCGTTTGCTCACAATGGAACAGAAATGGTCTAATACTCATCGATCACCTTGAAAAGGGAAAAACCATCAATAGCGAATATTATATAGCGTTATTGGGGCGTTTGAAGGCAGAAATTGCAAAACAACGGCCCCACATGAAGAAGAAAAAAGTTCTATTTCTTCAGGACAATGCACCGTGTCACTAGTCGATGGTAACGATGGCTAAATTGCATGAGTTGAACTTCTAATTGCTTCCGCACCCACCGTATTCTCCAAATTTGTCCCCCAGCGAATATTGGCTGTTCGCAGACCTCAAAAAGATGCTCCAGGGAAAGAGATTTGGCTCCAATGAAGAAGTGATTGCCGAAACTAACGCCTATTTTGAAACCAAAGATAAATCGTTCTACACGGCTGGCATAGAAAAGTTAGGAAAGCGTTGGAATGAATGTATCGCTCTTGAAGGAGACAATTCTGATGAATAAAGAAGAATTTTGGCAAACAAATTTTGTTTTAATAGTTAGTCCCTCGACTTATTGGTCGATGTGATATGAACAAAAATTATGATTATACATGAGCACTATACTTATACAGTATACTCCACTTAAAGACGAATGCGTTACTATCTTATCTAATGGCCGAACCCATCACCTTCCTGTTCTTTCACTTAACTTTTTTACTATTGTATTATTTTGTAACATTTTTAACCTGTAAATATAACAGGGCTCGAAACTTTAGTTAAAGCGCCCTTGAGCAGAGTATGCTCTATAATCGACGCTATATAAATTGTAATTATATTATTATTACTCTTGAATACTTCTGATTACTCTTGAATTACTCTTGAATAATTAAATCATAAATTTAAATTACTCTTTTTATCTAAGATTGCAATAGTATCCCAAAATATCAGAATAATATTAATTATTTCGCACCACCTCTAGTGTTGTACTTCTCTCGTTCTTCACTGAAATGAACATATCTCCATCCTCTCTCCGTGGGTAGTCTCAAGTCTCGGCAACTCTGTGATAAAGACATACTGGCGTGACCTCGACCTTAACATGCGCTTTTATATCTTTAGAATGGCATGGATGCAATTTGTGCAATATTCCAACGATGCACTGCGAGACTTTGTATTTTACCGCTTCACTATTTCGATATATGGGGCTCACTTTCGTTTTATTTTAAGGCAAGAAGTCTTTCAAGAAGTCATTTCTGAGACATGACATTTCTTTCTGAGAATTACTGTGTATTTCTTAGAATTCCGTCTGTAAGATATATATTTTAATATATGAAGACTATAGCTGAAGTATTTGTTCGTTTGTTTATTGAAAATGTAGTATTTTATAAATTATTTATTATTAAATAATTTATAAAATACTGAATTTTGTAAACTTCGATAACGGTTAGTCAAATGCTACGTTTGGTCAGTGTTATTGCATGGAGTGGAATCATGGACCCTCAAAGTTGGTAGTATGAACCGACTGGAGTCATTCGAAATGTAGATACACCGGAGAATGCTACAGATACCCTGAACGGATATGATTAGCAGCACAAGGGTTCTTCAAAGAGCCAAAGTTGATGAAGAGTTGCTGACTAATATTAACATCCGAAAGGTGTTATATTTGGGGCATGTACTTAGAGGACCAAAGTACAAATTACTGCACCTGATCATCCAAGGCAAAATAGAGGGTCGAAGAGGTGTTGGCAGGAGGCAACTCTCCTGGCTCCGCAATATACGTGATTGGACTGGTATAAGGAGCGTTGGGGATCTTTTTCGGGCTGCCGGGGACAAAGATGCCTACTCTTAGGTGGTATTCAACGTTGAGGAGACCTGACATGACACTGAGAAGTAAAATAAATGTGAATTAAGGTTCATATATTAACCCTTTTAATCTCAGCATATTTTGGCAAAAAAACAGTAGTTTGTATTTTATTTTTTTATCTCAGTAAATATTTAGTTTTGAATGCATTGTTTTAAAAGTAAATGATTCTCAAAGTTAAAAAAAATAAAATGTATTCAACATAAAAACTTGTATGAAAACTTTTAGGCCGATGGTCGGCCCCGTGGGATTTTTCCAATACACCAGATTAAATTAATGGGATTAAAAGGGCTTTAAATAGAATCCAGAAGAGCACTCTTAGATGGTTTGATCATGTAGAATGAATGAATGAAGAAAGGCTAGCAAAACAAATATACAATGCAAATGTGAGTGGAAGTCGTGTTAGAGGAAGATCAAGGAAAGTAAGGTTGAATCAAATGAATGATATGTTTAAAATAAATAATGTTGAAAAAAGTCAAAGAAATCGTTGGAGTTTTATGAGAAGGTGTATGGGTAAAGAAGCTAAAAATTTGTGTCGTGATAAGAAAGTCTGGCACTCTTTCCTCTCAGCCCTCTGTTGTTAAATGGTGTGATGGTTTATATTTGTTTTTATATATCATAGAAGACATAGTTATCAAAATAACAAAATACATTAATGTAAACTATTATGCCATTTATCTGTTAGGGAAGGTAGAAAGGATAGAGTGCCATTTTTTTTCTTTTTACGTCACACTTCCTTCATGTTCATACATGTTCTCATATAACTCGCGTTTCTCTTACTCTTTTTATTTTCCTTTTTAAACAATTTGTAGTGTGCTTACATTATAAATAAGCTTAGTCAGTATTTTGTCACTCATCAGTTCACCACTTCCAAACAGCTTCAACATGCTCTTTTTCATCGTACTTACCACATTTTATAGCTTGCATTCATCGTGATTCATTCGCATTTGCTTTTCTGTTATATATTGATCAACACATGTGTGTTTCAGAGAACGCATATATATTACACTTTATTTAATTAATTTACCACGACAATATAAGTTTTTTATTAAATCACTAAATGCATCATTTCGGAGGGCAAATATTCAGTTCATTGCACCAGCAATTATTATAATGTCATAATGTTAAATGTAAAATAAATTAAATAACTTGGCTTTTTGACAGGGGAAAGCGAGAAGTGAGGGAGGCTTTAGAGGTATTCTCACAGGTTTATTAATGAATGACTGATGCGTGACAGGGGAAAGCGAGAAGTGAGGGAGGTTTTGGAGGTATCCACACAGTCATATTAATGAATAACTGATGCGAATGAAGAGCGTGTGATGAAAAGTTATTAGATATGATTTGGACGTGGTTTTTGAAATAAGGATTCGATAGGATTTGTGTGTGACAGCTTGAGATTTAAGTGTGTATGGGGATATGAATGCTGTTTCAACTGAATGTTTAAGTATTTTGGAGGTATTCTCACAGGCATATCAATGAATGACTGATGCGTGACAGGGGAAAGTGAGAAGGGAGGCAGGTTTTGGAGGTATCCACACAGGCATATTAATGAATGACTGATGCGTGACAGGGGAAAGCGAGAAGTGAGGGAGGTTTTGGAGGTATCCACACAGGCATATTAATGAATGACTGATGCGTGACAGGGGAAAGCGAGAAGTGAGGGAGGTTTTGGAGGTATCCACACAGGCATATTAATGAATGACTGATGCGTGACAGGGGAAAGCGAGAAGTGAGGGAGGTTTTGGAGGTATCCACACAGGCATATTAATGAATGACTGATGCGTGACAGGGGAAAGCGAGAAGTGAGGGAGGTTTTGGAGGTATCCACACAGGCATATTAATGAATGACTGATGCGTGACAGGGGAAAGCGAGAAGTGAGTAAGGTTTTGGAGGTATCTACACAGGCATATTAAAGAATGACTGATGCGGGACAGGGGAAAGCGAGAAGTAAGGGAGTTTTTGGAGGTATCCACACAGGCATATTAATGAATGACTGATGCGAATGTAGAGCGTGTGATGAGAAGTTATTAGATATGATTTGGACGTGGTTTTTAAAATAGGGATTCGATAGGATTTGTGTGTGACAGCTTGGGATTAAAGTATGTATGGGGATATGAATGCTGTTTCTACTGAATGTTTTAGTATTTAAGACAAATATATTGAATTTGTGATATAGAAATGAGTTCACTTCTTCACATGTATTGCCTAGTGAAGTGGTTCTCTATATCTACTAAATGGTGTGTCTTTTGCATAACCGATAGGAACAAAGCACTAAAACATGTATACTTCGTAGTTATATTCTCTAAATTCTGCAGTTCAACGCAACAACCTATGGATAGGTAAATACTTGTAAGCTACCCACCACTGTTTCGCAATATGCAATAACATTATCTTCGACTAATAACATGAAAATTCTATACATACTCACTTTAACCTAGTATTCAGTGTATTCTCACTTCAATCGAGTTCTATATGTATTCTCATATTAGTCGACGGCAGTATTCTGTAATTCTCACTTTTATCTAGTACCTATTCTGTGTATTCTCACATCAATTTAGTACTCATATTAATACATTCTCACATGATTCTTGTATTCTCACTTCAATTTAGTACGCATATTAATACATTCTCATATGATTCTTGTATTCTTACTTCAATTTAGTACTCATATTAATACATTCTCACATTATTCTTGTATTCTGGGTATTCTCACTTTAATTTACAACAGTATTTTATGTATTCTCACTTTAATCTAGTATTAAGTATGTGTATTCTCACGCTGATCTTGTACTCTACGTATTTCCACCTTAATATAATATTATTTGTTCATTTATTCTTCATAACACTTGCTTCGAATATTTCTTTATTTTATTTATTTATTTTACACATGACAGTAAATATGCATAATTTGCGAAAAAACAACAGGTAATTTAATTTGAACACACAATTTTAATGGATCTGGGTTTATTGCCTTTAATTTGTCGTGTCCCCAGTAAACTAGGCTTTTGCCTGTATCTCACTGAGGACATATAGCATGAAGAAATAAATCGATACTTCTTTCCGATTTTTATTATATAAAACACCGTTGCACATTCTCATCAACCTGACAAACAGTGACACTCAATTACATATGTATACATCACGCGAAATCAAACTCCTCACATTTCATCACTCTAGATAGACCAAAATATTCATCCCACAATATAACGCACGTAATCATTAAAATAAAAACAAAAATATAAAACAACAAAAAACACCACACTCAAGAGCTCACACAAACCTTTTTCACAAGTCCATTCCTCCTGCAAGCCCAAGTATTCAAACTCCTGTCGGAATAACAACCACGCTCCGATCGTCTGCCTAAATTGTTTTCCTCCCTTTGTCTTTATTGAATTCGGCACCCCATTGTATGTCATGGGAGCTTAATAGGCATATTGCCTTTGGGCAAAATATATTTTAATATGACTTAATATAACTTCTACCTTTAAAATTCTTAAAACTAGAGTATTCAGTTTGCATAAAGACATTGATTTTGAAAGTCAAGAAATATATCCAAGTTCGCTTCTTTAGTCGACATGTTTGACTTACAACACTGTTGTCTGCTGGTATCTTCAGCAGCAATCACAAATAATAAGTACTGCTGCGTTTATTATTATAAAATTAAGAGAAGACATCAGCAAATAGCGTTTACGATGTATCCATTTAGCGAACAAAGTAGCCGAGGAGAACGTGCAGGCAGCGGACTGGTAGACCGGCATGATTGCTTATGGCAATTATTTAAAGGCATTTGTACCGATCACAATGCCTCTGAGACGATTGTGTATTTAAGGTCGGCAATCGTTTTATTATAAACGATGACCGACACTTTATGTCGCTGCAAGAGGCCTGAAAACGCTGCAACAGAAGTTCGAGAGAGGGATGGTTTAAGAAATCAAATCACGTTTTACCTGAATCAGGGCCAGAGACCCTTCGTTGGGTACACGGGGAATGAATTCTGCATATATATTCTTTTTCGATTTTTTAATGTCGATTCTAAGAAATTTTGCGCAGATTTAACCTTTCTGCGGTTTTCTTAATATAAGTATAATCATTCTGATGTATTGCAATATCTTCAATATGAACAAACAATTCGTTTCAAACATATACCACTGATTCAAAAGTGTCCAGCCTTAACAAGTTACTCGTAGGTTGTTCATAGTAACCAGATACCACATGACCAGGTGATATGTTACTGTGAAAATTTACGACCTCTACCCTTAGTAGTATGTCAACTAGAGCCGATAGAAGACGTGTTGTTTTGTTATATTCTGAAATGTTAAAAAAATAATATCATGCGGTTTCTTTCAAAAGAAGTTAAAAAAAGCCTTTTAAAAATTAAATGACGTCTATATCTAAACGTCGCGTAATTATGCTGGGATTTTTTTAACTCAAAAACCGTGCGACAATCAATAAAAAAAATCAGAATATAACGAAACTCTCATATACTCGTAGCTCATTAAGCCAGAAGATTCACTTTGCAATAGTGGGAGTAACACTCCCTGTATTACACAACTTATGTAGTAGTATTGGTTTTAGAATGCCACACGATTGGTTCGCGCAGAGCGCACGTTTGCATTGTTGTTAAAATACTCGGTGATTAGAAAAACACTACCATGTCAAAATTAGGAGTGCTATTTTTGTCTAATGTAATGTATAATTCAAAAAATTTCGACAGCTTAGAATGTACTTTGTTATAACTTAGAGTTTTCTAGAATTTACAATAGTATCACTCCATCCACTATTATTTTAAAACTTTATTATTTGGCATTGTAATTGTGATACATTCATTTGTTAAATAATTTTACATTCATTTTATTTTTATGTGCAATCTAATTAAAGCTGACGAACATTTTTACTTTATCATCCTTGTATTTATATTTATTTTTAATCTTGAAAATCATTATTGTTATTTAATGTTTCCTAGAATAAAACAATTAAAATGTCAAACTTACTTACTCTCATTTTATTTTTATGATTATTACAATTTAAGCTGACAGCATTTTTAATTTACAAAATGTGTGTGTTCATTTCAATGTTTGAATATAAAATATTATTTTCATATTTTTTGCTTAATTCACTTAATTCAAAAAATAAACTGACCAGTTTTTGTAAACGCACTCTTACTCACACTATTGCAAATTGACTCTTCTGGCTGGACGATCTATACTCAGAATGATTTTTGTTTGTTTAAAAAAACTCTGAAATAAATAAAGAAAAAATTGTTTGAGCTTGAATGAAAAACGTATTGTTATTGTATCTGTAACCATATATTAATTAACACGTAAATATTTATATCAAGATATCCAACAAAACACAGGTAATTTATTTGCCTTGTTTATTGAATTTTAAACTTAACTTCTAATTTAAAATGCATTCATCACCTTATGTGTTATTTTATCTTGAAAAACTTTACCTAGATCAAAAAACTTCTATCGTTTTGCTTTATAGCTATTTAACTTGGCATTTTATTAATCTTCAGTTACAAATTTTTGCCTACAAAGAAATAATATATTAAACATTGGAAAGTAAAAGGCTTTTTATTTGTTTTTTTTCCCTCAATGCCTGCAAAGTTATTTATTGAATTAAACGACCCGATAATGTCTCATACAGAATTGATTAACCCTCCTCCCAGCTTCTTGCATATCGACATTTGATTGAAATGTGCTGAATGCACCCAATAAAGCCTCCTTGTGTCTGCATAATGCCTTCGATTGGACCACTGTAACTCTGCCATTGCAGTTCTTTAGGCCGCCTGCACTTGTCAACAGGCATGATTGATGCGCTGATGTCGTTCTGCAATGTTAATTTCTTTTGGATCTAGATTCGTAAACAGATTGTTTTATTCGTGAAACACATCACGATTTGTGCGCCCTTACTTCATTCGTTCTTCCATCCAGCAAATATATTAGACTTTTGTATTACAGAAACCTATTTAAATCGATGAATCAATATTATACTCACGCCAAAATGAATAATTAAAATCAATTTAAAGATAAAAAAATACTTATTATAGTTTAAATTTTACATTCGTCACAAAAAGAATAAAAACAATTAATTTAGAATCTTGTCATTTATTTTATCAAACACTGTTTATTCCACTTTTTGTAACGGTATAACCCTACCGGTTTCAAGGCTTTCACCTCATCTTCAGGGGAGCACAAACAAGACTAAATTCTGTTCGAACTGGTACCGATATACACGCTTCAACGGTTGGAGACTGAGGGCTGAGGGAGGTATGGAACGAATCGGCTAGCAGCGGAGAGATTTTTGGGATATATGTGTTTACCAGATGTTCGCCTCGGAGTACTGACTTAGAAATTTCTAGGGCCTCTAATCTGTCCAATTTATTTCCGTTACTACTGATATGTAAGAATTTGGCATAATCGATAGAAAAGGTATGGTTTTCACGGTGACAATGATTAGCCATTTCAGAATAAATTAGAGGAATTGTTAAGATGGATTTTCGTTCACAAAATCTCTTTTCAAAAGATCTTCCTGTCTTTCCTAAATAGAAATTATCACAGTCAGCACATAAGAATATATACACACCACTGTTGCTAAGTATTACATTTTTGCCTTTCCCGTTAAATAAGAGTTTCCGGAGATTAAAATTAATGTAAAAAACTGACTTCATGTGACTTAGAATTTAAGATCATTCAAGTTACGTAAAGCCATTACAAAAAAAGTAATATGAAACCCAGATACCAATTAATTTTATCTCATTAAAATAAAAAAAGGTGGGATTAGTGACGCCCAATATAGAAACAGACAAAAATATATAAGTCAAATGTATTTCTGATGAACAACAAATATTAAATCACAGAATGCAAAAACATTCAGCCCTTGTTAAAGTTTTTTCCTTTTGGGTCAATACACCACACACACATTTCCGATGAAACATGACTCCAGGTTGCCCTAAGCAGCTCTAATAGGAAATCGAGATGAATCCGTCTGAGTAATACGTTTCGCGGAAATCAATTTAAGTAGTGCAGACCTGAATAAATAGAATTGCAATAATTCAGACACGAAACAATGAATTAATTAATAAGATTTTGTTGTGATTTTGGGCGAAGATATCGATGTAAAATGTAATTCTCTAAGATTATAGAAGCCCGAAGGAACCATTAGGAAGAATATAAGGACGAAATCCGACTCCATGAGAATAGTATCAGTATTAGATGACTGTTTTTATAGCTCATCATCCTGTTATGTAGCTCAAGACTGAGCATCGCGACTTCCATGATAGCCTCTGACAATTCCTCTCCATCCATATCTGCACTCCGCGGAGCGATGGGCAGTTGTTAAGGGTAACATAGTCCAGTTTTGTCTCTCGCTTGGTCAGTTAAACGCATTTAGATTCTTCCTCTTGTCCGTTGTCTTTCCACGCCTCCAGTAAACCACAAACCATTCCAAACTGTCTACTTGGACACGAACAATGTGCCCGAATAATTGGAGTACTCATCGAAGGCATAAAGTCGACATTTTTATATTGTAGCTAAATATTTAAAAAAATCTATATGAAGTATTAGGTGTTAACATAAGTTGTGTCTGTTTTTTTTTCCAAATTTAAAAATGAGCACCAAAAATAAATCGAAATGGTAAATGTTATACGTCATTCGAAAAAAAAATTCTGCTCTACAAGACATTGTGTTTGCTTTTACGTTACATATAATATTTTATTTGATTACAAGCCTTCAAAATGGAATGTCAAGTAGACGAAAGTGAGCGTTTTCGACACCTCCTTCTGTTCGCGTTCAATCGAAGAGATAAAGCTGCCAAAGCTGCTCGCGATATTTACGAAGTGTACAATGAAGATGCTACGAATGAAAAGACAGCTCGTCGATGGTTTGTGCTTTTCAAAGATGGTAATTTCGACCTGAAAGACATGTAGCGTTCCGGACGACCAGTGGACTTCGATGAGGACCGCTTAAACCATATTATTCATGAAGATCCCCTTCAAACCACCGTAGAATTGGCTGAGCAGATGAATTATAGTCACATTACTGTAAACCGCCATCTACCATCTACCATCTGTCCTTTCATTTATAGCATCTTCACCGTACAGTTCGCAAATATCGCGAGCAGCTTTAGCAGCTTTATTCCCTCGAATGAACGCGAACAGAAGGAGGTGTCGAAAATGCTCACTTTCGTCTACTTGACATTCCATTTTGAAGGCTTGTAATCAAATAAAAAAATATATGTAACGTAAAAGCAAACACAATATCTTGTAGAGCAGAAAATTTTCTTTCGAATGACGTATAACATTTACCATTTTGTTTTACTTTTGGTGCTCATTTTTAAATTGAAAAAAAAATGGACACAACTTATGTTAACACCTAATATAATACTCAGTTTTCTCATTAAATAGTTATCTCACCCTACATTCCGTCAGAGACATAGTGATGCCATCAGTCGCCTTCCATCCAAATCGGTCCACAGTCCGGCACTCGAAAGTCCCCCCACGTTATGTATCATATGCATCGATATTTTCGAGTTATATCATTTTTGCATGTGCATCGATATTTTCAAGTTATATCATTTTTGCATATGCATGGATATTTTCAAGTTATATCATTTTTCCATATGAATCGATAATTTCAAGTTATATAATTTTTGCATACGCATCGATATTTTCAAGTTATATCATTTTTGCATACGCATCGATATTTTCAAGTTATATCCTTTTTGTATACGCATCGATATTTTCAAGTTATATCCTTTTTGCATATGCACCGATATTTTAAACCGTGACATAAATATTTGATGAACTTGATGAACTGTTACGATCCCCGTTATTTTTTCACCGCAATATTGAACTCTCTTAAAGCTTTTATTTCTTCCTCCGCGATACTTTATCTTATACGGCTCCCTCCTTGGACTTCCGGCAAATAACACTAATGAAGTGCAAGATACGAATCCGTGTTGCATAATAAGGTTATTTCATTTAACCCATTTGCATCCGAATCCAAAGAATTTAAATTAAAAATATATTCGACCACAAATACACCATGCCTACCAAAAATAATAATTACCCTTTGGTAGCCATGTTTACAATTTTTTTTTATTATTTAGATTTTTTCATTTTGGTTGGTTTATAAAATCTATCACTTTATTATTTATTATTGTCACTTATATTTTAAGATTCCGTGATATATTTTATAAAACTCTTGTCTTCCACCGGGTGATTTTTTTCGGGTTCAGTTCCCGATGGTACCAAAAAAAAAGAATATAAAGGACGGATCCCAGTCTGGTGTATGAATTAGTCTCATATTAAAAAACAGATCAAGAATCTTCTGGATGAATTAATTTATTCTTACAAAACATGCGTTTGATCGTTTACATGTCAACACTCAAATATTCAACTCAGTCAACCATACAATAGCATCTAAAATTGCCTAATGAAGCTCGCGTTGAATGATTTGGTCGAACACTCATTACCAAAATCAAACTAATTTACTCGCCAGATTACTCGCTAATTTACTACATTTTTTTATTTATCGTTTAAATCTTATACGCTTAAAGATAGCATTATTAAAACGAACATAGAGTCTTAATTTATCACAAAAAGCACTGTTTATGCAGTTTTTATATTCAAACACTTGAAAAATGTCAGTGGAGGCACTTCAGGCAAATAATGACGTTATGAACAGTGCACACTTCTGTACCAACGAGATTCTGATTCTGCATAGTTGCCTACGTTGGTATATGCATGTATCTCGCGTATATATCATAAATACAGACTTCCAAGAAATATCCTCTTTGGTGAGCTGGCGGAGAGCGTAAAAAAGCACGGTGGGCAGCGCTAGAGATATGTAGGATATCTACCTAAATAAATAAATAATTGTCAAAATAAATAAGTGAATTGTTAAACATAATTAAATTAAATTAATTATTGTTAAAATAGTAAACATACAGGGTCAATGACCGATGAAGTATTTACAGATTGTCACACGCCAGGAACAACAACAATGTTTACTATTTTATAGTATTTGCGACCTGTCTAGCCGTCTCCGAATACAAATAAATATCTACCCGCCAATGCACGCGCTAGAGTAAGACAGAATATGTATCGCGAACTGGTTCACTCATTTGTATAAATTACCTACGCGCCGAGAAATATAGATTATTATTGTTCATTCAACTGTCAAGACTTGTTATTGATTGCCCGCTGTCCACTTTCGCTTTCATCCGCATTCTTGAGTATTTATATTTAAATAAATACAAATCAAAATCATCACGACGTATCAAGATAAGCAACCCGCTATAGATATAAGAAAGCTCTGCACGAGACACTCAAAAACAAAGAGACACATCACGTTTGGGAGAACAACAGCAGATGGAACGAAATTATGTAAATTACTACATTAGGGACCCAATGGAAACAAAACTACAAGTACTAAAGCTCTTTATGCCACAGGATATAATTGATTTACGTAGTAATTTCCACTAACACCAACGACAAGTACCCTAATCCCCCCCTTTATAATATGCCTTTTATTTGTAATTTGTTTTATCAAACACTGTTTATTCCACTTTTTGTAACGGTATAAACCTACCTATTTCAAGGCTTTCACCTCATCTTCAGGGGAGCTGAAACAAGACTTCCCTGAATATGAGGTGAAAGCCTTGAAACCGGTAGGGTTATACCGTTACAAAAAGTGGAATAAACAGTGTTTGATAAAACAAATTACAATGTCTTTAAACCTCCACAACGTTAATGCCTTAACTATAAACAATATATGCCTTCTATTATACTCGTTACAAAGAATGATCATCCAGAGATTCATAGATTGAATAATGATAAATTGGGGGACTGTTTTATGAGCACATACTTGGTAAAAACTAGCAATCAACAGCTCACTCCAAGAGTATAGCAGAAATGCTATCGACCATGAAAAATGTAGGCGTATCATTCTTTCTGCAGTGCGGTCAATTCGCTCACAAAATTAAGTCCAATGATCCCAACTGCTCTGTAAATAGCATTGCAAATATGAAATGAATATATACTATCATCACACTGTGTTCATATCTAGGTTGCCAGAGATAACAGAGCGCCAGATTTTCTATCACGACTAAAATAAGAATAAAACTAAGGAAAGATAGTATCGTTAAAAAAGTGTATAGTAAATCACAATCATTGATCTAGAATTATTTAACAAAAATTCACAATTTATTTTATAATGGTGAAAACTCTTATGAGTAAAAATATACATTCGTTCATAAAAATCTAATATCAATGGGTTAGCCATTTCCTAGATGCCATCGGAACCTCAAAGTGGAAAAATAAATGACAAAACTTCTCATTTTTAAATCAGAGATTGCAATCGGTAGATTAATTTTAACGATTATTATGAACTCTGCAGGGTATGATCATAAAGGCCAAAAACATATTCCCATAATTTCGGAATTCCCATACAATAAAACTGATTTTTTAAAGTACCGCAAATATTAATTCGCACAGAAATAAGTAAATTGTTTATTTAACTAATTGATTCAGCCGACATTAAGAAACAAAAAAACAATAAAAAGTAATCGCACTGTTTAAAAATGAACTTTAATTAACGCATTTTTAAACGGAATCAACGTAAAAATATTTACTTGCATTATGCAAATAGCACGTATCCAGAATGGCGGAACCAAGAGCCGTAAGAATGGCCAGGGACAGTATCCCCCAAGCAAGCAGACCTCCAGGACGACCTCCCAAAAGATGGAAAGACAGCTGGCAGTCGACGTCGCAAGAGGCAAATGATGCAGGACCATAACAGGCCAACAGGGCTAAAATAAGACAAAGAAGATTATGCAAATATGGCTGAGATTGTATTAACATTTTTAATCTTCATTAATAACGGAAACTTTGGTTTCATACATTCTGGCGATGCTGTCTCTTAACGGAGGGTATTCACTATCGTGGCAATTTTTTTTTTCGAACTTCACCCCAAAACAACTTAGTTGAACAGCACCCCTTTAATCTTCGTGATACAACTAGACGTGTTATATTTGTTTTTTTTTTTCTTCTCAAAACAGGCTTAGCCCAATAACATTGAAAAATACAAGAAATGTTAACATTAAAAATTATATAAAATAAAAAATATTGTACATGCATACATTCATACACACAAGCATACATACACATATACGAGTACATAACATATATTTAAAGTCACTTAAATACGTTGATGAGTGCTTTCTAACGCGCTCAATCTTACAAAAAAATTTACTTTTGCCTTGGTAATGTGATATGAAATATGTCAATATCCGAAGCAGTCCCGTTCAAAAGAATTAAGGCCCTTCCAACAGGCATAGCGGCTGGAAGACCCGTTCTTGCGTATGTTATTAACACGATATATATACTAGGCGCGTCCAAAAAATAAAGAACGATTGCGCACCACGCCCTGCGCCGGTCCCTCAACACCGCGATCCTATGCGCACCAGTTAGCTCCTTCCCCCGCTTCAGTGCGAGCTGAGATTTGTTGCTGAATGGTCGTGCGTCTTTGTTCTGTAACCTTTCAAAATGGCTGCGCCCATCGAAAATCCCGCCAAATGTGAAGTGCGTAGTGTCATTCGTTTTCTGAATGCACAAAATGTTCGGCCTATCGAAATTTGTAGGCAAATTAAGAATGTTTATGGTGATAGTGCAATGAAGGAGGCTTCAGTGAGGAAATGATACATAATGTTTAATCAAGGAAGAACCAGTGTGCACGACGAATGTCTCGGAGTGGGAGGCCATCACTCGTTACGGATGAGTTGAAAGCAAAAGTTGAAGACAAAATTCAGGAAAACTGGCGTTTCATTTTAAGCACAGTACATGAATCTTTTCCACAGCATTGTAATTAATAAACAGAAAAAATCTTTTTTTTTTGCAAATTACAGAAATGCGATAAACTCAATAACTTTCGACTTGTGTATTGGGGCGCGTTATATTTGCGCTCTTATAACAAAGTATTTGTACAGTATTATAATAACAGTTCCATAATTGTTATGTATAATATTATTGTCGTGTATAGATTTTTTACTGGGGGTGCGAGAACATACGAGGCATATCCAGAAAGTAAGTGTACAGAATTTTTGTAGGTTACAATTTGTTTTATTTAAACAAAAAAATTACGTGGTTACCGTAGTACATATGTAAGCTATTTTTCGACATAGTCGCCATTCTTCTCAATGTAGGTGGTGAAGCGGGGTATCAACTTTTTGATGCTTTCCTCGAAGTAGTTTCCCGCCAACCTCTCCGTCCACTTCTCCACCTCCTCCTTTACCTCCTCGTTGGTTGAAACCCTTTTTTCACCCATGTGCAACTTCAGGGAGGTAAAGAGATAGTAATCTGAAGGTGCTAGGTCACGGGAATGCGCGGGATGGTTCAGGACATCCCATTTAAACGAGGCGAGCAATTCCTTCGTGGCGTTGGCCGTGTGTGGTCTGGCATTTTCGTGCAGCAGGCAGACTCCCTTTGTCAGCATGCCTCTCCTCTTGTTCTGAATCACCCTCCGCATTTTTTTTAAGGTCTCACAGTATCTTGCAGAGTTGATGGTCTCCCCTTGAGGCATATATTCAATTAAAATTATGCCTTGACAGTCCCAAAACACGGATGCCATCATTTTCTTGGCTGAAATTGTTGTTTTAAACTTTTTGGCGGAGGGCGAAGAGGTGTGACGCCACTGTTGAGACTGGCTTTTGGTTTCAGGCGTGTAGTGTGCAACCCAAGTTTCATCTCCAGTAACGATGGAGCGGAGAAATTCATCTCCATGGAGTTTGCAGCGCCTCAAAAACTCTTGCCTTTTTACAAAATTTCGCACTTGGCGGGAGATTGGGTTGACATTTTTCACGAAACGTGTTGTCGCGTCGACACTTCTCAACTTACTGACCTCAATTTGGTCTCGTTGCGGAAGGAAAGGATCAGGCTACACGGAAGTGTAGCCAACATGTCGAAAATAAAATCCATCCGGTCGTGAGAGCCTCAGTACACTTACTTTGTGGATACGCCTCGTATTTTGAGAATTTACGATGTACCGGCAGCTGAAAAGTTTAAAAACCACAGAGCTAAGCATCCAAGTAAGCGCTACCCGCTCGCTTCTCTGCTCTATAGTTCAGTCATAATTGCTGCTAGAATCAACAATTATTTTCTGCAGGTAATTCTCAATTCACACACGAGATATGGGAGCCGGGTTCTATTCCGTGTCAACCCGGCGTCATACAGGAGTTATGTGGTGCCTTGTGCCTCATTTAAGACAGATTTCCCATAACTCCTAACCCCTGCATATCTTGATCGGTCTCGCTTTTATGAAACGACAGTTATCTCCTTCATAAAAACCATGGCACGTTATTTATTTTAATCTCAGTACTGAATTCTCGATCAAGATATTTCATATGAATTATTTTATTAGAATTTTTTAATATATATTTAAGAAAAAGATATGATGATGGCGAACTCTGTCGTCTAGTTCATACGAAAAAAAACCGAGGGTTGCGGGTTCGATTCCTGTTGGAACCCAGATTGTATTTTAATAACGATTCCAGCTTGATATTTACTTAGTATTTTATTGTATTCTATTAAAATTTCGTTGTATAAAGTACAATCTGGTGGGCGTATTGCCAGGTGGAAATATCTTCCAACCAATAAAAATATGTTAAATGGACCTTAAGAGATTAAAACCAGACTGAAATAGGGACTGAGCGACAAGTGTCTTACTAACTAGACAATGTAGTCAAGTTAACCGACATGCATCTTACCAACTTACACACATAATATCACGACATTTTCCTGTTGGGATTGACAGAGAGAAGAGAGTGCCAGAATTTCCTGTGCTGGCACACAACCTTGGAATTTAAAGTCACTTTTCGCGAACTAATTTTTATACCATAATTTTTGTTGTCCATTACTGAAAAACTGATTTCGTTTGACAAACTCGTATATCCCGAGCTAGAACGCCTTTGAGAAGAGTTTGGTATCTAAAAGGTGCTACTTATATAAATTTTTCTTTTATTATTATTATTATACAATTTAATTTCATAGCATTACAAAGTCAATATTACTGGTCTTGAAAAAATACTATTTAAGTATTGTTGCCAAAAATTTAACAGTTTAACTTTTGCGCGACTAGATGAAATCAGTTTATTCAGTTCGATCCCACCGCCACCTACGCTGTTATGAGAGAAAAAATAGTTCCCTTTTCAGTGCGATCAAGACTTGAAGATTGAAATCTTTTTAATTTATTATAAGAGCGACGTCACGCAGTGATGAACAAAGAACTGCTCCTAGCATCTCTTCAGACGGTGACACATATGATGTGATAAAAATATAAGAGTAACGAGGGAAGATAACTTGTATTGTTACCAGACTAACTCTTTGACCAGACTGGGACGCTTTTTTAGGTACCATCAGGATTCGAACCCGAAACCCCTGAGTGGATGTTTGATCGGACACTATTGTAGCTACCAAACGTGATTTGTTCTTCTTTTTTAGAGTTTTTGAAGTGAAACTTCTATTGGCGCGGTAGGGCAAATTGACTTGAACGTCACGAAAAGTGAAACGGTGTATTATATTATCATTTTATTATTATTATTATTAAATATTTTATTTTTAATAAATTATTATTAATTTTTTTAATATTAATAATTATTTATTATTAATAATAATTTATATTATTAAGTGTATTATATTATTATTAAATTATTATTTAAATTATTATTATTTATTATTGAAATTATTTTATTACTATTTATATATTTAATAATTAATAATTTTATTTTATATTAAATTATTTTATTTAACATTTATTTTAATATTTATTAAATTAATAATTCATATTAAATACAATATATAATTATAATACAAATATATATGTAAATGTTATTATAATATTAATAATTATAATTAATAAATAATTAAACGATTATTTGAAAATAATTAAATAACATAAAAATAATTTATTTAATATTAAAAAATATAAATGTAGTATTATTAAGTGTATTATATTTTTATTAAAATTAATATTTATTATTAAAAAAAATATTATTTATTATTAAAAATTAAAGAAATAGACATTTTCTTGAATTAAATTCCACATAACCATTTTCCATTTAATTAAGAGAGATTTTCTTGAATTAAATTATTCCACATAACCATTTCCTTATTCTAAAAAAATGTAATAAAAATCGTTAACAAATGGAAAAAAAAAACAAAACATAAAATTAATTTTTCCTAGGAGCTAAGAAGTTTGATTTCTACCGCGCGAGAGTCTGACGCATTTGTTTTTTTATTTAAATGGGAAGATTCTAATATAATGGCTGTAGCCACCCTATTCCTTCCGGGGCAATCTGTAAACGGCGCTATATAGTTTTTTAAATTTTATTATTACTATTATGGAAAACCAGCGTCTTACCAAGTGGGCCGCAAAAATAGCCTCACACTGATTTAGATCAAGGTTTTGAAGTTATATTACAATTATCTTTTAGCTCTGATTGGGTTTGTTCACTTACGCAGTTTAATGATATCATTTCTAGATGATCTTCATTACAATTTATTTCCTCGCGATGTGCAGTAGAATGATATGCATTACATAATTGTCTGCAATTTATCATTGTTGCATGCAGGTAGCCTGGAAGTATTTATGAGTATAAGATTAGTTGTATTAATTACTAAATGAAATGATTTTACTTTCTGATAACATTCCACGTAATTATTAGCTTTTCACAAAATAAGTTATGATAAAACTCGCGCAATATAAACATCAGCGGCAACTTTGCAAAGATCAGGATCTTAAAGTTTTCAGTATTGATAAGAATGTAATTTTTTTTCTTTTCATACTTTAGCGAATGTCCTTGTTGGATGTGCTGATGATTTTGATTGTTTGGTATTTAAAATAAAATACGTCGATTAGCAATGCGGAAAGTGAGAGTGAATAATCAATAAATAGTAAACAGCAATGAATGGTCAAATGATTAATAATAAGTGATTCTTTATTTATCGATAAGTAGGTATATATACATATTCAGAACGGGGCGCGTGAATGCGTCCGCAATATATTTTTATCTCACTCCTGTGCGTGCAGAGGTGGTCGCAGACGTTGCGAATAATACAGTGGGTAGAATATTGTTGGCGAAACGGCGAGACGGCGTGATGTGTTCTCTTTCTACTGTGGAATGTGTCGTAAATAGTATTTGCGAGTAAACAATATTAATGTTCTGGTATGCGACCTTTGGGCATGTCCGAAGGTCGTTTCGTCGGTCGTTGACCGTGCGTGTTGACAATATTCAGGGACGACGGTATTCCCTACAATACATACTACCTTGATCAAAAAGTTTTAGGACTTTATTCATAAAATCGAAAATACAAGTTTATCCGTGGTCAATTTGCGGTTTTCGGCCAACATTTTTTTTTATTATATCGATGTTTTCATTGGTTTTAGACTGCCACTGCTTTCGTCATCCTCGAACGACTCACGACCACTTCTGAAGCGTTCGTGCCACCGAAAAACACTTCTCCAACATTTCCAAGGTCTGCGGACCGTTAAATCCGTTTTTTACACAAAATTTAATGCAAACTCGTTGATGCACAGTTGATGCCATTTTCAAACTTGTAAAAAATCGAAAACACGCACAAAGGTAGATGTATGTACCCAGTACAGCGTAACTTTTACAAATGTCAAGCTATGCTGCTAAAATTTGGAGGGAAATGTCAATGATAGATGTGGTAACCTAACAAAAAAAAAGAATTACAATCGGGTGACTGGCAGCGCCACACGGTGGCGGGTCCTTAAACTTTTTGATCAAGGTAGTACATACATATCATCACGCCGTCTCCTTGTCGAGGTAGACCGAGAGGAGAGAGTGCCAGACATTTCTATCGTGACACACATCTTTTGCCTCTTCTACATCCTTACACCTTTTCATACAACCCCTACAATGTCTCCGACTTTTTACATTTCCTTCTTTCAAAATATCACACACTTGATCCAACCATTCTTTTCTTACTCTTCTTCTTTATCCCCTTTCACTCATATTTGCAATGTATATTTGTTGCGCTAGTTTTTTTTCCCTTCCCTCCGAGTAACTTCATGTATTCTTTTAAGTACAAAAGTTTTTTCTTGTCTCTTTTTAGTCTTATTCTATGTCACTCATTCTTTCATTCCATACAAAAAAAAGTTTTTATCATATATTGTTTATAGTTAAGGCATTAACGTTGTGGAGGTTTAAAGACATTGTAATTTATTTCATCAAACACTGTTTATTTCACTTTTTGTAACGGTATAACCCTACCGGTTTCAAGGCTTTCGCCTCATCTTCAGGGGAGCACAAACAAGACTAAATTCTGTTCGAACTGGTATCGATATACACGCTTCAATGGTTGGGAACATTCGGGTTGGGGACTGAGGGCTGAGGGAGGCATGGGACGATCTTGGCCAGCAACGGAGAGATTTTTGGGATATAGGCATGTGTTAACCAGATGTTCGCCTCGATGTACCGACTTAGACATTTCTAGAGCCTCTAATCTATCCAATTTATTTACGTTACTACTAATACGTAAAAATTTGGCATCATTGATAGAAAAAGTATGGTTTTCACGGTGACAATGATTAGCCATTTCAGATTAAATTAGAGGATTTGTTAAGACGGATTTGTGATCACGAAATCTCTCGTATAGATCCACTCGTTCAGGCTTCTTGCATTTCATAACACTCACTCAGACCTTGGTACTCCTTGCTAATAATGCAGGTAAACCGATGTTACTTCTAAATGTTACTACGCTGAACCAAGCAGGTTTTCTTAGAATACTTGAGGAAACACTTAAATCAATACGTTCAAGAGTCACAAGTGAGTCCACAGGACCATTCAAGACTTTATAAAGAAATATAAGATCAAAGGTACAGTTACGAGCCTCAAACGACTGAAGACCAAAACATACCCAAAACTACTAAATAGTCCCTCCCTATCACACAGATACCTTCAAAACTGTCGCCTGACCACCCCAACTAAACCAACGTACTACCTTTAGAAAGGAATCCATACTACAGAGACATATTCCCGTTGCGAATTACAAATGACATACAATCTCAGACCTGAGGACAAATTCCTTAAGGCTGAGGCCACACCAAAGTGCTTCGTTAGGTGCTAAGCTAGGTTTTACGTGACTCATATACTAGGTGACTTAAATAAATAAATAAATAAATAAATATTAGATTTATTGACAGCAACATAGTATGTACAAGATCACAACTGAATAACATTTCTAAAAACACATAAATTGCAGACAATACATCAGACGCAGAAGCTATCAAAAGGTCTGGGCTCATCTAATAGCATCCCCTCGGCCAAAATACACCCCACCAATATAGGGTGAACCCAGCCACGGGGACACCAGATGTTTTTCAGCCCACATGCCTGGCCACACCAAAGTGCTACGCACAAATTAATTTGATAGTTGGGAGCGGTTGAATCAACACACGATGTCACTCTCAAAACTAACCAATTTCATTACAACTTACCATCTTTATTTACTTTGTGTGCAACTTCATTCCGAAGTGATTTTATTACAGGTACATTTTTATATAGTTTGCTCGATGGGTTCCACAAAGGCTTCCTTTTATACACAGCTGTCATTAAAACTTCTGCCGTCTTATAAATTAACTAACACGTCCGTTCGCTAGGAGATTCACTCGATGACTGATCGTCATGCAACGTGGCGCGAAGCGTGCATTGTGGCCACTGCCATAGTATGCGGTGCGTTGGTTCGCCTAACTTGCAACATAGCTCTAAGCATCAAGCGAGGCTCCTACCGGTGTGGCCGAGGCCTAATGGTGTTGAATGTTGAAAGGAAAAATAATAATTTAGAGAAATTGTGCAAACTATTTGAGAAGGTGAATAAATGTAGAACAAATAAAAGATTGGCGTTCGAAAATGTTGGTTACATTGTCTTCTCTGCCTACCACGACAAAGAAATGGCAATGATGGTATGTTTGTATGTATGTACATATATGAAAATAGTTGTCTTAAGTTCCTGCCTGTTTCTGTAGTCTCTCAAGCTTCTTGAGTACGCACTCCCACATAGCACAATAGAAGAGAGACTATCACCCCTATCGCATCAGCAGTTCCCACGGAAGTGGCTGCCACTGCACCGACTGCATCTCCCATCTTGCAACAACACGCTCTATACTGACAGGATTGGATGAACCCGAATGATAGTGTTCTGCTGTAAACCTGCAGTCGTGAGATGCAACTTTCTATTGAGTCATTCAAAGGAAACAAATGGGCATTTTTGAAAGTTTCTCGAATAATACTTATTGGTGAAACTTTATTAAAAATCATTCGAACCCTCTATTTCAGACATATTAAAAATATTACAAGATAAATATATGTATATTAAAAATATAACAAGATAAATATTAAATAAGGTACTTCCCAAAGGACAAATTATAAAGCGCCGTATAGAGAGCAAACTCTCCTTAACCTTTCCCTTCCGGTGCTAAAAAAATCGTGCGTTCCGGTGATGTGTATTCAATACACATCAATACTAATGTAAAAATGAGCGATTTAAAATCGGAAAAATAAGAATATTCACAGTCAATCGCTTAAATTAATTAAATTTGAAGTCAAAAGTGATAATAAATTAAATTGAATTGCTGACAACATGAAAAAACATCGACCAACATTCATAAAACGGGCATAGAGACCACCTCGTATGGCTGCATGCGAGCTACTGAGACGGGACTCGGAATATTAACACTGTGTATGTTATACCTCGAAGGAAGAAACAACTGCGAACTGAGATTCTATTTCTTGCGTTCCCATATATCGAAGTAGAGCGAGAGTGAGACGTGAATAGCGTCGCTTCCTCACCCATAGCGGTTTTTAGAATGAATATACCTAAATCACACGTTTGATTGTATTGGTGAATTTATTCCCGATTTTCACAAAATATCTCTGATGTGGCCGATAAGTGCCAATTATTATTAATATTATTTTTTCATTCAATGCATAAATGTATTACGGAGGAATGCATAAAATCTGAACCCAGTATTTATTATATTTATAGAAATATTAAAGTTTTTAGAAGCAATGTGTACTAATTACACATCACAGCACAGACAGGGATAAAGACACTAACTTGGAACTCGTCGATTTTACGAAATGTGATAGTCATATATTCGACTGTCGGTGTAATTTACATATACTATCATAAATTTTGAAAAGGGCTCCCAAAAAGGGGTGGTCTTCAATTGCTTCCTAAAGCTGCACCAGCCCCCATATCTCTAAAACTTAAATGTTGACCATTCCATGCCACAGTACCAGCAACAACAAGAACTCTATCATATAACCCGACTATTGGGTCAACTTATGCATCGTCATATGTTTAAAAAACATATTTGGTAAGAAAACCGCAGAAAACTTACCAAGAAAAAACGAACATTGTACAAATAAACATTTGTTGGTCTTTCAATGAGTTTGGATTTGATTATCAGAATGATTATCATGAAAGACTTTGAAGAAAAAAAATAACTGAATGATGAATTTTTATTAACCGTACGGTAAAAAAACAGACACCAGATGCCCAGGCGTGTCTTAAATTGGGATGTCATTATGTCCGGAGTAATTAGCGATTAGTTAAGGCAGCGCTGCCTGCCGAAAAGGCATTCATATTTCTCAAGGAAGAAACCGTTTCAGGCGGCTTTAACTAAAAACAAAAGCAGCAATAAAATATTGTGATTGCATACCCCCTGCTGCAAACCGAATATTGCACAAGTCATTTGATCCGCTAGCTCAATACGCCAGAAATATTGTTATATTTTTAACTAACCTTCTTTAGTATATTTACTTTTATTTGAAAAGGAAAAGAAGGATTCTATTCTAGTGTTTATTTAAGGTCTCTTTTACATATTTCTAGTTGGTTGGAAGAAGTTGCCACATGGTAATAATTGTATGTAAAGAAAGTGTAATACAATACGTCCATCTCATGCACAGTTTATGCATGTTAACTGTGAAAATGCTATAAGTATTGTGTTGTACTACATTTCCGTTATATACAATATAACCTGACGTACCTATTGCCATGTGACAATCTCTTTCAATCAACCAAAAAGTCGAAATGCCTCAATTGAAAACCGGACTAAAACCCTTTTAACCCTTCCCTTACGGTGATAAAAATGAAACGCGTGTTCCGGTGTTGGGTAGTGAGTACGCGATCAAAAATTAGCGATTTTAAATCGGAAAAAAAGAACATTCATAGATAATCCCCTTAATTAATTATAATTGAAGTTAAAAATTATAATAATTGAGATTTATTTGCTGAAAACATTAAAAAACCATCTGACAACGCTCACGGAACGGGCGTAGATCTAGTCTCGTTGCCAGCTCAACAGCTACTGCGGCGCGGCAGGGTTGGTGGCTAACTCAGGCGTGGCTTACACTTGCGAGGCTGAGACAATTGCGCTCCTCGCTATTCAGTGACGTATGCAAAAGTGAGATGCGAATATAGTGTCGCGCATCCTGCATACTTTTCACATATCGTCAAGACCTAAGATCGAGGCACTCACAGCGTTTAAATGCGAATTTGTTTCCGATATTCACGAGATACTTACGATGTAGTCGATAAATTCTGATTATTATTATTAATATTCTTTTTAAATCAATGCGTTAATATATTATGAAGGAATACCTAAAATCTTTACCTTGTATTTATTATATTTATAGAGATATTGATGGTTATTAGAAGCAACGTGTAGGAGATACCCAACACAGGGAAGGAAAGGTTAAAAAAATCTGGATGCCAACAAACATCTAGCCCTCAACTTCCGAATTGAAAGACAAGTTACATGAGCCACGGAGATCGTCTAAAGTCAATTATGTAGATGGAGAGAAAACACGCAAACACTCATTCTTCCCTCAATTCAACCACTATCCTCCTGAAGCCTGATGTAATTGGACCAAATATGACCACATCCGAGTCATCTATTATATTGTACTCTCGGCATATGCTCACTACTGCGTTATAAAGGGTCTTTCAAATTGAGCGGTTTTTTTAATTCAATTTTTTTTAATTCTTGAATAAAACACACAATTTGCTTTGATTTCAAAAAACATTTTATTGGTCATTGAAGTATAATGTATGACATTTAAACACAAAAAACAATATCCACCAAATGTCCACCTGTTGCAGCTTCACAGAAGTCCACTCTTTTGTCAAAATTTTCGATGATATTTTAGCATAATTGAGGTTCTAACTCACCAATAATACGAATAATTTCGTCCTTCAGCTCAGGAATTGATCGGGGGTCATTCTTATATATCTGGCTTTTCACGTAACCCCAGAGAAAATATTCCAACGGTGTCAGATCACATGATCTTGGTGGCCAATTAACATCACCGTTTCCGGAGATTACAATACATAAAATAATTCAACAAATTTGAATGCGTTGTTGTATTGTATACGACACCATTTTTATAAATGTCATATATTACCCTTCTCAAATGTTACAAGACCTAGGCAAATTCGTGACGCCATCTGTGTTTTATCTAAGAATTATCCTGTGTTATTCCTTAATGTAGCTATACTGAATAAAGCCACTTGGTTTATCAAATATATTTTTATCAGAACTTGCATTCTATGTGATGTATCCTGTTTTATTAAATATCGTGTGTATGTTTAAAAAAATCGATAAACTATATCGTTTAAAGAAACAATTTGCTGCAAAAAATAATGTTGCTCAATTCATTACAGTTATTCATACAAATTACTCATTCAATAAACATTCCAATTTTTATATTTCAGACTTTAATTTAGTAGTTTGAATAATTCAGGCGTAATTTTGTGAAAATTCATAATTTATGGAATAAAAATGAAACAATTAACTGCGCTATCTTCCGTTTTATTTTTTAGCATATCACTGCGTGTTTCAACACACTGTTGTGTCGTTCTCAGATGAGTTAATTCAACTCAGAATTTAAGTTATTTAGAGTTTAATTAAAATCTACAATAAATTATATTTAAACTCTAATTAAAGTAAGAGTTAATTTAACTCATCCGTGAAAGACAAAGTGTGTGTTAAAATAGGCATAGTAACATGTTAAATAATAAAAGGGGAAAAAACATAGTTAAGTGATGTATTTTTAATCCAAAATTAATTATTTTTGAACAATTTCAATTTAAATTATTCATAAATCTTTTAAATTTTCTAATTTGTTCGTTTGTTGTTAGAAACATTTCTTTGTATTTTGTTCCTCAAAACTTAATAACATATATCATCATGCGGTGTCCCTTGCGGGCTAGGTAGAGATAACAGATCTCCAATTATTTAATTCAAACGTGCAAATTTCACATTCATACATCACACTATGCAAAATCTTCTATAATATTATTCATACTTCTCATTTTATGCTCCGACCTTCGAGGCATTGTTAATAAGACGCTTGTCTTCTAGCACAGAGGTTATGGATTTGATTCCCGTTGGAACCCAGATTTAAAAAAAAATGTTTTCAGTAATTTTTCAGTTATGTCCTCATAAATATATATATCTAGTTGATTGGTAGAGATTGCCACATGGCAATAATCTTTAATAATAATTTATTTAATAATAGTGGGGCCCTTGAGAATAGTTTGCTCTCTAAACGGCGCTGTATAAAATTGTAATTTTAATTAAATAAAATTACCCTAATCCAAAGGCTGATTAACTTGATTCTGCCAAGTTTTCTTCAGTCTACCTCATCCACGCAACATGACACTTTTGACTTGTATACCCGCTTAGTTATTTTTTTCATAATTCATTCTCTCCACTTCTATATTCTTCTTCCCAGTGTCATATCAGGCCCCCCTAACGTTGAATATCACCTGAGAGTAGGCATCTTTGTCCCCGGCAGCCCGAAAGAGATCCCCAACGCTCCTTATACCAGTCCAATCACATATATTACGGAGCCAGGAGATTTGCCTCCTACCAACACGTCTTCGACCCTCCACATCTAGAAACCAACTTAAAGCGTCTGTCTTCTTTCTTAAAACACCCAGCTTATCCGTGCATCATTTCTGATATCTTCATGTTGTGTTCTTTCGTACATACACATACCGTATTCTACAATATCCAAGTTTCACTTTTAAACATCAAGGTGGACACATAACAAACTATATACTGTACTTTTGATATAGAGTGATTGTTGTATATTACAACCACAGTAATACCAAAGAAATCAAGTACACGAGTCAAAACTATAATATAATATTACAAAAAAATGACAATATACGAGGCATATCCAGAAAGTAAGTGTACTAAATTTTGGTAGGTTACATTTTTTTTTATATAAACAAAAAAAAAATAACGTGGTTACCATAGTACATATGTAAGCTATTTTTCGACATAGTCGCCCTTCCTCTCAATGCAGGTGGTGAAGCGGGGTATCAACTTTTTGATGCCTTCCTCGAAGTAGTTTCCCGCCAACCCCTCCGTCCACTTCTCCACCTTTTCCTTTACCTCCTCGTCGGTTGAAAACCTTTTTCCACCCATGTGCAGCTTCAGGGAGGTAAAGAGATGCTAGGTCAGGGGAATGCGCGGGATGGTTCAGGACATCCCATTTAAACGAGGCGAGCAGTTCCTTCGTGGCGTTGGCCGTGTGTGGTCTGGCATTGTCGTGCAGCAGGCAGACTCCCTTTGTCAGCATGCCTCTCCTCTTGTTCTGAATCGCCCTCCGCAATTTTTTTAGGGTCTCACAGTATCTTGCAGAGTTAATGGTCTCCCCTTGAGGCATATATTCAATTAAAATTATGCCTTGACAGTCCCAAAACACAGATGCCATGATTTTCTTGGCTGAAATTGTGGTTTTGAACTTTTCTGATCATCATGCACAGACGTACGACCGTTTTTAAACTCGCGACACCACTTGTACACACTCGTACGATTCATAGCTTTATTACCATATGCAGTTTTCACCTCATTATAAACCTCAACCGGAGATTTTCCCTTCCAAACGAGATAACGGATGACGCCGCGTATTTCGCACTTGGCGGGAGATTGGATTGACATTTTTCACGAAACGTGTTGTCGCGTCGACACGTCTCAACGTACTGACCTCGAACCGGTCTCATTGCGGAGGGAAAGGGTCAGGCTACACGGAAGTGTAGCCAACATGTCGAAAATAAAATCCATCCGGTCGTGAGAGCCTCAGTACACTTACTTTTTGGATACACATAGTACTATACTCGTAAAGGTACACTGTTGAGCACACGATACCGGGGTGTCCCTAGTCAAATGCTCGCACCTCACCATATCAATTTGACATTAATGCAAAAATAATAGTACAGAACATATTCATTTTTTATTTTATTTATTTATTTATTTTTACACATGACAAGAAATATACATAATTTGTGAAAAAACAACAGGTAATTTAATTTGGTCATACAATTTTAATGGATCTGGATTTGTTGCCTTTCATTTGTCGTATCCCCAGTAAACTAGGTTTTTGCCTGTATCTCACTGAGGATATTTAGCATGAAAACATAAATCGATACTTCTTTCCGATTTTTGATTACACAAAAACAAAACCCCGTTGCACGTTCTAATCAACCTGACAAACAGTGACACTCAATTACAACTGGAAACATCATGCGAAATTAAACTCCTCACGCATCAATACTCCAGAAAGACCAAAAATATTCATCTCACAATATGCTGCACACAATCATAAGAATAAAAATAAAAAAACATACAGAAACACAAAAAGAAACAAAATTTAAAACAACAAAAAGAAACCCACACTCACGAGCCCACACAAATCTTTTCCACACGTCATTCATCCTGAAAGCCCAAGTATTCAAAATCCTGTTGCAATAAGAACCACGCTCCTATCGACCCTCTAAATGGTTTTCCTACCTTTACCTTTATTGAATTCGGCACGCCATTGTATGTCATGGGAGCCAAATAAGCATATTGCCTTTGGGCAAAATATTTAATTAACTCTGCAATCAACCTACTTTTCAAACTCGGCAGGCTATAAGAAAATATATTTGCAATTTCAATCAATTGGTTTCCTAAAATATGCATTCTATTTATTGGGGAATTTTAAAGGTAATAAGAGGTCAATCACCCGAACATTATTTTTCATATAAAGTGAGATATCATCAATCAAAAGAAAAGGAAGGGATGGTGGAGAGGAAAGGAAAAGAAAAATCAGGAATGAAACACGTTATTTTACTGACTAGAAATTAAGAGTTTTTCAGTCGCTTCTTAAAGCATGCCAAGGATGGAGCGAGTCTTATATTGGTTTGTAACTGATTCTAGAGTCTCACTGCATGGACAGTAAAGGACGACGTAAAAAAAGAGGAGCGGTGAAATGGAAATGCCAATAAACAATTTATGTTTGAGCGTAGCGTAAATCCATGATTTAAAAGACGCTGATATTTTTCGGCGAGATAAGAGGGGACGACGGGACAGTTAAAGATATTATACAATAGAGACAGTAAGTGAATTTGGCGTTTATTTCTAACGTTCAACTTATATGAACAGCATAGCAAAGGGACCAAGCTGTGGATTTTTTACATATTCAGTCTTAATACGTACCAATGACGTATGTTTTACAACAGTGTTAATGTCCTTATTACAGAAAAATTCACATGTTTACATAATATTAGACTAATACGTTTGTTTTATTTTGTTACAGGTAAGAAAGATTTTTTTGGACCTTTATCTTTTGCTGATTCTCGATCGAAAAGGATGAAACAGAAAGTATGTCATTTTAATTATTATCTTTATATTTTATCAGAAACGCGGTGAGATTATTAACATATAAGTTATACGAGTATTGTTGTTTTAAACTATGAACTATTTTACGAGGGTCATCCAGAAAGTAAGATTACAACATTTATGTAGGATCGAAAAATGTTTGTATGTCATTGAAATTCACAGGATACTTTAAAAATATATTAAACTATTTTTCAACGTAATCGCCGTTGAGATCGAGACATTACTGTAGTCGGGGCACCATCTTTTGTATGCCAGTGTCATAGACCTCCGCCGCCAGCTCTTTCAGCCACTTTTTCACAGCTTCCTCGACCTCCTGATCGTTGGAAAATTGTTGGAGGGTAGTGACACACCCACGTCTCATCCTCCGTCACGATAGAGTCCAGAAAAGCTTTTCCGTCCTGTGCAAAACGATCCAAAAATTCACTCGCGGCGGTCACGCGATTTTGACGGTGCTCCGGTGTGAGCATTCTGGGCACCCATCTCGCACACAACTTCTTGTAACCAAGTTTTTCCGGCACAATATTACCAAGGAGACTTCGAGAAATGTCAGAAAATTCTTCATTAAGATCGTCAAGCGTCACCGGCGGTCATTTCGCACTTGTTCTTCAATTTTTTGCACAAATTCGTCAGAAATCACTGTCTTGCCTCATCGTCAGTATCAGTACGGCCTTCTCTGAACAAACTAACCCACTTCGTGACATGTTGTCGACTCATTACATCACTACCATAAACTTCCACAATGGATATTCGCGACGGTATTGTTCTGCAAAGTCAAAAAACTTATGACCGCGCGGGTCTCGCACGGACGAGAGTTGGCGGGAGAGCGCGACGGCCTCTCCATCAGAAGAATTTACTGTGACTGAACAAAATGGCCGACAAACACGCGGAGCCAAACAAACTGACCGTTAGGATTCCCTCTACACGCCAGGTGCACTAACTTTGAAACAAAAAAAAATCCCCGGCCTCAGGAGCCCTTGTAACCTTAGTTTCTGGATGACCCTCGTATTAATAGTCAGCAATTTGGTACATTTATTCATTCATTTTCATGTCCGAGCCATAGATTATGTCATATGTTTTCAGTAGGAGGCGACAGAGATCGCTCGCAACAATCAGGCCCTACCCAGGACATGTATAGTGTGTTTTTTTGGATGTGATATGATTTGTTTTTGAAATAAAAAACATATAAATTATTTAAATACTCGTGTATATGAATTCAATTAATAGGTGGTTCAATGACAATTATTGTTTGAAGATAATTTCATTAATATGTTGACCGTGGCTGGCTAATGGCTTATGTACCTTAACCGATCATAAGGTGGGTTTCCCATTAAGAACTATAGTACTTTAAAATAAAATAAAACAACAACTAATAAACCAAAAATGTATCTGAAGGTTTAATTTGACAGAATATTTCATGCCGTTTATGATTTAAACAAGATATCGTTCAAATAGCTTCCACAGCTTCTTTTGCACTGGCCAATTCGATCACGACAATTTTTGATCATTTCCGTATGTATGGCGCCAATAACACGACAAATGTTGGCCTCAAGTTCATCAAGAGTCTTGGGTTTGTTGGTGTAAACCTGTTATTTAACATAACCCCAAAGAAAATAATCCAGAGGCGTTAAATCGCATGATCTTGGCGGCCAATTCAAAATCCTATCATACCCAAAAAACCACCCTTTAGTTCTGATGTTCGAACAAAATAGTATGTGTTGTGAGTCATGTATATCCCATTAGTGCTACTTTAATGCAAGAAACCCCATCCTTGATTGTTTACCTTACATCTACATCCTCATCCTTACTCCGGAGTTTTTTAAAATATCTTCGACGATAGGGAAAGTGCTCCGTTTACTTTGTTCCCGTCGCTACGCTTCTTTCAATGTCCCTTTGAGCTCTCTCATCATAATATGTAAACAACAATAATATTTAACACTTCTTAGATATTATTCACTTCACCCCTTATCTTTATAAACCATCTTCGGTTCAGTATTGGACATAGGATTTCCTCAATATCTTCCGTTATTTCTTGTTTCTAGTTTTCTGCTTTCATTTCTACAACTACCTGCCGAATATCATCAGATCGTCGTACCTTAAGTCTGCCTCCATAGAAATTCTACGTTCCTCTAACATCCGGGTATATTAATTTTTTTCTGCGAAGTGATCTCAATACGGATAAGCATGATCCACACTTGAATTTTGATGTATGTCGTGCACATTGTCCTCAAGTTGTTCCGGCATTCCCCTGTCTGCAGAGCTTGTGGCAAACGTCTGCAGAGCTTATGGCAAATTCCACTGGGCTGGTAAGGTTGAGTGTACCTAAAATATCCCTTTGTGGTGCTTTTTAGAAGCCCAGTAGCAAGAAAAACAATGCTAGAGTCACGAAAAAAATACAAAACAGAGCTATATAAATCAGGACAAATTGGGGCATATAACCTTATTTTTGGACATTCAAATTTTGAAATGGCTTTTAATTAAAAAGAAATACACTTGCGGCCCGCGAGCCTTTACCCTATATCAGTTTTGCCACGTGGCCCAAAAAGGTTGGGCATCCCTGTTGTAAATCATAACGTGATATGAGACGGTTAAGATTAAACCGTTGCTATCAGTTCAAGGGGTGAACAAATCTCCAGTATTTTTAATTAAATAAATAACCTATGTATAGTATTGTATTTATATGTAATCTGTTATGTGACACATTCTCCCGTTGGGTCGGTCACATGCTCACATGCCAAGTATTGTTAAAGCCACTGCTCTTTAGTTTCCCTTCCGTGTAGGAATAACTGGTCCGTCACCTCTCGACTCATAAATATGAATCAATGTTTCTTGACGTGACGAGCTGTCAACTTATTAATTTTTACAAGTTATATTCTTTAGTATTTTAACTGCATTTTTACTTCAAATGTGAGAAAAAGCAGAAAAAGATTTTTTTTGTATTTATATTTTGAACAATTTCGTTACAGGAGTTTATACTTGTATTAACTGTTTATTAATTAATCATTTAACTTTTTTGTGTTATAATTTACGTGTACAATGGTTTGAGCTGAAAAACATCTAATATCCTCGTGGCCGAGCTTGCCCTCTATTGGTGGGAATTTATCTCAACTGAATGGATGTTATGAGATGAGCCCAGGCATCTTAATAGATTCTCTCTTATATGTATTTTCTTTCTTATTTGCTTAAAAAATATGTACGATTTAAGGATGTATGATATATGTATGTACATACTGCTATCAATTAACCTTTACTATTATTATTAAACTAAAAATATATCTCGAACCAGACAGTATCAAAACATATATACTAATATATTAGGTGTTAACATAAGTTGTGTCCGTTTTTTTTTCATTTAAAAATGGGCACCAAAAGTAAAACAAAATGGTAAAGGTTATACGTCATTCGAAAGAAAATGTTCTGCTCTGCAAGATGTTTTATTTGTTTTGACGTTACATATATTATTTTATTTGATAACAAGCCTTCAAAATGGAATGTCAAGTAGACGAAAGTGAGCATTTTCGACACCTCCTTCTGTTCGCGTTCAATCGAGGGGATAAAGCTGCCAAAGCTGCTCGCAATATTTGCAAAGTGTACGGTGAAGATGCTATGAATGAAAGGACAGCTCGTCGATGGTTTTTGCGTTTCAAAGACGGTAATTTGGACCTGAAAGACATGGAGCATTCCGGACGACTAGTGGACTTCGATGAGGACCGCTTAAACCATATTATTCATGAAGATCCCCTTCAAACATTTTTCATCACCATTTTCAAACCATTTTTTATCACCAGTAATGATGCGGTAAATGAACTTTTGCTTGTGGCCATGCGTAGCTCGATGACGCGCGAGCAAACCAGCAGAAATTGTCGAACGTTGATTTTTGTTGTTTTCACTCAAAACATGTGGAACCCAAGCGCTGAACTTCTGGACTTTTCTCATTGATTTAAGATGGGGGTATACAGTTATGTGACTGCAATTCATCTGCTCAGCCAATCCTACGGTGGTTTGAAGGGGATCTTCATGAATAATATGGTTTAAGCGGTCGAAGTCCACTGGAGGTGTCGAAAATGCTCACTTTCGTCTACTTGACATTCCATTTTGAAGGCTTGTAATCAAATAAAATAATATATGTAACGTTAAAGCAAACACAATACCTTGTAGAGCACAAAATTTTCTTTCGAATGACGTATAACATTTACTATTTTGTTTTACTTTTGGTGCTCATTTTTAAATTGGAATAAACGGACACAACTTATGTTAACACCCAATACAAATCATATATACAAAACATTAGCGGAACTAAAACATATAAACTCGAATCGAACAGCATGAAAACATATATATTAATATACAAAACATGTATACAAAACATATAGGGGAACTAAAACTTATAAACGCGAATTGGGCAGTATCAAAACATATATACTATTGTAATATCCAAAGCAATGTATACAATGATACAATGTTTCACGAAAATGAGTGTGATCTATTAACTCAGAGTATATAACTATCTATATTTTTTGTACAATTAATAATGGAAGATTATGCATGATGACCAAAGAAACATGGACCTTGAAAGTCCAGGCAATGAACAGACTGGAAGCATTTGAAATGTGGTTGCATCGTCGAATGCTCAAAATTCCCTGGACAGACATGGTGACAAATACCGAAGTCCTGAGGCGAGCTAGAGCTGACAGGGAGTTGTTGTTCACTATAAAAGTTAGAAAGATTTCATATCTGGGTCACGTGCTGCGTGGAGAGAAGTACCACTTGCTCCAGCTTATATTGAAGGGGAAAGTCGAGGGACACCGGGGTCCGGAAGAAGACAGATGTCCTGGCTGCGGAATGTGAGGGAGTGGACCGGCATCCGGAGTGCAGAGGAACTGTTCCGGGCGGCTCAGGACCGAGACGGATTCGCCGAAGTGATCGCCAACGTTGGGGGGACCCGACAGGGCACTTAGAAGAAGAAGATGCATGATGAGATGTGTAAATGTGGAGGAAGCATAAGTTGTGTTCTTGAATGGAAATGTTTGGAGATCTTTTCTGTCTACCTATCTAACAAGGGACACGACGTGATGATATGTACGTATATATATAAAGAAAGAGAAGGAAAAAATAATCGGCGAGTAGTTGAGTCACCATACTCATAACATTCGAGTTAGTTACCATATTTTATTAGCCGCACATTCTCATTAATGTAAATTATGTAATCTGCTGGAATTTATGTAAATTCTCAAGAAAAATGTAAATTGTGTCATTATTGTCAAGTACAATGCTTTAAATACTGTTTATCATAATATTATTATGCTTATAGTTAATAATAGAATAAATTCATTTTCCCAAACCTTTGTTAAATTGCGTATTGTTAAATTACGTACTATTTTGGCGGTCTGTTTACATTTATATTGTATGTAAATAATTCTTTTCCGAATTTCTGTCATTGCTGGGCGCAGTAAATTAAGTGAATTTACACTGTTACGCCATATAAACATGTACAAATTAAAGAAATATGATCGTTTTCTTCAGACATTCCGATCTCCACGTTATCTGAACATACAATGCAAGACAATCACGGGAAAATCGTTTAGATTGTGATAACACCTCGGTTGCACCGGAAAAACTCAGTATTTGTAAAAAAAACAGACGCGTGAGACTCTCGCGCGGTAGAAGTGAAACTTCTTAGCTCCTAGAAAAAGTTGATCTTATGCATAGCTTTTTTCCATGTGTTAACAATTTTTATATTTTTTTTAAGGATTAGGAAATGGTTATTTGGAATTTAATTCAAGAGAATCTCTCTGAATTAAATAAAAAATGGTTATGTGGAATTTCATTCAAGAAATTTATTTTTTATTTTTAATAATAAATAATAATAGTTTTAATAAAAATTAAAAATTTAAATAATAATATAATAAGTGTACTTAATAATATAACATTTATATTTTTTAATATTAATATTTTTATGTAATAATTAATTGTTTTTATCATAAATATATATTTGATTATTTATTTATTATTATATAATCAATAATAATTTATTATTCATATTATTATATTATATTATTCATTTATTATATTACAATTTATTATAATATAATAATAAAATTATAATTACATATATGTTATATGATATATATTATTATAATTATATGTTAAATATGAATTATATATTAAATAAATATTAAAATAGATAATAAATGAAATAAAATAATTTAATATAAAATAAAATTATTAAATATATTAATATAAAAAAAATTATAATAAAAAATATTCTTTTTTTTTTTAATAATAAAAATGTATAATTTGAATAATAAATAATAATTTTAATTATAATATAGTACACTTAATAATATTAATAATTGTTAATAATAAATTATTATTAATATTAAAATAATTATTAATATTTTATTAATAAATGAAATATTTAATAATTTTATAAAAATACTCTTACAGACTACCGAAAATGATCACCAATAATTGATGAAGGTCTTCGATCTTCTTACCCTAAGTTTGCAATATCCTTTTTTCAATTTATTTTAACTCTTTGTTTTATCACTTGGTCATGAAGGTCAACTTTTTCCATGCGTATTTACACATTTATGCTGTGCATTAATAAAACACCGTTTAGATTAGGTACATTCCCGCACTGCATATAAAGGCTCTTTCAAATTGAGCGGTTTTTTTTTATTATAATTTTTTGAACAATATCCGCCAAATGTCCACCTTTTGTAGCTTCACAGATGTTCACTTTTTTGTCAAAATTTTCGATGACATTTTGGCATAATTGCGGTTCTAACTCACCACTAACACGAATAATTTTGTCTTTTAGCTCAGGAATTGATTGGGAGTTATTCTTATAGACCTGGCTTTTCACGTAACCCCCGATAAAATAGTCCAACGGTATGAAATAACATGATCTTGGTGGCCAATTAAAATCACCGTTTCCGTAGATTACCATACATAAAGTAATTCAACAATTTGAACGCGTTGTTGTATTGTATACGACTCCATTTTTATAAATGTCATACATTACACTTCTCAAATGTCACAAGACCCATGCAAGTTCGCGACGCCATCTGTGTTTTATCCAGAAATTTAAAAACCGCTCAATTTGAAAGACCCTTCATTATGAAAAACTTATTTGGTAAGAAAACCACAGAAAGCTTATCAACGGCAGACAAACAACAAACAAATTTCTTCCGATATGTGATAGTAATACATTCGGCTTTAGGTGTAGTGAAATGTATGTGTGTTGTGTTCATAAATAATCATATATATTGAATAAGACATCACAAAAACGGTTATCTTCAAGCGCATCCTGCAGCTGAAGACGCCACTAAGGGAAGACGAACTACAAAAAAACGTTTGTAAATATTCCGATATGTGATAGTAACACATTCGGCTTTAGGTGGAGTGTAGTGTATGTATGTAGTTTTAGGAAGTCTAATTAAAGAATAAACTTCCCAAAAACAAACACGTAAAACAAGTGTCCTGAAGTGCTTCCTAAAGCTGCATACGTCATCCATTTATTTCTCCAATTGAAACATTACTCGAGAAAATGATTAATTACAAAAAAATCACATGCCATTCACGTAACGTTTTTATTTATTTGAATCATAAATCCGGCGCAACTGCATGGTTCGAGATGGTATATAGTGTATGTGTGTATTATTCATGTATTCAATTTTTTTAAACCATACAATTACTGTGTTTTTACTTGACGCCCATTCAGGTTGCTTGTATGTATTATGCGCTATGCAGCCCATTCAGAATGATGAACTCTGCACCCGATTGTGCCATAGAAATGGCACTCACTGAATTGTCTTTGATTACGAAAAAAACATTCTTAAGCTATCTCTCATTACAACTGTAGCTATGGGGCCGTCTTGTATATTAGATATAAAAAGGTTCGTTGCCTAGAGTGTACCCATTTATGAAGTATCATTTCTAGAAAAAAACTAAATACTCGCGGTTATTACGAGAGACCTAATTTCAAAACTCACTTAGTGTTTTGTGATACATGCTGCTAGAAAAATACAGTACTATATAATGTTTAATTGCCTGATTGCGTTTTTACTAGGTTGTTTTTATAATAAAACATTTCTTCATGCTGCAGGTGATGTTTTCGATGAAAACGAATTTACATATTTAAATATGTCTTCATCATCATCATCATCATCGCCAGATCAGTTGACTCCATTGTTAAATAAAGGTCATCCTTATCGTTTTCCACTCGTTCTATAATTGCCAGTTGCCTCTAGCCACTTTTCTGAAGTCATTCGACCATCTTGATAGGGGTCTTCCTACACTTCTTGTCCCTTTCTTTGGTCGCCACTCCTGCACTTTTGTTTTTCTTCAGTCACCTGCGCATCTGTTGTTGTGACATGCCCAGTTCCACTGCTGCATTGTAACCCTCTCAGCGACATCTAGTACATCTGTTGTTGTGACATGTCCAGTTCCACCGTTGCGTTGTAACCCTCTCAGCGGCATCTAGCACATATGTTGTTGTGACATGCCCAGTTCCACCGTTGCGTTGTAACCCTCTCAGTGACATCTAATACATATGTTGTTGTGACATGCCCAGTTCCACCGTTGCGTTGTAACCCTCTTAGTGACATCTACCTCATCTGTTGTTGTGATATGCCCAGTTCCACCGTTGCGTTGTAACCCTCTCAGCGACATCTAGCACATCTGCTGTTGTGACATGCCCAGTTCCACCGTTGCGTTGTAATCCTCTCATCGACATCTAGCACATCTGTTGTTGTGACATGTCCAGTTCCACCGTCGCGTTGTAATCCTCTCAGCGACATCTAGCACATATGTTGTTGTGACATGCCTAGTTCCACCGTTGCGTTGTAACCCTCTCAGTGACATCTAATACATATGTTGTTGTGACATGCCCAGTTCCACCGTTGCGTTGTAACCCTCTTAGTGACATCTACCACATCTGTTTTTGTGATATGCCCAGTTCCACCGTTGCGTTGTCACCCTCTCAGCGACATCTAGCACATATGTTGTTGTGACATGCCCAGTTCCACCGTTGCGTTGTAACCCTCTCAGCGGCATCTAGCACATATGTTGTTGTGACATGCCCAGTTCCACCGTTGCGTTGTAACCCTCTCAGTGACATCTAATACATATGTTGTTGTGACATGCCCAGTTCCACCGTTGCGTTGTAACCCTCTTAGTGACATCTACCACATCTGTTGTTGTGATATGCCCAGTTCCACCGTTGCGTTGTAACCCTCTCAGCGACATCTAGCACATCTGCTGTTGTGACATGCCCAGTTCCACCGTTGCGTTGTAATCCTCTCATCGACATCTAGCACATCTGTTGTTGTGACATGTCCAGTTCCACCGTCGCGTTGTAATCCTCTCAGCGACATCTAGCACATATGTTGTTGTGACATGCCTAGTTCCACCGTTGCGTTGTAACCCTCTCAGTGACATCTAATACATATGTTGTTGTGACATTCCCAGTTCCACCGTTGCGTTGTAACCCTCTTAGTGACATCTACCACATCTGTTTTTGTGATATGCCCAGTTCCACCGTTGCGTTGTCACCCTCTCAGCGACATCTAGCACATATGTTGTTGTGACATGCCCAGTTCCACCGTTGCGTTGTAACCCTCTCAGCGACATCTAGCACATATGGTGTTGTGACATGCCCAGTTCCACCGTTGCGTGGTAACCCTCTCAGCAAAATCTACGATTTTTGTTTGCTTAATTTTATTTAATGATCTAATTTAAAAGATTAAAATAATAGTTTTTCTTAGGTAACATTGATAATCCATGTTTACTAGGAATTTATTGATTTAGTTTTAAGATAAAAAAAGTATATAGTCATATAAAAATCACATACATACCATCCCCCCATTTCCCTGCAGATTGGATAGAGTGCCAGACTTTACTATTTTTTTTACACATGACACATACATTATTTGCGAAAAACAACTGGTTATTTAATTTGGAACACAATTTCCATGGATCTAGGTTTGTTGCCTTTCATTTGTCGTGTCCCCAGTAAACTAGGTTTTTGCCTGTATCTCACTATGATATAGCATGAACAAATTAAATCGATCCTTTTTTCCGATTTTGGATTATATAAAACTCCGTTGCACATTCTCATCAACTTGTAAAACAGTGACACTCAGTTTCATACGAGTATGTATACATCAAACTCCTCACACTTCATCACTCCAGACAGACCAAAACATTCATCCCACAATATACCGCACACAAACATAAAACAAACAAAAAAATTACACATATATATAACTATATAAATATAAAAGAACAAAAAACACCACATTCAAGAGCTCACACAAACCTCTTCCACAAGTCATTCCTCTTGCAAACCCAAGTACTCAATCTCCTGTCGCAATAACTACCACGCTCCGATCGACTGCCTGAACTGTTTTCCTCCCTTTAACTTTATTGAATTCGGCAACCATCTTAACACACATTTTTTGACTGTTCTACATTCATACACCTTCTCATACAATTCCAATGATTTCTTTGACTTTCTACATTTCCTTTCTTCAAAATAGCATTCACTTGATTCAACCATACTTTCCGTAGTATTCCTTTACAGCGCCTTCCACTCACATTTGCACAGTATATTTATTGCATTAGTATTTTGTACACGTTAATTCTAGATAGCCTAACCATCTTAATGTCTTTTTTTTTTATCTTACTGAACGCAACAACCTTAAGTTCACATTTCTGTCATACATTGTCACCTCATGTATTATCACCTCAGTAAACGCACTTCTAGTCCATGTATTCGGCTCCTTTCACTATTTTTAAAACGTTCAAGTTTCACTTCCATACATACTAGAAAACTATTGTAGACTATCATCTTTCCAGATTTTCATTCTGTCTGGTTCAAGTTTAAATGATTTAGTTCTCCGTTAACTTGGTTTCCTTCGTCTTCTTCTTCTTCCTCTTCCTATAGATCATGATCTGTTTGTTCCGCTTGTTCCCCTTCTTGTGACGTGGATTGCCAGCTGTCACGCCATCTCTTCGGAGGTCTTCCCGGTAATCTTCTTCCGGCTGGGTTCCCTTGAAGGGCGACACGTGGAAGTCTGTCGTCTTGCATCTGTGTACATGTTTGTTCCAGTATCGCTTTCGTTGTCGTCCCCACCTGACGATGCCTTCCGTACTACATTTTTCCTTATTTCGGTGTTTCTGATGATCTCTTAGTGTGTTTCCGGTTACACGTCTCAGTGTTTTCATTTCCGAGGTTCTCAGGAGAGATTTTGTTCTAGATGTGTCTGCCCTAGTCTCTATTCCGTCGTAGGTGGCTATCGGTCTCACACATGTCTTGTATATTCTGACTTTACTTTCTATTCTCATGTGTTTATTATTCCACACCGGTGTTCTTAGGCATCCCGATATTGGTTTCCTTTGTTCCCTAATATCAACTACAGTCGCAGCGACTCAAGTGAACAGAACTAACGAGATCCTATGAAGTAGACATAACTTACTCCTTCATTCGTAGAAGTTCACAGTCATTATTCAAAAAGAAAGAGAATTTGTTTCCTTTTGCCAAACGCCGTTCAATATATCTCGTAACTATCAAGACAATATAGTACATTATCAATCATGAAGAAATTACTACTGGACCTCGTATTATAAGTGTTTAAGGCCATGTAAGGCCTCAAAATGACTCTGACTGTCCCGTTGCTTCTGCCACTTCTTGTTCTTGTGTGTCATTTGTAATTATAATCTGGTTTCGGATTGTTTCCTGCTCACCCGCAGTAGTCTTGCTGGCCATGGGAACCCGAGTGAGCCCAATGGAGAGATTAAAACCATTTTAATTGGTAAGTCAAGATCGTTTTGGGCGATTCCAATGTGAATTCGAGATTATTAGAATTAAATAAGGGCCAGTGTATATTGATAACCCACGTGAAGTTCACTCGTTCATTTGCATATGCTTCTGAACCCAGAGGGCACTTTGCTGTTTTAATGTAGATATTTGTAGTTTTGCCTGACACGAAATAACTTGTTTCTGCATTTAACCGTTTGAATTTGTTTTAAACTTAATTTTATCTTTACATATCTTTGCGATTTAACTACCTTTATATAATGATGTTATACTCGTAGTGTTTTCGTTCTTTTGTGATACCTTGAATGTATAATTTGTTATTCTTAATTTGTTTAAAATTTTATGTTTGTAAGTGAATTCAAAATCTATAATACTACAAAGTTATAATAATAACAATTAAAAAACAATTTATATTGCACCATTTAGAGAGAAAACTTTCAAGTGCACTCGGGATTTGAACCAACTATTATTCTTGACAGATTAAAATTAAAACAAAACAAGTTGAGTATAAGGAAAAACAAAATAAGTTGAGTATAAGGAAACATAAAACAAGTTGAGTATAAGCAAAAACAAAACAAGTTGAGTGTAAGGAAAAACAAAACAAGTTGAGTATAAGGAAAAACAAAATAAGTTGAGTATAAGCAAAAACAAAACAAGTTGAGTGTAAGGAAAAACAAAACAAGTTAAGTATAAGGAAAAACAAAACAAGTTAAGTGGAAGGAAAAACAAAACAAGTTGAGTATAAGGAAAAACAAAACAAGTTGAGTATAAGGAAAAACAAAACAAGTTGAGTATAAGGATAGAAGTGTGGTGGCTGCGGCCATTAGATTATGTACTTATCCTCATCAATATTAGTTAAGAAAAACGTTTTTGTTAAGAAAACTGCCGAAAAGTTATCAATAGAAAACGAACTACAAAGAAACCTCTGTAGATCTTCCGGTACGCAGTAATATATAACACATATTCAGCTTTACATGTAATAAATTAAATGTGCGAATTGTTCATATATAATCGTGTATGTTGACGTCTCTATCATACCATTACATAAAACTGTTAAAAACCTAGGAGTGCTAATAGATAACACTCTCTGATGGCGAGATCAAATACATGAGGTAAGCCGAAGGATCTTCTTCAGCCTTCATTCCCTTAAAGTGTTGCAGATTCCTGCCTACAAAAACCAAAATTTAACTCGTACAATCTCTACTCTTTCGGATTCTGGACTATGGGGACGTATGTTACTTGGATGTTACAGAGGAACAACTGGACAAATTACAGCGTCTTCAAAATGTTTGTCTAAGATTTATTTTCAACCTTCGAAAGTACGATCATATAACTTCATACCAGAAGGCATTGAACTGGTTGAATATTAGAAATAGACGCCAAATTCACATACTGTCTCTATTGTATAATATCCTTAACTCTCCCGCCATCCCCTCTTATATCGGCGAATATTTTCAGCTTCTTTCTAATCATGGATTAGTGCTACGCTCAAATAGAGATTGTTTATTGGTGTTTCCAGTTCACCGCTCCTCTTTTTTTACGTCGTCCTTTACTGTCCATGCAGTGAGACTCTGGAATCAGTTACAAACCAATATTAGACTCAATGAAGCAGTAACGTATTAAACAAGGCATGAATAAAAACAAGCCTCGAATACTTTTAAAAAATCTAAGTACGAACGAAAATGGCACCCGACACCCCCGGGCTGGAAAACACGCGTTCTATCAACCAGGCCACGGAGGTCACCAGTAATATTTATGAAACGAAATATAAAGTATCAACATTTTAAAATGGAAACGGTATAAAATATAATAAAGATATTATTGTATATGATAGTATTGTATATATTTCAAAATATTAAGCATGAAAATACTTGTATAGATAGCACGAAATATTGTATAAATAGCACGAAGACTCGTAAAGCACGAAAAAAAATATATTCTTATTAAATTGATTCAATACAATCAATATTCCAAAATTAAGTGTAAATAAAAGAAATAACCGGTGGTAAGTAATACACATCGGGCTTAAGAAAGCGATTGTTGCTTTGTAGAGCATTGTCTCTGTCGCACGGACTATTAGCGCATCGTGCGACAGAGCCGACGTTATACAAAGCGACAGTCTCTTTCTTAAGCCCGATGTGTATTACTTACCCCGGGGTACTTATAACTGTTTTTACACTCAATGATAACAATTAGATTTGATGGGTCTTTTAAGTAAAAAACATAATTTGTACTCAGGTTAGTTTACTTATTTCAGAGGTTCGAACGAATCATGTTTAGTCTGAACTACGCAATTTAAATTTTCACTCAAGTCTAAACAAACAATGTTATTTTTTATTTGAACTATTTAGAAATATTTAAAACTAAAACATAGTTAAAAGAAAGCTTCTTGATAATAAAGAATAACCTTTCTTTTTTAAACTATTAAGACCACTTCAAATCAATTTCAAACATTATTGTTTCCTATTGAATATGTTTAAATTAATGCAAAAAACACTACATTTCAATTTCATATTAGTAGGGCAATCGTGTGAAAAAAACTGCTGATACTACTTGAGTCTTAATTGATATTTCTCCGAAAAATTATATTTCACAGTAATAATTTCTTCAATATACTTTAAATATCCGATATGTGCATGTTGTTTAGTATTTCCTTTTGTAGCAGAACTGGATTTTAATGAATAAAAAAAGCAATAATAATCCAACCCACAATAACACATATTTTTAGGATATATTGTTAAAACTAATTTCATTGGCTTATCCCATATTTATGGTGCATGAAATTTTATCCAGCCATAGTAAAAAAAATATTTGATAAATTATATGTATGTTATACGAGTATTTGTTAAATAAAATGAGACCCAATTTTTTTACTTGTTTTAGCAGCTTATACTTGACAATAATTGCTAATTTAGGTGATAATATTTATATTGAATCGTGTTACACTTTAGTTGTATACGGTACGACCTGGTAGGATTATTGGCATGTGGCTATCTCTTCCGATCAATCAAAAAGCTGCTAAAGAGGCCTTAACCTTTCTCTTCTTGTACTAAAAAAATCCGCGCGTTCCAGTGCTGTGTATTAAATACACAGGTAAAAATGAGCGATTTAAAATCGAAAATAATATAATATTCATAGGCAATCGCTTAAATTAATCAAATTTGAAGTCAAAAGTGATAATTGAAATTTTATTGCTGAAAACATGAAAAAAACATCGGCCGACGTTCACAAAACGGGCGAAGAGACCACCTCAAACAAATGCCTGAGGGCTACTGAAGCGAACGAACTGAGATTATATTTCTTGCGTTCCCATATTCCGAAGTAGAGTGAGACGTGAATAGCGTCGCTTCCTCACCCATAGCGGTTTTTTAGAGTGAATATACCTACGTCACACACTGGCACACGTTTGATTGTAATGGTGAATATATTCCCGATTTTCACAAAATATCTCTGATGTGGCCGATAAGTGCTTATTATTATTAGTATTATTTTTTTCATTCAATGCGTAAATGTATTACGGAGGAATACCTAAAATCTGAATCCAGTATTTTTTTTATATTTATAGAGATATTAAAGTTTTTAGAAGCAATGTGTACTAGTTACACATCACAGGACAGGAAGGGTTAAGTGAAAAGCAGACTGAAATTATTTTTAAAAAATCTGGGTTGCAGCAGGATTTGAACCCGCAACCTCCGGGCTGGGAGACAGGCATCTTATCAACTATGTCACGGAGGTCATCTTATTTATTTGTATTGTATTTCTTTTGTTTTATACTATATCTCTTTTGTTGTATACTCTATAACCTAGCGGATATACTATCATATGGCAATCTCTTCCAGCTAACCATATAGATGCTATAGAGGCATGGAGGAGAAACCTGATGGTAACAATATTTAAAAAAATAGTTACAAATAGGAAACTCCAATTGGAAGAAAAACATACGTCTTGCCTACTAGGACTTAGAGGTCTTAAAAATGTAATCCTTGTAAATTAGGAATACCTCATACTTATGACTATCAGTGTATTAGTTATATGAGAAGATGTACGAATTTTGAAAAAGCGAATGTGTTCAATTTTGTGATAGAAAAGTTCACACTCAGTCATCTTTACCTACTCCAATAGTGCAATATGTTTATATACGAGTACTATATAGTATGATGATTTTTGATACGAAGCCCCCTACAAATAATTATTTTGCAACATATGCAGAGCTTTAGTCTCCAGAACAATGCCTCACCATATCAAACCAAAAACTTTTTTTTCAATTTCCTTTGTAAAGCCTCCTAGCACCGCTCCATGTAAGTGCGTAATTCTATGAAACAAGTTCAGCCAAACTGGTCGTGTAAAATATTTTCGACTTGTTAACCCTTGATACCATGTTTTCTTTCAAGATGGCAGAGCTCTCAGAAGTTCTTCAGATGCATTGTAAAACTAGAGCTCTTAAAGATCTTGAAATATCATCATCATCAGTCTGGGTCTATTTACGAACAGGAATCCATCCAAACTTCTAACCACAATCTTCTGTTTTTGGCTCGTTGCGAACTCTTTTCCTTATGTCATCTACATATTTTTTAAACTGTCCACACAAAACATAACTTAAAATATTATCATTTTCAGCCTTGATTGGACACGAACCTCCCCCAAAAGACACCAATATGCTCTGTTTTTGACCCATTGCAAACCCTTTTCTCGCAGTTTCTCTAATATCATATCTCCTTTATTTTAAAAACTGGCCCACATATAATAAAATAATCTTACATATATTTCTATAGTTCAGTCACGTATGTGCGCCAACATTTACTTTCAAGAAGTTGTCACTTTTTTCCGTTGTAGCCTTTCAAAAAAGAGTAAATGATATCCTATGATAAAAAACATGAATTTACGGAGTAAAACCAATCTGGAAATAAATCCGCTATTAATCGAACCATGAGCGCCCGCTTGCTTAGCGTAAATATTAACCATAAGACCACGTCTGCCTATAGTTTTTAAGAGAGAAACAGCTTGGTTTGTCCTGGCACCGGATAATGGTGATTATAATTATGAAACAACAGGACAACAAGCATGAAGGTCTTTTAATACATCCAGACACGAGTAGTTATTTAATGAAACTGCAAGGCTGATAAAACATGTTATGGTAGTCATAAATATTGTCATATTGGTTCGCTTTAAATAATTCTGCATTGGCTCAAGTGTCGCGAACAGATTGATTCAAGTCCCTCAATGGGATGTCTCCATTGTATTTATCGAACCTGTATCTGAAAGATGTTCCTTCGGTAGTGGAACTGTGCTGTCCAATTATTCTTTCTAATAAATTTATTATTCCTAATCGCTTCAATAAAGTGGGGTATAAATATAGAGCTTTTTTCGTTGCTGGTCCTGTGGCATGAAGTTGACTGACTCTTAGGCTAAGGCCACACCAAAGTGATTCGCTAGGTGTTACGTGACTAATAGACTAGGTGACTTCATACTTGGCCACACCAAAGTACTTCGCAAAAAATTATTTGACATTTGGGAGCGGTTGAGTCAACAAACGATGCCACTCTCAAAACTAACCAATTTCATTACAACTTACCATCTTTATTTACTTCCTGTGCAACTTCATTCCAAAATGATTTTATTACACGTACATTTTTGTAAGGCTCACTTTTATACAAAGCTGTTATTAAAACTTTCGCCGTCTTGTAAAATCACTTGTTGACACAATAAAATTAACCAACACGTCTGTTCGCTAGGAGACTCACTAGGTGACTAATCGTCACGTAGCGTGGCGCGATGCGTTCAGTGTGGGCATTGCGATAGTATGCGGTGCGTTGGTTTGCTGGGATATGTTATCTAGCTCGAAGCGTAGCTCTAAGCACCAAGCGAGGCTCCTACCTGTGTGGCCGAGGCCTTAGTGTTCGATATATGAATAACGTATGCAGCTTTACGAAGTACTTGAATACAATTCATTTTGGAAGGTTTTATCAAAAGTTATGATTACATATGACCACTTAATACATACACTATAGTACCCGGTGGTAAGTACAATAATACACATCGTTTGTAGAGCGTCGTCTCTGTCACAGTCCAGTATCGTAGTCACGGTGTGGTTAGCGCATCGTGCGACAGAGACGACGCTGTACAAACGATGTGTATTACTTACCGCTGGGTACTGTACAACTCAGGACAAATGTGTTACTATCATATATCGAAAGATGTACAAAGGTTTTCGTTGTAACTCGTCTTTCCTCGGTAAGGTTTCAGCAATTGTTTTACCAAATATGTTTTTTGGACGTATGCAGATACAAAAAAGTTTCTTATACTACCTTGATCAAAAAGTTTTAGGACTGGCCACCGTGTGGCGCTGTCAGTCACCCGATTGGAATTCTTTTCCAAATTTCAGCGTCATAGCTTGACATTTGTAAAAGGTACGATGTACTGAGTACATCATACCGAAAATTGAGTACCAGCGATGTTTCCAGGATTGGATCAAGCGCTGGCGTAAGTGCGTTGCAATCTATGGGGAGTACTTTGAAGGGGATCATATCGATTTTGATGAATAAACTTGTATTTTCGATTTTATGAATAAAGTCCTAAAGCTTTTTGATCAAGGTAGTATACTATAATAGCCACAGCCACCACCTTCACATTCTTACACTTAACTTATAATAACAATAATATTAGGGTTGAGTCCTGTGTAGGAAGGTTTGCTCCTTTGGGTGGTTTGCCCTCTTAAGGGCGTTATGTCAATTATAATTTTATTATTATTATTATTAATTATATCCTATAAAGCATTAATTGACGGAAAAACACATTAGCTCATATATATATCAAAACATCGAATGCACCATTAGTTCTTCTTTGCGTATAAACATCCATTTGGTGCTTGCTAATTGGCTGTTTGTAGCTTCCTGTTTTCTGGCCACTCGCCCAAAACCAGATATTCAAGAGCACAATAAACCATCAAACGATAGACCAACTCATGATGAAACATGGCTTAATTTCAGTGGTTCTCATTTTAATTTTATGACGAAATCATTTTTTTTATGTATATCTTAAATACTTGAAATACCTTTACAGGCGGCCTTCGCACATTCTGCTTTCGCACAATTGGCTATTTCGCACATTTTTTTAAATTCAATTTTTCAAAGATTTTTTGTCGATAATGCAAAAATCGTTCGCTTCCATGCAGTCGTGCCCACTTTTTTGGAAGAACTATAATATATGGAACGCAATAAACAATATTGGAGCCTCGTGGGCTAAAATAAAAGAGTCAACAATGAAAGGTTCCTGATGACAATTATGCCCACAAATGATGAGTGATTTTATAAATTTTAAAGAAACTCAGGAAACTATCACAGATGAAATAGTCAGCCTAATGAATGAACTAAACTTGGACGTCAACAACGAAGATGTTAATGAGTTGATTGAATCTCACTCAGTACTTATGTCAAATGAATACTTAATTGAGAAACAAGAGTTAAATGAAATACACAATGAAAGTGAGGAAGAAGAAGCTGATAAAATCGTCAAAACTTTGACATTCAAATATATAAATGAATCATTCATGCATCTTGACAATTTTTTGACTATCATGGAAGAATGTCATCCCAACGGAGAACGTATATCTCAAGTACATAGGTCGATTGAGAAAGACACGGCAAGAACCCTTTATCAATTTTTTTTTTTGAAAATGAGGCGGTCGCATATGATACCTGTGCCCATTTCAGGGGTCATGTCAGTGGTCGCTAAAGTGACCAATTAATGTTTAGGTAATAATATCTTAGTTTAGGTTGTATTAGGAAATAAAATTCTTATATGAGATATAATGAATGGTGATTTACTTATAATAACTATTTACATATTTGACAATAAATTGACCGGATGTTTAGATCGGTGCTACTGAACATGCAGCTAACTTCACGACGATCCGTCTTAAATAAGACCTCTGCCCGTCCACTACATTTGCCAAGTTGACATTTGTGTTACTTAAAAACGTTTCATAAAGAAAATTAATCCTTATAAGTACAACCATAAGGGTGGTCGCATATGCGACCGATTTCTGCTTATGCCCGTTACAGGGTTAAACGTATTTCTGGTTGGTCGGAAGAGACTACCGTATAGCAATAAGTCCGCCAGTTTGTACTGTATACAACGAAAGTAATACAATAAGCAATAATAACTGTGGAACCGTCGCCTTTACCTCACGAAATCCCGTGGTTCCGCGTAACACCATTTGGGAAACGAGTTTTATGGTGCTTCTATCTACAGCAGGGCGCTGACCTTCTACACAATCACACATCTGTTTTTCTTGTTCGGCTTGTATCGACCCATCAAACTTGACAGTTACGTTAAATTAACGAATTAAGATCAATTAGTTAGATTTCATTTCGTCTATGCCTTTCTTTCTTCTACACTTTTCTGGTATTGTTGTTCAATTGATTGATGGTTACGCTAGAATGTCAGAGAGGTGCGTCGACAAGAAATATACATAATTTGCGAAAAACAACAGGTAATTTAATTTGGACACACAATTTTAATGGATCTGGATTTGTTGCCTTTCATTTGTCGTGACCCCAGTAAACTAGGCTTTTGCCTGTATCTCACCGAGGACATTGATATACATGTAAAAAGATAGATAGGGTAAAAGATAAATAGAGATAGGATGAAAAAATAAATAATAAATTGAAAATTTAAAAAAAATCCTGAAAAGCGCTATGTTCTTTATAATGTATAGTATTAGACATTTATTTATTTATTTAAAACTTTCACGCAAATACATCTAGCGGATAAAATATATTTTTTTTGTTTATATATACGAGGCATATCCAGAAAGTAAGTGTACTGAATTTTTGTAAGTCATAATTTTTTTTATTTAAACAAAAAAATTACGTGGTTACCGTAGTACATATGCAAGTTATTTTTCGACATAGTCGCCATTCCTCTCAATGCAGGTGGTGAAGCGGGGTATCAACTTTTTGATGCCTTCCTCGAAGTAGTTTCCCGCCAACCCCTCCTTCCACTTCTCCACCTCCTCGTCGGTTGAAAACCTTTTTCCACCCATGTGCATCTTCAGGGAGGTAAAGAGATAGTAATCTGAAGGTGCTACAATAGGTCAGGGGAATGCGCGGGATGGTTCAGGACATCCCATTTAAACGAGGCGAGCAGTTCCTTCGTGGCGTTGACCGTGTGTGGTCTGGCATTGTCGTGCAGCAGGCAAACTCCCTTTGTCAGCATGCCTCTCCTCTTGTTTTGAATCGCCCTCCGCAATTTTTTTAGGGTCTCACAGTATCTTGCAGAGTTGATGGTCTCCCCTTGAGGCATATATTCAATTAAAATTATGCCTTGACAGTCCCAAAACACGGATGCCATGATTTTCTTGGCTGAAATTGTGGTTTTGAACTTTTTGGCGGAGGGTGAAGAGGTGTGACGTAACCGTTTTTAAGCTCGCGACACCACTTGTACACACTCGTACGATTCATAGCTTTATCCCCATATGCAATTTTCACCTCATTATAAACCTCAACCGGAGGTTTTCCCTTCCAAACGAGATAACGGATGACGCCGCGTATTTCGCACTTGGCGGGAGATTGGATTGACATTTTTCACGAAACGTGTTGTCGCGTCGATACTTCTCAACGTACTGACCTCGAACCGGTCTCGTTGCGGAGGGGAAGGGTCAGGCTACACGGAAGTGTAGCCAACATGTTGAAAATAAAATCCGTCCGGTCGTGAGAGCCTCAGTACACTTACTTTCTGGATACGCCTCGTATATATAAATAAACTGAACAATGAACCTTCAAACAAACTAATAATTTAAATGCAATTCCTTCCAAGCAACCAACTTTTGTTTGATAATTATTAATTATTATATTATATATCCATGAAAATATATTTAACGTCTGGAATTAAAACACTATTTGAAAAAAATACTAACAATAAATAAAATAAAAAATAAATCTCTAGGAAAATTGTGATGATGATGGGATAACAGGAAAAAAATATATTCAATTGGAATAATCACAAAAAATAAGATTAAATATAAATATATGTAAGTAAGGCGATGAAGAGCACGCTGAGATGGTTTGGGCATTTAGAACGAATGAATGAAAAAAAGACATATAAAAGGATATATAGGTAGTGCGAATGTGAGTGGAAGGTGTGTGAGAGAAAGACCAAGGAAAATATGGTTGGATTAAGTGAATGATATTCCGAAAGAAAGAAACGTAGAAAGTCAGAGAAATGGTAGAAGGATGTAAAAGAGGTTAAGATAAAGATGTGAAAGTTTGGCACTCTGTCTTCCCTACCTACCCCGACAAAGTAATGACGTGATGGTATGTATATTTATAAATGCTATAGAAATGTGTAAACTTAAAAGAATACACGTGGTGACAATGTATGACAGAATACGGAATGAAGTGATCTGAAATAAATATGAACTTAATGCTGAGTAAGATAAGAATGCGCACTTTGAGTTGATTTGGGAGCGCGGAATTAATAAATGAAGAAATGGAAGTGGAAGGTGAGATAGAGGAAGACCAAAGAAAGTAGGGTTGGATCTAGTGTACGATATTTTGAAATAAGGAAGATAAATCCAGGACATGTATGATAACGTGACAACGCAAGTGAGGTGCATTTCAGGAACTTCACCAGAAATTTCCTGTAAAGGTGGGGGTACATCAAGGATCGGTACTCAGTCCGCTACTGTTCATCTTAGTCATGGACTATTTAACTAACCAGGAAATGAACAGTCTCCTAAAGATCCTACTATTTGCAGACGATATCGTATTAATAAGTGAAAAACATGAAGACCTGCAAAATAATCTGGAAAGGTGGAGAAGAATTTTGGAGGACAATGGATTGAGACTGAGCAGAAAGAAAACAGAGTATATGTACCTACCATTCGAGAACACAAATGCTGTCACTCCCGTAATGCAAATGGATGGATAAACATTACCAAATTGTGACTCCTTTAAGTATCTTGGGTCACTCACACATAGCGATGGAGCATGTGCAGCAGATGTAACACATAGAATTAGTGTGGGATGGATGAAGTTTAGATCAATGATGGGAGTTCTATGTGATCCGAAAATGCCAGTAAAGTTAAAAGGAAAAGTATACCAAACGATTGTCAGACCCGCACTCCTCTATGGCTCCGAATGCTGGACGATGTATAACTCTTACTCTAGGCAACTAGAAACTGCTGAAATGCGCATGCTTATGGATGTCGAGAGGGTGAAATATGTGTGTTTAGATAAGAAAGTCTGGTGTCCTATCCTCTCTGCCTACCCCAAGAGGGAAAACACGTGATCGTATGTACGTATACATGTGTATGAAGTATAATAAACGGAAATCAGAAGAGGACAGAGGAAAGAAAAGGCGCGTATAGAAAGAAATTATCTTTTTGTTGAATATTTAAATGTATTAATTAATACGTCGTTCGTATATCTTAACTTGAAATAAATTTTAAAATGAGAAAATAAATTCTAACTGATGTGATTCATTTGATCTTGTTAGTGTTTAAATCAATTTATGTGTTATATTTTAATTATCCACTTAAAAATATAGTAAAATTATGAAACAGAGTTCGCTGGAGCGTGGTGAGTTTCTGATATTGCGTAACATGCTGAACGGAACTGCATTTTTATGTGATGAAAAAAACAACACATAATTTTTGGTGCTGATCAAACATGACCAAATCCACTTTGATAATCATTGACATTATTTTTTATACTAAAATTTCAAAATACTTTTAAAAAACTGAACTACTTGAAAGGGTTCAAAGATAAACAATAAATATTCGAAGATATCTGAATAATCTATCTGAAGAAGATGGTTCAATAAACGAAGCACGATCAAATTAATCCTTAGCACTCAGTTGTCGGCGCACAGGCGACATGTATACTTATGCTCAATTGAAGGCTGACCGATGATATGTTTACTGTTGCATTATATGTCATCGTTTAAGCCGAGGCCACACCAAAGTGCTTCGTTAGGGGCTAAGCTAGGTTTTACGTGACTCATATACTAGGTGACTTCATGCTTGGCGATACCAAAGTGCTTCGCACAAATTCATTTGACATTTGGGAGTGGTTGAGTCAACAAACGATGCCACTCTCAAAACTAACCAATTTCATTACAACTTACCATCTTTATTTACTTCCTGTGCAACTTCATTCCAAAGTGATTTTATTACAGGTACATTTTTGTATAATTTGCTCGATGGGTTCCACAAAGGAGGTTGCGGGTTCGATCCCCGCTGGAATCCAGATTTTTTTAATGGAATTCCAGTCTGGTTTTCACTTAGGGCCCATTTAAACATCTTTCTGGTTGGTTGAAAGAGATGGCCAAATGGCAATAAACTCGCCAGATAAAAAAATAAAATAAAAAAAGGCTTCCTTTTATACACAGCTGTTATTAAAACTTCCACCATCTTGTAAAATCACGGTAACACAATAAAATTAACCAACTCATCTCTTCGCTAGGAGATTCACTCGGAGACTAATCGTTATGTAGCATGGCGCGAAGCGTGCAGTGTGGGCATTGTGATAGTATGCGGTGCGTTGGTTCGTTAGGATATGTCGCCTAACTCGCAGCGTAGCTCTAAGCATCAAGCGAGGCTCCTACCTGTGTGGCCTAGGCCTTACTGTTGCATTATATCATATTTCTCAAGAATCCAATAATGTCAAAAATGAAACAAACTATCAAATAGTGTAGTTAATCCTGTGAAATTGAACCAAATAAAAAAAAACTGTCCTGACAAGTTCTTACTCACAAACACATACTTTTTGTTTAAATGGAATAACGTTTGTTTTTCTTTGCTTTTTCTTAGATATAAACAGTATACATGCTGCTTGTCTATTATAATAATAATAAATTGCTGTTTCATAATAAAATATTACCCTAAAGGGTTTTGTTTTGAAATTGGCATACAATAAACCAATACAATATTCAATTGACAAGCACTGACAATCATATTCGATCACGAGGGACTGCCTATCATTGTAATACGCTTTCGTTGTATACAGTACAACCTATCGGGTATATTCCATGTGGCAATCTAACATCAAACCAAAATGATATTAAATAGGCCTGAAGGGAAAAACAAATCGATATATATATTTTTTAAATAGGCTGCAACGGGAATCGAATACAACCTCCGAGTCAGTAGATATGAGTCTTAACAATTAGATTTTAGAAGTCAGCAGAACAATTAAAACAAAATTATCTATCTTCAACTTTGTAATTTATTTTTATCAAACACTGTTTATTCCACTTTTTTGTGACGGTATAACCCTACCGGTTTCAAGGCTTTCACCTCATCTTCAGGGGAGCACAAACAAGACTAAATGCTGTTCGAACTGGTACCGATATACACGTTGCAATGGTTGGGGGCTGAGGGGGTAGGGAGGCATGGGACGATTTCGGCCAAGAGCGGAGAGATTTTTGGGATATAACTGTTCAACAGATGTTCGGATCGATGTACTGACTTAGAAATTTCTAGGGCCTCTAATCTGTCCAATTTATTTCCGTTACTACTGATATGTAAGAATTTGGCATCATCGATAGAAAAAGTATGGTTTTCACGGTGACAATGATTAGCTATTTCAGAATAAATTAGAGGATTTGTTAAGGCGGATTTGTGTTCACGAAATCTCTTTTCAAAAGATCTTCCTGTCTTTCCTATATAGAAATTATCACAGTCAGCACCGGTGAAACCGATAGGGTTATACCGTCACAAAAAAAGTGGAATAAACAGTGTTTGATAAAAATAAATTACAATGTCTTTAAACCTCCACAACGTTAATGCCTTAACTATAAACAACATATCTTCAACATGTCGTGGATTTGACCAAGTTTATTTTTTACCCCTTCATATGACGTATATAATTGGTTAATTTCTTAAAAACGAAAGTAAAAATCAGGCCGATGAATAGGTGATATAAATTATGGAACCTCCGGCTTTAAGCTGTAATAAACTGAAGTAATGACCCGTCTTCTAACTCTTGGCAGAAACTCTCATGCTGCAGAGGATTTGGATGTTAATAAGGAAGGCGAATTTCAATGAAGAAGCGTGGATGAATAAATGCATATACAATATAATCAGGCAAAAAAACGCTCCGTCATTGTGTTATCCAAATTTATTAGAGGTAATTTGATTATTTGTTGCCAACTTTGAGGTATATAAGTAAAACATGAACGTAGTTAACCCTTCCTTCCCTGTGATGGATAACTAGTACACATTGCTTCTAAAAACTTTAATATCTCTACAAATATAATAAATACTGGGTTCAGATTTTAGATATTCCTCCGTAGTACATTTACGCATTGAATGAAAAAATAATTATAATATTGATTAGCACTTATCGGCCACATCAGAGATATTTTGTATAAATCGGGAATAAAGTCACAAACGTGTGCCAGTGTGTGCTGTAGGTATATTCATTCTAAAACACCGTTATGGGTGAGGAAGCGCCGCTATTTCCGTCTCACTCTACTTCTGTATATGAGAACGCCAGAAATAGAATGTCAGTTCACTCGCTTCAGTAGCTCTCGGGTATCCATTTGAGGTGGTCTCTTCGCCAGTTTTGTGAACGTCGGCCGATGTTTTTTTTTCATGTTTTCAGCAATTAAATTTCAATTTTCATCACATTTGACTTCAAATTTAATTAATTTAAGTGATTTGTAATGTATTGAATACACAGCACCGGAACGCGCGGATTTTTTAGCACAGGAAGGGAAAGGTTCAAGAGTCAAATAAATGCATGGACTAAGAATAATTACATAGGGTTACAATGTATGACAGAATACGGAATTATGTGATTTAGAATGAATATTATGAAGAAGTGAACTCTGAAATGGTTGAGGCATGTTGAACGAGTAAATTAAGACTAAGAAAATAAATATATAGTCGTCGTTGCTGGTCCTTGTAGTCGAGGATCCTTTCGCCATTCCAACGTCAATTCAGTAGGAAAGCGAAGCTATGCCGTGACATTTTTTTTAAGTGAGTAATTGAACTTTCTTCATTTGAGCCTTCGCCTTTCTTCATTCATTCATACCACGAGTCGAAACCCTCTCAACATGCCCTTCTTCATCTTACTCAACACTTCAATCAGCTTTAAGTTCACGTTCATTTCTAATCACTTCATTCCGTATTCTATCACATGTAGTGCATAGTCACCCCGTGTTTTTTTATTAATGCACGCATCTCTATAGCATCATTATCAAACACATTTCAGTATTTTTCCATTCCCACGTTTCACTTCCTTGAATCAAAGCTGGTACAAGAATACTGTTGTGGTACATGCATCAAAGTTGGTACTAGAATACTGTTGTGGTACACGCATCAAAGTTGGTACTAGAATACTGCTGTGGTACATGCATCAAAGTTGGTACTAGAATACTGTTGTCGTACACGCATCAAAGTTGGTACTAGAATACTGTTGTGGTACATGCATCAAAGTTGGTACTAGAATACTGTTGTGGTACATGCATCAATGTTGGTACTAGAATACTGTTGTGGTACATGCATCAAAGTTGGTACTAGAATACTATTGTGGTACATTTATTTATTTATTTAATTAACGATACAACAGTGTCTTTTATTATATACAAATGGACATATGACAAGTTATACAAGTTCCTAAAATTATTGACAAAAATACAAAATTATGTCTTGAACTAGCATGTACAGGAGATACAACACGCAGTAGTTATAATAAATTACAGTCTTTGTTTAAAATTATTTAATATTAATATGCATTAAGTTCAATACCTGTATATATAACACAAAATATTACCAAATTTTACCAAGTAGACTTACGTAATTGTTAAAGACGTGTTTTATAGTGGTAAAGAACTTAGATTTGTTTATAATGGAACAACGCTTACATAGAACAAGAAGAATTGGATTTTTCGATAATTTTATGGATAGATTTTGAGATATAGAAAACACACGGGCTCACTTGTAGAACGAGATGCCAGTTGCATTGCAGGATCGAAACCTTCCACATGTTGATGCAGGGTTACTCAACTCCAGAGGCAAAGTATTGTCCTTAATGGTTTGTTTATATTAGGTTATTAATAAAGGAGACATGCATCAAAGTTGGTACTTACTATAATAGAATACTGTTGTGGTATATGCATCAAAGTTGCTACTAGAATACTGTTGTGGTACGTGCATTTCTGATGTTTTTTTTCCTTTTCTCTCCACCTTCCCTTCCTTTTCTTTTGATTGATGATATCTCACTTTATATGAAAAATGGTGTTCGGGTGATTGTCCGTTTTTGTGAGGTCCGTGGGAATATGCTCACGTATATGTTTATGGATTTAGTGGGGATGGATAGTCGTTTGAATGATTTATGCGACCACGTAACTTGCTTCATTTACTATTGTCTGGTTGGTTGGGAGAGATTGCCACCTGACAATAAGCCCGCCAGATTGTATTTGCAATAAAATTGTTTAATAAATAAAATATATAAAAATAAATGCATCAAAGTTGGTACAAGAATACTGCTGTGGTACATACATCAAAGTTGGTTTCAAGAATACTGCTGTGGTACATACATCAAAGTTGGTACTAGAATACTGCTGTGGTACATACATCAAAGTTGGTACTAGAATACTGCTGTGGTACATACATCAAAGTTGGTACTAGAATACTGCTGTGGTACATACATCAAAGTTGGTACTAGAATACTGCTGTGGTACATACATCAAAGTTGGTACTAGAATACTGCTGTGGTACATACATCAAAGTTGGTTTCAAGAATACTGCTGTGGTACATACATCAAAGTTGGTACTAGAATACTGCTGTGGTACATACATCAAAGTTGGTACTAGAATACTGCTGTGGTACATACATCAAAGTTGGTACTAGAATACTGCTGTGGTACATACATCAAAGTTGGTTTCAAGAATACTGCTGTGGTACATACATCAAAGTTGGTACTAGAATACTGCTGTGGTACATACATCAAAGTTGGTACTAGAATACTGCTGTGGTACATACATCAAAGTTGGTACTAGAATACTGCTGTGGTACATACATCAAAGTTGGTACTAGAATACTGCTGTGGTACATACATCAAAGTTGGTACTAGAATACTGCTGTGGTACATACATCAAAGTTGGTACTAGAATACTGCTGTGGTACATACATCAAAGTTGGTACTAGAATACTGCTGTGGTACATACATCAAAGTTGGTACTAGAATACTGCTGTGGTACATAAATCAAAGTTGGTACTAGAATACTGCTGTGGTACATACATCAAAGTTGGTACTAGAATACTGCTGTGGTACATACATCAAAGTTGGTACTAGAATACTGCTGTGGTACATACATCAAAGTTGGTACTAGAATACTGCTGTGGTACATACATCAAAGTTGGTACTAGAATACTGCTGTGGTACATAAATCAAAGTTGGTACTAGAATACTGCTGTGGTACATACATCAAAGTTGGTACTAGAATACTGCTGTGGTACATACATCAAAGTTGGTACTAGAATACTGCTGTGGTACATACATCAAAGTTGGTACTAGAATACTGCTGTGGTACATAAATCAAAGTTGGTACTAGAATACTGCTGTGGTACATACATCAAAGTTGGTACTACATAGAATGCTGTTGTGGATAATCACCTTAACAAATTTTGACAGTCTAGTTTGAATATATGGTATACAAGTATGTTTAATTTCCCTGTGGAAATTCTTTCATAGAAAATCATTCAAAGAAATCAATTTCCTTTTCCATATTTTGACACAAAGATTGTTTAGAGATTATTATTTTTTTCTCAGGTTTCTTCTTACAATACGTATAAAAGTAGAATCCAGACTAATTGTTGTAAGCTTTTGTAGTCCGCGCTCTCAGACAGGTGAATGGTTATGATTCAGCAAAAAGTCGTAAATTAACCTACTTTTGTATGGTGACTGATGATAAATACAAGTATATAACTGTCCTCATTACTACGCTCACATTGTATGTTTTACTAATATATGCATACATACCATCACGCCGTTTCCCTGTTGGGTTCAGCAGAGACGGTATAGCGCCAGACTTTTTGATCGTGAAACACATCTCCTCTTTCACCCCCTCTATTTCTGAATAACTATTTTTTATCCAGAAACGTTCAAGTTATGAAGGGTCTTTCAAATTGAGCGGTTTTTTTTAAATCGATTTTTTTTAATTCGTGAATAAAACACATAATTTGCTTTGATTTCAAAAAACTTTTTATTGGTCATTAAAGTATAATGTATGACATTTAAACACAAAAAACAATATCTTCCAAATGTTCACCTCTTGCAGCTCCACATATGTCCACTCTTTTGTCAAAATTTTCAATGACATTTTGGCATAATTGCGATTCTAACTCACCAATAACGCGAATAATTTCGTCCTTCAGCTTAGGAATTGATTAGGGATCATTCTTATAGACCTGGATTTTCACGTAACTCCAGAGAAAATAGTCCAACGGTGTCAGATCACATGATCTTGGTGGCCAATTAACATCACCGTTTCCGGAGATTTCAATACATAAAATAATTCAACAACTCGAACACGTTGTTGTATTTTATACGATTCTATTTTTATAAATGTCATACATTACACTTCTCAAATGTCACAAGACCCAGGCGAGTTTGCGACGCCATCTGTGTTTTATCCAAGAATTACAAAAACCGCTCAATTTGAAAGACCCTTTATAATATCCGCTACAGAATCTTTTCATTTATAACAATGATTTCAATGAATTGAGCACCAAATTATAGTTTTGAAAAAAGCAAGTGTCTGTAGTATTGATATTCTGATGGCATGTGGTTGCCTGTATTGCTCTAGTCTATGAGGTGCATGGTCGCGCAGTAACCCCCTTTACTTCTGTGAAAAAGGTCACCAGTTCGAACGCCACGCTGTGATAGTCCCTTCGAATGACACAGGCATTTTTTTCGCCTAGTATTTTAAACTACAAAGACATCTATGACTTCGGTCATATCTATTCTTAAAAAAAATAAACATGCTGGTGGTGTACTTCAATTGTCTCACTTCAGATGTGGCATCGGATCCAGTACAACAGTGTGGTCGGTGATTTGCTGGTGTGCAACGACCTTCTGACTTAGAGAAGGTGAAAGAATTTTAAGGACAATGAATTGAAATTTGTTATTTTTGAAGTCGAATCATTTCTGTACGTATTGAATCGCTCTTTAAAAAAAAATATTTGCGTTATTTTTTAAACGGATTGCTTTGGTGTCGTCAGTGCATTGCAGTCACATTGTTCTAGCTACTTCTTCTTCTTCTTATTTTAGGCCTGTTGGCCAGTTATGGTCCTGTATCATTGTTTCCCTCTTGTGACGTCGACTGCCACCTGTCTTTCCATCTTCTGGGAGGTCGTCCTGGAGGTCTGCTTGCTTGGGGAATACTGTACCTGGCCATTCTTATAGCTTTTGGTTCCGCCATTCTGGATACATGTTCGTTCCAGAACCTTCTTCTCTGTCGTCCCCATCTGACAATATCTTCAACTTCGCACATCCTTCGGATTTCTGTGTTTCGTACTCTATCACGAAGGATTTTGCCAACTACACTCCTGAGTACCTTCATTTCGCTGGTTCGAAGGAGATTTTTGGTTCTGACAGTATCGGCTCTGGAATCTATGCTGTATGTCATTATGGGGCGGACACAGGTCTTGTATATCCTCACCTTGCTTTGGATGTTCATGTACTTGGTTTGCCAGATAGTTCCATATTTTCCAGATAGAATCTTTATTAATGTTACCAATTCCGTTGCTGGATTAAACTCATTTGACTTAATGCCTCATCTCCCTTTCTATATTTGCCGTACACTTTTCATTATTTTTTTGCCTTTCATAACACATAATGTCACCGTTGAACTCATTATATCAGCACCGTTTCTATTGTAGTCTATAGTCTGCGTGGACTGCGTTTAAGATGAATAGATTATTAATCTGCGCTCTATTCTCTGCGCTTTGCCACCGTGGGAACAACGGCATTTAGCACTGAACTGAACCGTGTATCTAAGATAATAATCATAAAAAATCGCAATGATACCAACGCAACGGTTCCTAACTGGTACCGAGGGAGATAGAGATATTGCAATGGGCCTTTCCCATGATTTTATTATTACTGATTTATTTATTTAGTATTTTTAAACTAGGAAAAAAAACGATTATGAAAATATTATAATTAAGAGCTAATGAACGACGTTTATTATTTAATTTTGCATCGTTATTTTTAATGGACGTTTGCTTAAAAAAGATTGTACGATAAAAATACAAAACATGATGCATACACACATACCATCACGCCGTCTCACGATTTGGGTTAAGCAGAAAGGAGAGAGCGTCAGACTTCCGTATCGCGACACGCATATTTCGCCTTTCTACATCCATACACCCTCTCCTACGATTTCTCTGACTTTTTACATTTCCTTATTTAAATGTATCATACATTCGACCCTCTAGCACGCCTCTCTCTGACATTTTTACTTTATAATTGTTTTTTTAGTCTTTATCAATTGAAATTGGTAAAAAATAACGATTGAAATATCAATTGAAATTGGTAAAAAATAACAATTGAAATATCAATTAAATATCAATTGAAATTGGTAAAAAATTGCAATTGAAATATCAATTATATATCAATTGAAACAGGTAAAAAATAACGATTGAAATATCAATTATACATCAATTGAAATTGGTAAAAAATAGCAATTGAAATATCAATTATATATCAATTGAAATAGGTAAAAATAGCAATTGAAATATCAATTATATATAAATTGAAATAGGTAAAAAATAACAATTGAAATATCAATTGAATATCAATTAAAGTAGGTAAAAAATAACGATTGAAATATCAATTATATATCAATTGAAAAAGGTAAAAAATAGCAATTGAAATATCAATTATATATCAATTGAAATAGGTAAAAAATAACAATTGAAATATAAATTAAAATTAGTACAAAATATTTTTTTTAAGCCTTTTAGTTTTCAGTGATAAAACTTGTATTGCTTCATAATTTTAATATATACATACCACCGTGCTATTTCCCTGTCAGGGTACGTAGAAAAAAGATAGCTCCAGTATTTCCTATCACGACGTGCATCCTTCGCATCTTATAAATCAATACGTCTTCTCACACAACTCCCGCGATTACACAAACTTTTTACATTTCCTTATTTTTAAATTTCATTCTTTTTTTAAAATTCTTTTCATTATGCGTATTTCTCCTATTACATAATGTGGGTTCAACTATAATTTCCTTGTTATATTTTGTACCACGCTTTCCACTTACATTTCCACTGTATGTTTTATTTGAACTTTTGCACTGTATGTTTGTTATGTCGGTATTTCTTAATTAATTATTTCTACATGGTCTTTCCATCTCAGAATGTTATTTTTCGTCCTCGGTTCCAGTTATCGAATATTTGTATTTTCGGAAGCCGCGGTTCGTCATTGTACGTACGTGTTAGCAACATTAACGAACCGGGAGAGGCAACAATATTCGCACATGTACTTGATGCGTGCGAATATTGTTATCTGTCGTACTCTAAGTAGAATGAGACATTTTTTAGATACCATCAAAAATCAAACCCGAAAGACATTAAATAGATTTTGATACTACCCGATTCGAATGTAACATATATGTTTAAGTCCAACATTGACTTTGTTTCTTATCGCTACACACCTTTTGATATTAATCGTAACACTTCCAACATCTGATAAAATACTTCATATATATCAAAATTATTCACCTTGCTCTAAGCCAGGGGTTGGCAAACTTTTTTCGTTAAGGAGCAGATTGAAAAAAATTTAGGCTCGCCGGGCCAGGCAGCTAACTCGAGGATATTTATATAAGTAATTCTACTTATGTAGCTAAAAACAGGTTTTCCTTTTATTTGTAAGGATCCACGGTCGTCGCTGAATATTGTCGCATACATACGGTCAATGACCGATGAAACGACCTTCGGATACCTCGATAAATTATATTAAACAGTCCAAAGGTCACATGCCAACCATTGACGCCGGCCGAGCACCGCGCCGTATTCCATACTAGAGAGAGAACGCACCACGCTGTCTCGCCAGTTTCGTAAATAAAATATACCCACATACGACAATAAACCATTTCTGCATTCACAGAAGCGAGACAGAAGCATATCGCGAGCGCACTCTCGTGCACATTCCAAAAACATATAAATACCTACGTTACTATAAAAATAAACACTCTCTCTTTCCGCATTGCGATCTAACGTGTTTTATTTATTTACCAACTACTATCACCATCTCTTTCCCTTCAAGAACCATTCAGCTTAATATTTATTAGGCGGTGATAATATTTATACACATTTTGCTAGCGCACTTACGAAACAATGGATGAAATATTTATATTTATTAATTAAGGTATTATAGAAAAAGGCCAATTTTTCGTTTAATCGAACAAAAAAGGAACGTAATAATAATAATAAGCTTTACTAATGAGATGAATGTAATTTATTTTTCTGTGATACCATTTCATCAAACTGGGGTTCTAAGCTAGTACTTTCTTCTCCCTGGCTCCATCCCAACTCATTGTCTGCTAAGACTGTTGGGGTCAGCTCTCCTCGTCCTCAGGTTGTATGCTCTTCTGTCCCAGACTACGTCCCCCAGGCCGTGCTTCTGCATCAGGTTATCTTTTTGCACCACCCATGAATTATTTGGTCTTCTTCTGGTTGTTATTCGAGAAAGATCCATGATGGAGATTGCCTTGTTCACAATGTGATAGGGTGCTCTGCGTCCAACGTGACCATATCATCTCAATCGCCTCTCCTCCATCTTCTAAGTTTGTACTTTCTTTCATCAAAATTGATTGCAAATAGTCATATGTTAATGCTGACCTATATTGCAATTTTACATACTTACTTCGTTTTTGAACATTTACATATTTTTTTTGATATTTTCTTGAAATAAACATTTTCTTCATGACAAAATAATTTTATTGAATCAAAGTATTACAATAAAGTTAAACTAACTATGTACTGAATAAAAAAATATTATAAATATAAAATTTAACTAAAACAATTTAACAAAATAAACTCATAGAACATAAACATTATTAAAAATGAGATTGGTTATGATTAGTTCGCGGGCCGCAAGAAAAAAGCATCGGGCCGGGGTTTGCCGACCCCTGCTCTAAGCTTTCATTACTCACCCATAAATATATCAAATTTCCTTTCCTTTCACACTATTCTATCACCATACCTTTTGATCTCACAACATTACTTCTCAAATCTTTATCTTTACGTATACCATACAATTTGCTTACTAGATGCATAAACTGTATAATAACACTGTATAATATCTCACGGCCTCTGGCGAGCATTCATTGTGTCCAAGGATGAAGGACACTCCATCATCATTACATACAGATCGGTCTGGTCAAAGGATGGCGCATGATACATCATCGCTACTGTTTTCATCATCCAGATAATGTCCGCTTCAGTTACAAGATCCTTGTAGGCTGCTTAGTCAATTGCTGTGTGGTTCGAGATATATTAACATATATGTAGAAACGTGGAATTTCAACTTTATACATTATTTCTCAAGGATAAAGACAAATATATCAATACGAATCATTCCGATTATACGACTCGTTACACTCTCAGCAAAATTTACTTATAGACATACATACCATAAAGTCGTTACACTATCAGCAAAAGTTACTTATAGTCACACATACTATAAAGTCGTTACACTGTCAGCAAAATTTACTTATATCATAGACATACATACTATAAAGTCGTTACACTATCAGCAAAATTTACTTATAGTCACACATACCATAAAGTCGTTACACTGTCAGCAAAATTTACTTAAGACACACATATCATAAAGTCGTTACACTGTCAGCAAAATTTACTTATAGACATACATAAAATAAAGTCGTTACACTATCAGCAAAATTTACTTATAGTCACACATACCATAAAGTTGTTACACTGTCAACAAAATTAACTTATAGATATACATACCATAAAGTCGTTTCACTATCAGCAAAATTTACTTATAGTCACACATACCATAAATTCGTTACACTGTCAGCAAAATTTACTTATAGACATACATACCATAAAATCTTTACACTAACAGCAAAATTTACTTATATCATAGACATACATACCATAAAGTTGGTCGGTCTGGTCAAAGGATGGCGCATGATACATCATCGCTACTGTTTTCATCATCTAGATAATGTCCGCTTCAGTTACAAGATCCTTGTAGGCTGCTTAGTCAATTGCTGTATTTTTCGAGATATATTAACATATATGTAGAAACGTGGAATTTCAACTTTATAAATTATTTCTCTAGGATAAAGACAAATATATCAATACGAATCATTCCGATTATACGACTCGTTACACTCTCAGCAAAATTTACTTATAGACATACATACCATAAAGTCGTTACACTATCAGCAAAATTTACTTACGAGTATAGTCACACATACCATAAAGTCGTTATACTGTCAGCAAAATTTACTTATAGACATACATACCATAAAGTCGTAACACTATCAGCAAAGTTTACTTATAACATACGAGTAGACATACATACCATAAAGTAATTACACTATCAGCAAAATTTACTTACAGTCACACATACCATAAAGTCGTTACACTGTCAGCAAAATTTACTTATATCATAGACATACTCGTACATACCATAAAGTCGTTACGCTCTCAGCAAAATTTACCTATGTACATACATAACATAAAGTCATCTCCATTACGATGTAGGCAGAGAGAACAGAGCGCTAGTTTTTCCTATCTCGACGCATATCCTGAAGGATAACTACCTCGTCTACCTTCATTCACTTTCTCATATAACTCCTACAATTTATCTGGCATTCTTTATTTTCTTCTTTCAAAATATAATTTACCTGATCCAACTATACTTTCCTTGGTCTTCCTCTCACACGCCTTCCACTCACATTAGCACTTAATATCTGTTTTGTTAGACTTTCTTAATTCATTCATTCTATACGCCCAAACCATCTGAGGATGCTCTTCTTCACCTTACATTTATTTATATTAAATATAACTTTCAGTGATTATCCTAATTGAATTTTATTTTTGGTTCGTAATCCCATCTTTATTCATATTTCCTTTATATTTTATTTTATTTTTTGTTATTGTATTATTTTTATTTGTTAAGTAGTATTTGTTATTCCTTTCTCGCCTTCCACTTAAATTTGCACTATATACATTTTTGTTAGTCTATCTTCATTCATCCGTTTCACGTGCCCAAACCATCTCATAGTGCTTTTCTTTATCTTACTCAACACATCAGCATCATGTTCACATTCATCCCTAATCCCCTCAATCCTTCTTCTGTCATTCATTTTCTCCTCGAGTATTCTTCACAGTGTACATATTTGCACAGTATTACACAGTGCACGTATTTGCACAGTATTACACAGTGCATGTATTCAGCTCCTTTCTCTCTTTTTTTTACGTCAAAGTTACACTCCCATACATCAACGATGGTACTTGAATACTGTTTAAAAAGTTATTGTAAATGAATTCATAACTGATTTGTACTAAGTGCAATATTACACAATGCACGTATTCGACTATTTTTCTCTTTTTTTACATCAAAGTTACACTCCTATACATCAAAGATGGTACTTAAATACTGTTTAAAAAGTTATTGTAAGTGGATTCATAACTGAGTTGTATTGAGTACAATATTACACAGTGCACGTATTCGACTCCTTTGTCTCTGTTTTTTTACATCAAAGTTACACTCCCATACATCAAAGCTGGTACTTAAATACTGTTTAAGAAGGTAAGTGGATTCATAACTGAGCTACACGTATTTGTACAGTTTTACATAGTGCACGTATTCGACTCCTTTATCTCTCTTTTTTTACATCAAAATTACACTCCCATACATCATAGATGGTACTTAAATACTGTTTAAAAAGTTATTGTAAGTGGATTCGTAACTGAGTTGTATTGAGTACAATATTACACAGTGCACGTATTCGACTCGTTTGTCTCTCTTTTTTTACATCAAAGTTACACTCCCTTACATCAAAGATGATACTTAAATACTGTTTAAAAAGTTATAGTAAGTGGATTCATAACTGAGTTGTATTGAGTACAATATTACACAGTGCACGTATTCGACTCCTTTCTCTCTTTTTTTACATCAAAGTTACACTCCCATACATCATAGATGGTACTTAAATACTGTTTAAAAAGTTATTGTAAGTGGATTCATAACTGAGTTGTATTGAGTACAATATTACACAGTGCACGTATTCGACTCGTTTGTCTCTCTTTTTTTACATCAAAGTTACACTCCCTTACATCAAAGATGATACTTAAATACTGTTTAAAAAGTTATAGTAAGTGGATTCATAACTGAGTTGTATTGAGTACAATATTACACAGTGCACGTATTCGACTCCTTTGTCTCTCTTTTTTTACATCAAAGTTACACTCCCATACATCAACGATGGTACTTAAACACTGTTTAAAAAGTTATTGTAAGTGGATTCATAACTGAGTTGTATTGAGTACAATATTACACAGTGCACGTATTCGATTCGTTTGTCTCTCTTTTTTTACATCAAAGTTACACTCCCATACATCAAAGCTGGTACTTAAATACTGTTTAAGAAAGTACGAATAAGTGGATTCATAACTGAGCTGCACGTATTTGTACAGCTTTACATATTGCACGTATTCGGCTCCTTTATCTCTTTTTTTACATCAAAGTTACACTCCCATACATCAAAGTTCGTACTTAAATACTGTTTAAGAAGTTATTGTAAGTGGATTCATAACTGAGTTTATTGCTGTCAGATAAACTGTATTTAATAAAAATAAATAATATAAACATGTCATACGTCAGTCCATATTTGTTATTGTATTTAATTTCATTTTATGATTGAACTGCCTTGAGATTCATAGTGGTCATAGTTTAGTATAAATATATAACTATCATACAATCCCTCACAGTTGTCGCTTTCATAGTCCTGCCCGTCTACCTGGAGGGTGTAAATATTCCTAGTGCAGTTCCTATAGCTCTTGGCGGCACTTTTACTGTTGCCCGCAATGCGGAAATGAGTTCCTCTGGGTCCAGGCAAACATCGTGTTCCCTGCGCTTTATGTGACGGCCCTGTCTGGTTCGTATTATGTTAAGTGAAGCAGATTGACAGGATGCAATATGCATTATTGTTTTCTCAGTGAGAGCCTTAAGGCATAATAATATCGCTTTCCTTACTTCAATGTGGATTGATACTGATAGAACCTTCATTATTTTATTAGTGTAGTCGACTTGCGATTATTCGGATTGCGGATCAACTTGGTAAAGAAATCTGCTATTAATCACTTTATATTTCGAAAAAAAAATTATGTTTTTGATCGGATTTTTGCAACCTCCGATGATCGAGAATCTGCTGTCTAGACCTTTTTTGAACGGGATTTTTTGCATAGAAAACTATACATAAGTACACAAATATTATTGTTTATAGTTAAGGCATTAATGTTGCGGAGGTTTAAAGACATTGTTATTTGTTTTATCAAACAATGTTTTCAGTAGTAACGAAAATAAATTGGACAGATTAGTGGCCCTAGAAATTTCTAAGTCAGCACATCGAGGCGAATATCTGGTAAACACATGTATCCCAAAAATCTTTCCGCTGCTGGCCGAGATCGTCCCATGCCTCCCTCAACCCTCAGTCCCCATCCCGAATGTCCTCAACCGTTAGAACCGTGTATATCGATACTAGTTCGAACAGAATTCAGTCGTGTTTGTGCTCCTCTGAAGATAAGGTGAAAGCCTTGAAACCGGTAGGGTTATACCGTTACGAAAAGTGGAATAAACATTGTTTGATAAAACAAATTACTAAATATTATTGTATCGGACGTATGCGTCACCCAAAACATATGATATGTTTATTTTCTTGTTTCTTTATATTTTGATGTTTGTTGATATACGTGCTGTGTCACGACCGTAATGAATAATTTCTAATGTGCGACCTTCGCACGAGCTACTATCAAAAGTCGGCCGGCCCATGCATGCGAAAACGTGCGAGAATTGTGATATGTCGCAAGTCATCACGGCATACACGGGCGAAAACAGACACTTACGATGAATGATTGGCTGCCCACAAGAAGCGCAAAAGCCAAAAAACATATTTTCAGTTCACTCCAGATCACTGCATTTTACTTTCGACCGACTTCTACCCGCTAAAGAGGAATCTCTTTACCTTGCTGTAAGACATTCGATTTTCAATCGGAGGGTTTGAGTTCGATTTCTGATGTAACCTTAAATAAATAAAGGTGTCAGTTTGGTAAACATTCCTCTGGTAATAATTTTGACACGCGTTTTTTTTAATCAAATTGTCGTTATATTATATATAGTACAACCTGGTGGGTTTATAGTCACGTAGCAATCTCTTCAAATTAACCAGAAAGATGTTGAAGACGCGTTAAGGGAAAATACGATTGGAATCCGTTTTATAAAAAATCTTAGTTCCAACACGACTCAAACCCGCAACCCCCGAGTTGGAAGACAGTAGGTAGTCCTACCAATTAAATCACATGATTGTGCTTATTTTATTTTTAATTTGTTTCTTGACATTCAATTTAAAACTAACCTCTCATTTTGTGGATATAGGAAATCGCTTCACTCTCCTATTGTCAAAGACACAGTTACATTTTTTTGATATTAGAATATGTGACATTTCAAAAATCATAAAATTCTCTTAAAACAAGAATTTTTAATTATTTGTTTATTTTCGTTTGTATTTTAGTCATCAATAATAATAATTAAAAAAAAAAAATTTATAAAGCGCCATTTCAAGAGTTTACTCTCCTCTAAGGCGCTTTAACTCGGAACTCGAACACGCTATTATTGACGAATTAAAAATATTACAAAATAAATATTCGGCCCTCGAATAGGTTTTTCTATTCGAGGGCCGAACATGGGATGATGTATTCTTAAAGGCTAACGAAGAATTACGTGTAGTTAAAGAATGGATGAACTCAAATTTATTGACTCTAAATTCCCAAAACACTAAATACATCACATTTAGCATATCTACAAGAACTCAATCACCTACAAATAAATACATAACACTGCACACTTGCTCACCCATGGCTTACTGTAGTTGTGTTTCCTTGGAAAGGGTTGATAGTATAAAGTACCTTGGAGTTTATGTTGATCAGTTCCTTCGTTGGGAGGTCCATATTAACACTTTGAGCGCAAAAATCAGAAAACTAGGATACATATTCCATATGATTCGAAATGTGCTCAGTGAAAATATCCTTAAAAGTATAGTACATACTTCGCCGTATGTCAGTCAGTACTTTCTTACGGTATATCAGTTTGGGAGGGATGCACTTTAACGTCTTTAACCCAAAAACACATATTGCAGGTTTCCCAAAAATTGATTGTGAAAATAATTAATGAACTTCCTGCTCGGTATCCCATGGCGGAGCTTTTCAGAGATTATCAGGTCCTGAACATAGCCAATTTACATCTCAAATCTATTCTCTGGCACTACCATCGAGAGGAAGGGAAGATGCAAACTCAGCAGACACACATGACACGCATGGCAACTAATGAAATGTTCATCATCCCTAGAGTTAAAACCTCTTTTGCCCAAAGGCAATATGCTTATTTGGCTCCCATTACATACAATGGCGTGCCAACTTCAATAAAGGTAAAGGTAGGAAAACCATTTAGACAGTCGATCAGAGCTTGGTTGTTATTGCGACAGGATTTTGAGTACTTGGGCTTTCAGGATGAATGACGAGTGGAAGGGATTTATGTGAGCTCGTGAGTGTGGGTTTCTTCTTGTTGTTTTAATTTTGGTTGTTTTTGTATTTGTGTTTCTGTGTATTTTTTTTTTGTTTTAATTTTGTTTTGATTTTAATTTTTATTCTTATGATTGTGTGCGGTATAGTGTGGGATGAACATTTTTGGTCTTTCTGGATTGATGATGTGTGAGGAGTTGAATTACGCAAGATGTTTCCAGTTGTAGTTGAGTGTCACTGTTTGTCAGGTTGGTGAGAGCGTGCAACGGGGTTTTGTTTTTGTGTAGTCAAAAATCGGAAAGAAGTATCGATTTATTTTTTCATGCTAAATATCCTCAGTGAGATACAAGCAAAAGCCTAGTTTACTGGGGATACGACAAATGAAAGGCAACAAACCCAGATCCATGAAAATTGTATGTCCAAATCAAATTATCTGTTGTTTTTCTCTAATTGTGTATATTTCTTGTCATGTGTAATAATAAATAAATAAAAAACAATAAAATAATTTGAGTGTAAGGATAGCAATGTAATTGCTGCTGCCATTAGATTAGACGTTCAGATAAATATATTCGGTTAAAAAATCGCTGAAACCTATCAACGGATGATGAACATAAAAAAAATCCTTTTATATCTTCAGATATGTGATAGTAACACATTCAGCTTTAGGTGTAGTATAGTGTTGCAATATATAAGCATTCGCAAAATTGCTGTAATCAATATTAAATAAATACCTGCAACACGTTCTTGTCATTGTAGGTACAATACATAAATTTTAATGTGCAACACTTCGGAAATAGCACGCTAGTCGGCTTGCTGTGAACAAGGAATAAGTATGTGTGTCTGAATCTATTTCATTGTAATCACAGGAATGTGTGGACCGACGGCGACTGAACTGGTCTGCGTTAAAGATGGACACGGACCCAATCGAATTGAATTCGCGCGTGACAAATTAGCGCGCGCGATCGCGGCACAGTTAGGGTAAATGTACCTGTAATGGACACTAGTACAGTAGTTATAGCGAATCATTATAAGCAGGGCTGTGGAGTCGGAGTCGGAGTCGGAGTCGCGGAGTCGGAGTCGCGGTGTTTTGGCCGGAGTCGGATCGGAGTCGGAGTCGTAAAAAACGAGCGACTCCGACTACTTTTTCGTTAAAATTTAAAAAACATTTTTTTTTAATTATTATAATGAATGTGTATTGTGCGCGAATATTAAACTTGCAGGCGCAAGTCGCGCCGATATGGTGAATCACCGAGATCCATTTAATGCATAAAGTCTACAAAAATGTGTTTGTCTCCTTCTTTCTCACGTCGAAAGAAAAGGAGCATTTGTTTCTCCTTTTGTTTGCACGCAATTTGCGCGCATTTTTTTGCCAGTCATCGTTCTGCATTGGTCACGTCCACGTGTTGATATCATTGCGTTACAGAAACAAAATTCTCTCCATTTCTCTATTAATTTTTGTAATAGCAGGGATCAGATGTACGTTCCCTTTGTAATAACATATTTAATTTTTTATTTAAATTATCATATATAATAGGTTAATTTTTTTAAAGTTTGATCTTGTTTTATTTATATCCCTATAACATGAAAAAAAATGGCTATATGCAAAGGTAGGAAACAACCTGCTAAAATTGAGCTTTTTTGAGTTGGAGTTGTGGAGTCGGAGTCGTGGAGTCGGAGTTGTGGAGTCGGAGTCGTATTGTTGGTAAATATAGGAATCGGAGTCGGAGTCGGAGTCGTGTTTTTTTTAAGCGACTCCACAGCCCTGATTATAAGTATCGAAATAATTATTTTTTGTATATCTACATTGATGTACTTAAAAGCCGATATATTTTTTTCATTAATTAATTGTATAGTATACTTTATTGCTTATAATAAATAATAAACATTAGTTAGTGCAAAATACAGGATATCAAAAAATTAAAACAAATGCGATGATACTAAATACAAATGTACGGCACCGTGGTGCAAAGAACTGTAAATAGGTGCGATGGTTGCTGCGCAATGCTCGGAGAATTTAGGTCAATTCCAAAAGGCGAAGATCGATGAGAGAAGGTAGCGATGGTGAAGAGATTCCTCTTAGGTAGGTATAGCAGGTCTCAAGTATAACACAGGAGGTGGAGTGTACTGAGAATATATTTAAAATTGAAATGGACCCTTCTTATGAACGGTCAATCGCTCATCGTAAGCACTCACACCCCGCGAAATACAATTTTCGGAAGTTTTGTGCAACGCTTAGGCCGACCGGCCAGCGATCTAGTCTGGCGATGACCGTTCAGGGGTGACGCATACGTCCGATACAACAAAGAAACAATTTTCACAAAAACGTCAAACAATACATACGCATACAAATAAATATACACGTGACAGTCTGACAAAAATTTTAAAATTCATGTAGTGTTTATAAATATTTTTACATTTTGAAGATCGTGGGCGGAGGACACTATTGTCTTATTAGGTCGGGAGACAATATATCGTCAATCTATCCTTCAGTGTTAGAACCTCTGAATCGAGCATAGAATCCGCATAGTCCTGATGTATTTTCACTAAAATGACGGCATCCGTGGTGTTCTTGATAAGATAATTGTCTTCCACCTTAGGGTGTCGGGTTCGATTCCCGGTGGTGTCCTTAAATTAAAAATATTAACAAAGATACTAGTCTGGTTTAAACATTGGTCTTGTGGTCATATTACTGCACATACGGTAGTAAAATTAATATATTTGATGATGCACTACGAATTATGCCTTCTTCAGTGGTTCTAAACTCAAAGGAGCGATTAATAGGAATAAAAACAACGTTGTCTTCCGGCCACACTTTTTAATATATTCGGATGGATAGTCATTTGAATGATTCATGCGATCACGTAACTTCCTTCATTTACTTTTGTCTGGTTGGTTGGAACAGATTGCCGCTTGGCAATTAACCCGCCAGATTGTATTTACAATAAAAGTGTTAAATAAATAAGTACACATACTTGTAATTTTACATGTTGACATTATATACATTATGTAAACAATATTGGATGAATAGTTATATCTACGTAGATAAGTTTCACTTATAGTTTGACAATGTCATTGTTTGACAAAACAGTTGTCACTCTTTAAATTCGATGTTTTGGTATAATTTAACTGAAAAACTAAAAAAAATGGACATATTTATATCAAACCCAATCGGTCAAAATATTATAAAAATATCGATGTGATTGTCTCTGCGCCGCGGCACAGCAAATAAAAAAATTAAAAATTTCATTACCAATTATATATTACTAGTTGCAACCCGTGAAATATTCACAGAAGTAAAACAAATTCTACATTTATGAAAATATATATTCATAAATGTAAAATTTGTTTTTATATATCATTTACCTATAGATCGTCTCCTTTTACACCGGTTTAAAAATTGTTAGCCAGGTATTCAAAATTCGTTCAGTATCACGGACCCACCGAGATTAAAATTTTGAATTACTTTCGGAGAGAATCCAAGTATTCCTCTCTCGCTCTCTTGTATTCAAAATTCAATTCTCGTATTATTTCTTTGGCGACAACCGTCGTACGGTCTTTGGCCTATTTATATTATGATGTATTCCTAAATGTTTATGGTCAACTATCGGTGCATTGCCCCTTTTTTAAAAAAGCTTCGAATGATTGGAGGAATGAAAAAATGAACTGATTTATTGATAAAAAAACTTGCCGTCTCTAATAGATTAAAATGTTAATAGAAGATGAATTGCAGTAAGCGTTCAATACATTTTGACAGATAAATTCTTTTTATTAGGCCAAAAGGTTAAAATAGCTAAAAAGCACATTTTAACGTTTACATTTTTTATAATTTTTCACTCAATTTATTTTGAAATAAAGAAAAGTAAGGAGTAAAAGAAAGAGTAAAGTTGTATCCAAAGATTTATAGATATGGAGGAGGCAAAGGAAGTATATCGTGATAGGAAAGTTTGGTGTTCAACCCTCTTTGCCTACTCCTATAAGGAAATAGCGTGATGGTTTATATGTTTGCCTTCATGTGTATGGTATCGTTCAACATATCTAAATTAGATTATTAATACCATTACATAAAACTGTTAAAAACGTAGGAGTGTTAACACTCTCTCATGGCGAGATCAATTAAATGAGGTAAGCCGAAGGATCTTCTTCAGCCTTCATTCCCTTAAAGTGTTGCAAAGATTCCTACCAACTAAAACCAAAATTTTACTCTTAGGATCTCTGCTCTTTCCGATTCTGAACTATGCGGACGTATGTTACTTGGATGTTACAGAGGAACAGCTGGACAAATTACAGCGTCTTCAAAATGTGTGTCTAAGATTTATTTTCAACCTACGAAAGTACGATCATATAACTTCATACCGGAAGGAATTGAACTGGTTGAATGTTAGAAATAGACGCCAAATTAACATACTGTCTCTATTGTATAATATCCTAAACTGTCTCGCCGCACCCTCTTATCTCGCCGAAAATTTTCAGCGTCTTTCCAATCATGGATTAGCGCTACGCTCAAACAGAGATTGTTTATTGGCCTTTCCAGTTCACCGCTCTTCTTTCTTTACGTCGTCCTTTACTGTTCATGCAGTGAGACTCTGGAATCAGTTACAAACCAATATAAGACTCGCTCCGTCCTTGGCATGCTTTAAGAAGCGACTGAAAAAACTCTTAATTTCTAGTCAGTAAAATAACGTGTTTCATTCCTGATTTTTATTTTCCTTTCCTCTCCACCATCCTTTCCTTTCCTTTTGATTGATGATATCTCACTTTATATGAAAAATAATGTTCGGGTGATTGCCCGTCTTTGTGGAATTCGTAGGCATGTTCTCGCGTATATGTTTATGGATTTCGTAAGGGTTGGATAGTCATTTGAATGATTTATGCGACCACATAACTTGCTTCATTTACTTTTGTCTGGTTGGTTGGAAGAGATTGCCACCTGGCAATAAGCCCGCCAGATTGTATTGCAATAAAAGTGTTAAATAAATAAATAAATAAATTATAGATGTGGACATATTAAAGAGCGTGTCTTTCTTTCAAAATATTATTCACTTGATTTAACCTTACTTTATTTTATATTCATCTACCACGCCTTCCACTCACATCGGCACTATACGATTATATTTATTTTGTTAGTCCTTCTTTATTAATTTGTTCTACGTGTCCAAACCATCTCAGAGTGATCTTCTTCATCTTACACAACACATCAGCCTTAACTTCACATTCAACCCTAATCACTTCATTCCGTATTCTGTCATAAATTGTTCCCCACGTATTCTTCTCAGTGCAGGCATTTTTTTCTGTTCCTACTGGATTTATTCTGCTATTTTCAGTATTTTTCCTCGTCCAAGAGACGTACTTAAAAACTGTTGTGGACTATCATCAGCAATTATAGATAGATGAATTTCTCTAGCATCATTCTGCAAACAAAACCACTTGATGGACATTACCGTTATCGCGTAAAAATATCTTGAAAAGTTTCATGTTAAAATATATCATTTTAAGATTCATTGACTTGAGTATTCCGATAACGATATTTAATACACGCCCCTAATACATAACTTGATTTGTTTTGCTGCACTTTTTGCACACCAAACTCCATAATATGGTGACTTGCTAAAGTCTGAATTGATCAAAATACCGTGTTAGTCCCCTCCTTCACTCTGCGTGACTTACTATCGGAACTAGATTTCTACTGCCCATTGTTGAATTTAGTATTTCGTCACGTATTGAACTTCATTAGGCGTTTCCATAGGTTATTTTTTCTCAGAATATTTCGTTATACATTGCTCCCAAACAGATATTTCCATATTGATTCGTGGTCTCGATGTTAATAGAAATCGTGAACATTCCATTGGAGTTTTACTGGCATTCCATATCAAACTCAATAGTTTTTTACTGAGGCACTGGATAATTTGTAGCAACTGCTTTTTTCATTTTTTTTTCATCATCGTCTTATGGTGTAGTTCATGGCTGAGCATCGTAACCCATATAGTAGCTCTTGACAACACTTCTCCATCCATTCCTGCAGTTTGAAGAGCAGTTAATGGCAGTCCTGTGGCGTCTCTCATCTGATCAGTCCAAAGCATTGGGTTTCTTCTTTTTGTGGGTCGTGCTTCCACGGTTCCAGAGACAACTTTCTTTATTTTCTTTCCTTTCCAGCCTGTCTCTTTAGCCAAGAGCAATATGTATATCTGAAAAGTTGTCATAGGCATATTGTCGACATTCTGTTTGTGACTAACAGATCATGGAGTTACTAACAGAATGTCGATAGTAGCTTGGACCTTTTAATGTATTCTCTCTTAAATATATTTCTACAGTTTATTTTTAGATGTATGTGCGATACTTGGAATGAATTTACTATATATTATATATGTACACATTGTGTTGCTGTCAGGGAACCTTTATTTGTTTGTTTGAATTGATCTGAGGCGGTATTTGTGGATTTGTTTATTTTTCTGCCATCTATTTATTTTCTGTGTATTCTTTTTTTCTCTCTTCTTCTTATTCTACATGTGCAAGGATGTGAGCCCAAAAACATCTGGTGTCCCCGTGGCTGGGCTTGCCCTATATTGGTGGGGTGTATCTTGGCCGGGGGGATGTTATTAGATGAGGCCAGACCTTTTGATAGCTTCTATCTTTAATGTATTCTCTGCAATGTATGTGTTCTTGAAGTATATTTAAATGTATTATGTACATACTATGTTGCAATCAATAAACCTCTATTTATTTATTATCATCGAACATTGAAGCATTATTCGCCTTGCCATCCATGGGATTCGTAACATCCTTTTCCTGCACAATGTTTCAAATCCATTTGTTATACACCTTTCGCTTGCTCTCAGCATCCAGTTATCCACGTCATACAAACATATTGTGAAAACAAGAAACTTTACAGAACTTATTATCATCGTGATAATTTCTTTACTTACATCTAAAAAAAGTTATTTTGTAGGTCAACTGTCTGTGTTCTGCAGTATGAAGAACTCTCCCCAACATCTTAATTGCATTATTTTTCTCATCACCTTCTTACTCGTACATTATGTGTCTTAGATTTTCAGAATTCTGCTAATCCAGCATTTTTTGTGACATCTTCTTGGTCTATTGGAATAGTGGAAATATTTGGGAATAACCATCTACCTTTGGATGATGGGTGAAGAGGAACATCAGACCCTAGCGAATGGATTTGATCTGTGGATGCATTATTTTATAGCTCTATAATGGCCTGGAAATTGCTTAACAAGCTCTGAATAGTAATTGAAAGAGCCAAGCACAACACGGCAAAATATTCCGCATATTCAATATCATGATGGATGGACTCTCTGTATCTGCCGTAAAGAGCAGCCTGTGTGATACTTGCTACAGTTCCCGAAAAGTCCGGTGCCTTGTACCAAGAAGAAACACCTAGTGCTGTCCGGGTAGAAGAACTCTTGGCTGAAATAATTCACTGTCCTTAACATGATAAATTTAATTAATTCCTAGTGGAAGACCTCGATCCAGAAACCGAAGTCAAGTGCAGAATAAAATCGTCTCGTGCAGCTTTTAATAAAATGAAAAGCGTATTCTGCGATGGTAATCTAAACTTGAAACTTCGACAACGGTTAGTCAAATGCTACGTTTGTTCAGTGTTATTGCATGGAGTGGAATCATGGATTCTCAAAGTTGGTAGTATGAACCGACTGGAAACATTCGAAATGTGGATGCACCGGAGAATGCTACGGATACCCTGGACGGGTATTGTCAGCAACATAAGGGTTGATAAAGAGTTGCTGACTAATATTAAAATCTGAAAGGTGTCTTATTTGGGTCATGTACTTAGAGGAGCAAAGTACAAATTACTGCACCTAATCATCTAAGGCAAGATAGAGTGTCGAAGAGGTGTTGGGAAGAGGCGGATCTCCTGGCTCCGCAATATACGTGATTGGAATGGTTTAAAGAGCATCGGGGACCTTTTTCGAGCTGCCGGGGACAAAGATGTCTACTCTCAGGTGATATTCAACGTTGAGGGGGCCTGACATTACACTGAGAAGAAGAAGAACATGATAAAAACACAATAAAGTGTAATTACAAGGATAGTGAGTCGTCGATCCCTCATATTTGCAATGGATATATCCATATGAGAAACACATTGTCACTTCAGTCACTTTACTTAAACCATTGCATTGATAATCTTCGTCATAAAACGAAGTACCCTTAGTTAGTCTGATTAAGCCAACTATCCTTCAAAGTCTGCTATAGAACTCTATATAGTTAAATAAAGGGGTACCCTTAAAAGTTTTATTATGGAACATGGTATTCCACCGTAAAAAAACAGAATAAAAATTGCTGAAAAGATGAAAAAAAAATATCCGCCGACGTTCACAAAACGGGCAAAGAGACCCCCTCAAATGGATGTCCTAGAGCTACTGAGAGTTGAAACGGACTCGGTGTATGGTATGTTATACCTCGAAGAAAGAAACACAACTGCAAACTGAGATTCTATTTATTGCGTTCCCATATACCGAAGTAGAGTGAGAGTAAGACGTGAATAGCGTCGCTTCCTCACCCATAGCTGTTTTTAGAATGAATATACCTACGTCACACGTTTGCTTGTATTGGTGAATTTATTCCTGATTTTCACAAAATATCTCTGATGTGGCCGATAAATGCTAATTATAATTATAATTATTTTTTTATTCAATGCGTAAATGTATTACAAAGGAATACCTAAGATCTTAACCCAGTATTTATTATATTTACAGAGATACAAAAGTTTTTAGAAGCAATGTGTACTAGTTACACATCACATTGAAGGAAGGGTTAATTACATACGTTACTTCAATATCAGTAATAGCTGTTTGTTTCTGATAACATTTTAAATTAATCGATCACAAAGTGATGTGGTTTTCAAATAATTTTAAAGATTTATATTGATTTGAATTCAACTACATGTTTCACATCATCTGTAGCAAAAAAAGTTTAGGAGGTTTTTTTATATTGAGATTCTCATAGCCCGAAAGGTCAACACACCCCAGAGCAGTAGTACAATCCGATCCATTAACTGGGCAACAGTGGCAGCAGGCATCCATCGCAATGGTGCACAAAGCCTGTCGTGTCACGACCAAGGGGAGCTTTGTTACACTTAAGTGCTGTCCATTTTTCAGTTGCCATTTCGTCCGATGCCATTTTACTCGACGTCGGCGAAAAATCGTCGACACGAATGCGGTGGCGTCATGTCCCGCGGTTCATAGAGGACATTGTCTGGTGCAATATCACTATCCGTATGCTTTAATATTTAATGGACGTGTATTTGCGAAAAGTAACTAAAGCATAACAACAGAAAAAATAATTAGTGGAATGGCAAAGAAATTTCGTGCTAAAAATTCATAGAGGTTTTTGTATTCATTTACGTATAAAACCGGCATGCATATATAGTATATATCTTGTATTTATGTATGTATGAAACCGGCATGCCTATCTATATCTTGTATTTATTTATGTATGAAACCGGCATGCCTATCTATATTTTGTATTTATGTATGTATGAAACCGGTAGGTCTATCTATCTGTATCTTGTATTCATGTATGTATAAAACCGACATGCCTATCTATATATTGTATTCATGTATGTATGAAACCGGCAGGCCTATCTATATTTTATATTCATGTACGTATAAAACCGACATGCCTATCTATATATTGTATTCATGTATGTATGAAACCGGCAGGCCTATCTATATTTTATATTCATGTACGTATAAAACCGACATGCCTATCTATATCTTGTATTTATGTATGTATGAAACCGGCATGTCTATCTATGTCTTGTATTTATGTATGTATGAAACCGGCATGTCTATCTATGTCTTGTATTTATGTATGTATGAAACCGGCATTTATTTATTTATTTATTTTTTCAAAACAGGCTTAGCCCAATTACTTTGAAAATACAAAACATCAAAAAAGAAGAAAAATTACATAGAGGGGAAAAAAATAAGTTAAGCCTATCTATATCTTGTATTTATGTATGTATGAAACCGGCATGCCTATCTATATCATGTATTTATGTATGTATGAAACCGGCACCGTTAATATTATGGATGAAATCGGTTTGCTTTACACAACATTGTGGTATAGAGATATTGAACCAACTGAATGACACGGTTGATATATTCTCGGTACCGCCTAGCAGTATGAGAAGAATCCTGGCTGATATTATTCCTAACGAATAAGCTAACGCTAGAAGCAGACCCTCTTTGTGCAACAGGAGAAATGCGTGCAAAGTGGATAAAAAAAAATAAAAAAAAAAACACTCCAAGGTGCAAGAGTGTAACAGTTTTATCAACAAATGAACCCATTAACACAGCACCGTGTTGACACATGCACGTTCATTGATTTATTTATTATCACTTCATTGTAAAAACAATATGGCGGGTTTATTGCCAGGCGACAATGTCTTTCAACCAACCAGACAAAACTAAATAACGCAAGTTACATGGTCGCAAAAAATATTAAAATGATTATTGACATAAAATTATAAATTAGATATCATCAATCAAAGGAAAAGGAAGGGATGGTGGAGACAAAAAAAAAGGAACTTCTTCTTCTTCTTCCTCTTGATTTAGGTTTGTGACGGTGGGCTGTCCTGGGATGATGACGTCCAGCTGTCCTTCCAACTTTTCGGCGGCCTTCCTGGTAATCTCCTGCTGTTAGGGTTTTCAGTCTTAGCGATTCTTGCCAGTCTTATATCCTCCATGCGGTCCACATGACCCCTTCAGAAGCGCCTTCTGCTTCTTCCCCACCTCACTATGTCTTCAACACCACATTCAGACCTTATCGTCTCATTTCTGATCCGATCTCTAAGAGTTCTGCCTGCGATGGAGCGTAGGTTTCTCATTTCTGCCAATCTTAGAAGGTGTTTTGTCGTGTTGGTATCGGCTCTCACTTCTATCCCATATGTCAAAATCAGGAACGAAACACGTTATACTCGTATTACGGACTAAAAATTAAGAATTTTTACAGTCGCTTCTAAAAGCATGCCAAGGACGGAGCGAGTCTAACATTAACAGTCTCACTGCTTGGACGGTAAAGGACGACGTAAGAAAAGAAGAGTGGTGAACAGGAAAGGCCAATAAACAATCTCTGTTTGATCGTAATGTGGTCCATGATCGTTTAGACGTTAAAAATTTTCGGCAAGGGGTGGTGGCATATGCATGAGGCTGACCAAAAACAGAGATGTTGAGGGCAGCGAAATTGATACTTGCCAATTTGTGTTTTCAATAGCCAAGGGGCGCATATAAATTGTCCTTTAATATTATTATTAAGGCTAGTTTATCCTGTGCGTTGGCTCCTTTTTGCATACGCGAGTCCATACGTAGTCCTTTGGCTACCGCACTTCCTTATTGTAAGCTGTCAATACGCGCAGAATTTATGAATTCAATATGAAAATGTGATGTATGGAAAAGATGATATATTATGGACATAACTACGGCGGTATTTCCAAGAGCGATTCCAAAGGACGATAACCTTTAAACGGGTGAACCAGTTTATGTTACAATAGATGAAAACGTACCATTTTATATTCAAATTTATCAAACTTGAAACAACAATATGATTTATAATTTACGTACATACTCCATCATCCTTTCCTTTTCCTTTGATTGATGATATCTCACTTTTACTTTATTGATTTATTTATTTTACACATGACAAGAAATATACATAATTTGCCAAAAAACAACAGGTTATTTAATTTGTACACACAATTTTAATGGTGTGTTGCCTTTCATTTGTCGTGTCCCCAGTAAACTAGTATTTTGCCTGTATCTCACAAAGGATATATAGCATGAAAAAATAAATCGATACTTCTTTCCAATTTTTTATTTTATATAACCCCGTTGTACATTCTCATCAACCTGACAAACAGTGACACCCAATTTTTACGTATACATCACGCGAAATCAAACTCCTCACATTTCATCACTCCAGACAGACCAAAAACATTCATCCCACAATATACCGCACATAATCATAAAACTAAAAACCAAAATATATAAAAATATATAATAACAAAAAAATCACCACATTCAAGAGCTCACACAAACCTTTTCCACAAGTCATTCCTCTTGCAAGCCCAAATACTCAAACTACTGTCGCAATAACAACCACGCTCCGATCGACTGCCTAAATTTAACCAAACTTTAATATGTTAAGGTCCATAAATATATTTAATCTTTTGAATATTTTTTTGTAACCATGTAACTTGCTTTATTTACTTTTGTCTGGTTGGTTGGAATAAATTGCCACCTGGTTATAAACTCACCAGATACTATTAACAATGAAGTTTTAAATAAATAAATACTTCCCATCACTCAATTTCCCTCTCGGGGTAGGCAGAGAGGGTAGAACGCCACACGTTCATCCCTCGACACATCCTTTGCCTCTTCCACATCTAAACACCTTCTCATACAAACTCTGCGATTCCTCTGACTTTCAACTCTTTAATAATATCATTTACTTGATCCAATCATACTTTATTTGGTATTTCTGTCATACGCCTTCCACTCACATCTGTTTTGTTCGTTTAGCTTCATTAATTAGTTTTACATGCCCAAACCGTCTCAACGTACTCTTATTCAGCTTATTTAACACATACCCCTTAAGTTCACATTCATTCCTTTATCACTTCGTTCCATATTCTGTCATACACCGTCACTCCATGAATTCTTCTCAATGCATGCATAACTACATGCATCCCACCGATTTTGTCTCGAGGGGTTCTAAAATCCCTTAGCCTCGGTACACGTAGTGGAACAAATTATACTCGTACATTAATTTTTCAGTCAGATTACTCATTTCTACTCCTTTATTTCTTGATAAAATATACATTCATAGCTTTACATCATATCTATGTCGGGGAAAGCAGAGAAGACAAGTTCCAGATTTTTTTTATCACGTCATACATACATACACCTTCTCATACAGTTCATACGAGTTCAACATTCCTTCTTTCAAAATATTAGGTGTTAACATAAGTTGTGTCCGTTTTTTTTTTTCAAATTAAAAAGTTAGCACCAAAAGTAAAACAAAATGGTAACGGTCATTTGAAAGAAAATTTTCTGCTCTACAAGATATTGTTTGCTTTTACGTTATATATATTATTTTATTTGATTACAAGCCTTCAAAATGGAATGTCAAGTAGACGAAAGTGAGCATTTTCGACACCTCCTTCTGTTCGCGTTCAATCGAGGGAATAAAGCTGCCAAAGCTGCTCGCGATATTTGCGAAGTGTACGGTGAAGATACTATGAATGAAAGGACAGCTTGTCGATGGTTTTTGCGTTTCAAAGACGATAATTTCGACCTGACCCGACCGACCAGTGGACTTCGATGACGACCGCTTTAACCATTATATTCATGAAGATCCTCTTCAAACCACCGAAAAATTGGCTGAGCAGATGAATTGTAGTCACATGACTGTATACCGCCATCTTAAATAAATAGGAAAAGTCCAGAAGTTCGGCGCATGGGTTCCACATGTTTCGAGTGAAAATAACAAAAATCAACGTTCGATATTTGAAAATTGAAACGACAAAAATGAAATATAAATAACATCATGCTGTCTCCCTATTGGGGTAGGTGGAAAGGAGAGAGCTTCAGACTTTCCTTTCGTGACACATATCTCGCCTCTTCTACATTCATACATCTTGTGATACAATTTCTCTGACTTTTTACTTTTCATTCTTTCAAAATATAATGGGCTTGATCCAACCGTACTTTGATAGACAAGAAATAAATAAAAAGTACTTTTTAATTCGCACGGAGATCTTTGAAATTGAACTATTAACTTTTTACGTAACTATTAATACATCTTGAAACCATTAACGTATAATTATTTTATTTACTTCATACCACCATATTAATAAGCACTACAGCCTCTTTAGACACCATCAGCAGTCCCCTAACAGAAGAACTATTAACCCTTCACCTCGACCTCCAATGATCCAAAGTCTTCTTCCATATTTCACCACTATCTTCCACAACTATCTTCTCATTCCTTGGGCTGCCCCTATGGCCCGGCACGTCCTCGGCAGCAGTTAGGATCCTCAGCACGGAAGCATATTTATGGTTATTTATCCTCATTTACAAATCGCTCTACAAAACACTTCTGGAAGCTTAATCATTAGGATGTGTTGGGTAATTCAGGAGTACCCAACTTTATTATTTCATGGTTAATATAATTGCCTGGAGGTTTTCTAAGCTCTAGCTTTATTATTTCATGGTTGATAAAATTGCCTGGAGGTTTTCTTAGCTCTAGCTATATTATTTCATGGTTAATAAAATTGCCTGGGAGTTTTCTAAGCTCTAGCTTTATTATTTCATGGTTAATAAAATTACCTGGAGGTTTTCTAAGCTCTAGCTATATTATTTCATGGTTAATAAAATTGCCTGGGGGTTTTCAAAGCTCTAGCTTTATTATTTCATGGTTGATAAAATTGCTTGGAGGTTTTCTAAGCTCTAGCTTTATTATTTCATGGTTAATAAATTTGCCTGGAGGTTGTCTAAGCTCTAGCTTTATTATTTTATGGTTAATAAAATGGCCTGGAGATTTTCTCAGCTCTAGCTGTATTATTTCATGGTTAAAAAAATTGCCTGGGGGTTTTCAAAGCTCTAGCTTTATTATTTCATGGTTAATAAAATTTCCTGGAGGTTTTCTAAGCTCTAGCTTTATTATTTCATGGTTAATAAAATTGCCTGGAGGTTTTCTAAGCTCTAGCTTTATTATTTCATGGTTAATAAAATTGCTTGGAGGTTTTCTAAGCTCTAGCTATATTATTTCTTGGTTAATAAAATTGCCTGGAGGTTTTCAAAGCTCTAGCTTTATTATTTCATGGTAAATAAAATTGCCTGGAGGTTTTCTAAGCTCTAGCTTTATTATTTCATGGTTAATAAAATTTCCTGGAAGTTTTCTAAGCTCTAGCTTTATTATTTCATGGTTATAAAAATTGCCTGGAGGTTATCTAAGCTCTAGCCATTGGACATATAATCCTGCGTCATTGTCTAGTCGTAATACTCTTGATCTCTTATCTTCTCAAACATTAAACGCTGCAATACCGGAGAAAAGCTCTGGGGAATAGAAAATGTTCATTGTTATTTGTTTTATCAAACACTGTTTATTCCAAACCTCACTTCATGATTGTTTCAGACCTCACTTCATGATTTTTCAGAGACATTGTCAATTATCACAGAGTTCTCCAAATTATATCTACATTGTGATGAGAAAATATTAGAAAGCGTAGCCGAGAGAAAACATTGTCTTCGACCCCATTAAAAGAACGTTCGGATTAAACACCATAATTACTTAAATATTTCTACCTATCAATACTTAAAAAAATCAAATCGTAAAAATACTTATAAGATCACAATATATTGATCTTAACCTTACCCATCCTGTGCTAAAAAAAATCCGCCCGTTCCGGTGCTGTGTATTCAAAACACATAAATACACATGTAAAAATGAGCGAATAGCGAATGAGAAAAGAAGAATATTCATAGTCAATAGCATAAATTAATTAAATTTGAAGTCAAAATTGATAATAATTGAAATTTAATTGCTGAACACATGAAAAAAAACATCGGACGACGTTCACAAAATGGGCTAAACGACCACCTCGAACGAAAGCCCGCTGGCTACTGAGCAAGACAAGCGAGCGAACTGAGATTTTATTTTTTGCGTGCCCATATACCGAAGTAGAGTGGAGTGAGACGTGAAGAGCGTCGCTTCCTCACCCATAGCGGCTTTTTAGAATGAATATACCTACGTCACACACTGGCACACGTTTGATTGTATTGGTGAATTTATTCCCGATTTTCACAAAATATGTGATGTGGCCGATAAGTGCTAATTATTATTAAAAAAAAATTATTCAATACGTAAATGTATTACGGAGCAATATCTAAAATCTGAACCCAGTATTTATTATATTTATAGAGATATTAAAGTTTTTAGAAGCAATGTGTACTAGTTACACATCACAGGATAGGAAGGATTAAAATTGCTCGACATGTTTAAAAATTGCATCTCTCCGTCATCCTGTCCCTCATGTCTGAGGATGACGACAGCCGTCGATGACCTTTTTATTGGTCTACTTCCACCTGGATCTGTCCCAGGTCGATCGGAGAGCATTCGATATTGAAGACCCTGTCGCAGTCTTGATCCGGTCACTTCATCTGGTAAATGGTCTTCCTCGAAATCTCGGTCCTTCGACGTTTTTAACGACCACAAGTTTCTCCAGGCTATTCGGCTTTCTTCTCATGATGTTGCCGAAATACTGCAATACTGCAAAAGTTACATAAAATTAACAAAATTTGAAGTTCAGACTATATGACACAAACCAATTTAGTATCTCATTTTAGATTCTATGTCAAAATTAACCCCATGTGTTTCAACATAAGGATCTGTAATATGCCAAACATTACCACAACCCGATTGTGAGTGAGTTTAGATTAAGTTACTTTTTTCTCTCTTGACTGTTAGCTTAAATGTGAGACAACACAAAGCTCACCGATAATAATGAGGTTCTCATTGCTACATTTCCAAAAGCAGATTAAAGACACCCTATGAAATACAACCTGTCAGTTTTTAAGATTACTGCTGGAAAGGTAATAATCATCGAGACCATTATGACATGTACCTATAATGATAGGCAAAAATAACAGACACACAAATTTCGCTTCTGCAATGCACATATACCTCGTGATGCATCATTTATATTTTGAAGGTTTCTTATTTTTCATCTAGAAGGTCTTTCAAATTGAGCGGTTTTTTTAATTCCATTTTTTTTAATTCTTGAATAAAACACACAATTTACTTTGATTACAAAAAGATTTTTATTGGTCATTGAAGTATAATGTATGACATTTAAACACACAAAAGCAATATCCACCAAATGTACACCTCTTGCAGCTCCACAAATGTCCACTTTTTTGTCAAAATTTTCGATGACATTTTGGCATAATTGCGGTTCTAACTCATCAATAACGCGAATAATTTCACCCTTCAGCTCAGGAATTGATTGGGGGTCATTTTTATAGAACTGGTTTTTTGTGTTTATTAAAAAAGTATTGTGTTGTACTACATTTCCGTTATATACAATATAACCTGACGTATGTATTGCCATGTGAAAATCTCTTTCAATGAATCAAAAAGTTGAAATGCCTTAATTGAAAACCGGACTAAAACCCTTTTTAAAAAATCTGGATGCCAACAAACATCTAGCACACAACTTCCGAATTGAAAGACAAGTAACATAAGCCACGGAGATCGTCTAAAGTCAATTATGTAGATGGAGAGAAAATACGCAAACACTCATTCTTCCCTCAATTCAACCACTATCTTCCTGAAGCCTGATGTAATTGGACCAAATATGACCACATCCGAGTCATCTATTATATTATACTCTCGGCATATTCTCACTACTGGGTTATAAAGGGTCTTTCAAATTGAGCGGTTTTTTTAATTCAATTTTTTTTAATTCTTGAATAAAACACACAATTTGCTTTTATTTCAAAAAACTTTTCATTGGTCATTAAAGTATAATGTATGACATTTAAACACAAAAAACGTCCACCTCTTGCAGCTCCACAGATGTCCACTTTTTAGTTAAAATGTTCGATGACATTTTGGCATTATTGCGGTTCTAACTCACCAATAACGCAAATAATTTCGTTCTTCAGCTCAGGAATTGGTCGGGAGTTATTCTTATATATCTGGCTTTTCACGTAAACCCAGAGAAAATATTCCAACGGTGTCAGATCACATGATCTTGGTGGCCAATTAACATCACCCTTTCCGGAGATTACAATACATAAAATAATTCAACAATTTGAACGCGTTGTTGTATTGTATACGACTCCATTTTTATAAATGTCATACATTGCACTTCTCAAATGTCACAAGACTCAGGCAAGTTCGCGACGCCATCTGTGTTTTATCCAAGAATAAAAAAAAACGCTCAATTTGAAAGACCCTTTATTAACATTAATTTAATTTTGTCGTGCCATCACAGTTTTCTAGTTTCATGTAACCTCTTAACTATTAATATAAATTATTTTTTGTAAATCTTTCATCATTCATTCTTTTCACGTGGTCAAGCCATCTCAATGCTCCTTAAAACGAAGAAGTAACAAAAAGGTAAAATTGTAATTTTTCAAATAACTAATAAACAATGGTGATAATGAAGGGATAAGAATCGTTGAGGAATTAGAATGGGCAATTAAAGCAAAATAAAACATCGAAGATTCTAAGAAATTTATTTTTTCCATTCTATCTTTAAGGCTTTTAAGGAGTTTTCAACCACTGCCTCTTTAAGATGCTGTAAGGGTTCTCACAGAGAATTAACGACACGGACGTGTTCACTTATGATCCCTTTTAGCATTTCAATCTTAACAACATTTACTCTACAAATTGATTTTGTAGTTTAATGATGAAGCTTTTCTTCTTGTAGATTCTCGCAAATCTCGTAGTTAGGGTGGAATAATTTTGTTATATCTTTGAAAGTTAAATTAACTTATTGTATAACTGTGTTTCGTAAAAGTTCTACTGTGCAAATTAGACGTTTTTGAGTCAATTGGTCGTATCGTTTCCAAAGTTATTTAACATAGTTTATTTTATAATTTCTATTTTACAATCAAGTCTTGTTTGTACTCTTGTGAAAACCTGAAAACCTGAAGGGTTATACCGTTACATAAAGTGGAATAAACAGTGTTTGATAAAACCAAATTGCAATGTCTTTAAACCTCCTCAATGTTAATACCTTAATTATAAATAATATAATATAATCTATTTTATTGTATTTTATTACACTTTTGTTATACACAGTACAACCTGGTGGGATTATTGCCATGTAGCAATATCTTCCAACCAAATTAAAATATTTTAAAGAGGTCTTAAGTGAAAACCAGACTGGAATCCTTTTAAAAAAATCTGGGTTCCAACGGGAGTCGAACCCGTAACCTCCGGGCTGGGACACAAGCATTTTACTAACTGGACCACGGAGGTTGTTTTTCTATTTTTTAATGGTTTTGCGAAAAGTATATTCTTGCGTTAAAAACGTATCTGCGATATTTATAATTCCTGATTACTCAGCCAGGAGTTATATTTAAAACTATTATTGAAAATGTTACTTAAAGTTGGTGTGTTTAGTAAGACGAAGAAGAGCATTCTGAAATGGTTTGCGCATGCAGAACGAATGAAATAAGAAATACTCACAAAATAAGCATGTAATGCGAATGTAAGTAGAAGGTGTGTTAGCCCTAGACTAAAGAAAATGTGGTTGGATCAAGAGAGTGATATTTTAAAAGAAAAAATGTATATAATCAGGGAAATCGTAGCAATTGCATAAGAATGTGTATGTGAAAGATGTGTGTCGAAATAGGAAAATTTGGCGTGCTATCCTTTCTGCCTACCCCAACAGAGAGATTGCGTAATGGTATTGTGGCGGTCGCACACGCGGTCAATGACCGATGAAATGACCTTTGCATTCCTTAGCAATGCAAAACAAACAAGTACGAAGTCCACGCGCCGGTTATTCAACTCATAGCCGACGCGGAGCGCATTCAATGCTAGAGCGAGAACGCACCACACCTGTCGCGCCAGTTCCGTAAATAAATTATCACCTACATACGACATTAATCGTTTTGCGAATGCAGAAACGAGACGAAGGATATCTTGCTCGCATTCCCGCACACACGCGGGAATAGTATAAATACCTACGTTTACTAATAAAAACTCTCTTTCCGCATTGCGATCGAAAACGTGTTTTATTTATCAACAAATCATCATCTCTCCCTCTAGGATACATATTCTAAAGTATGTATATAAAAAAAACCTAATACATCATCAAAAATATTTAAGGTTTGTTTAATTTTAATTGATTATAACGATAAACTCAAGACACGATTCGAACCATCTATCTTAATATTAAAAACGCTATCGCGTTAAACAAACGCACCTCTCACATTGCAGTATTAAATCCTCTGTCATACATTGTAACTCATCTCTACACCATTTATTCGGCTCCTCTCAGTATTTTCCACATCCACGTTTCACTCCCATACATCAACGTTGGCATCAAAATGCTATTGTGAACTAAGATGATAATTTTAGCAGATTTTGATACTGTCCAGGACATATGTTTTTGTGCCCCATTTACTGTATTTCTTAACGCTACACGCCGTTCGATATCCCTCTTAACACTACCATTACCAATTCCTCAACTTCACTCTCCATTCACCTTCATTTTTCACTCATATGTGAAGACACTTCAGAGGTCTTCAATTGGTGACACAAATGTCAAATCTCAAATGGGAACGTATGCGGATTACTGTATACAAATGACACGAATTATGTGTTAAAAAAAATTACCATCAAAAGTAAAGAAATTACCATCAAATCTCTTCAGATTGTACTCGTAAGGGTAATTAATCTGTATAACATAAGTATGTATGGCAATACAAGGCAACAATTACGATTGTTTTACGTTTATTCTAAACTATTCCTTTATCTTGACTTTTCTGTCACCTCTCTTGACCAGCATCACTGTTTGTCTCTCAACTGCCTTAGCTACTTATGTGGCCGTGGTCCCAACAATCCAAGATGTAAGATAAGGAGACATGCGGAGTGTCCAATGGTCCGCAGATAGGCAGTGGTTGGCGCCGCCACCAGATGTGCGCTGCAGATATCTCCCCTGATTGATGAAGAACCACTTGAATTGACCGCAATTAGCACGGCATCATCCGGAGTCTAATCTGCATCTTGTGTGTGTGATCTCTGCATTATGCTATTTTCACATCTTCACTTTGTTCCATTACTGAGCTCGTCTACTGTTGATCAGATGCTTGCTTCTATAGTCGAACGGAAAAGCTTTATTGTTTATATTTAAGATGGCTTAAATTAAATGTTCGTAATTAGTATTAATTCACAGTGGATCTTGGCCTATTTAAAGATAGATACAAATCATACAATACATTAGAAAATCAGTATAATTAAAATTAGGAACTTGTACGTCAGTTTAGAGAAAAACCATTTTTCGATTTATAAAAAAACGGTTCGATTTGTAAAAAACGGTGTTACCCCATCCCTTTGAGACGTGACATTTCAAATGTCACAGGGACCAGCCTACATTTTCTCAAATATAAATATGTTTTTTTCTGAAAATATACAGCTTTTACTTTGAAGTCAGTAATGTTACGTGTTTTAATCCAAATTTTTATTTTCTCTCCACCTTTTCGTTCATGAATTTAGTACATGTCAATAATGATTCTAATATTTCTTGCAACTATATAACTTCCGGTAAACCCTTCCAATGAAATATTAAATAAATAAATTCGAGTTCCGAAAAGTACCTAATCTAATGGCCGCAGCTATCACTTTCCTATCCCTACACTGGGCATTCATGAGTCAACGGTTCGAACCCCTCACTAGCACCCCTATGAGAGTAAAATCCCTTCGAATAACACAGGTATTTTTTCTGCCTGCTATATATAAAGACACATATTACTTCAGCCATATCTATTCTTTCAAAAAAGAGAAAATGAAAACACGACGTGTGTTCCGATCGTCTCACTTCAGTGTTCGATCTTGTATCGAATTGGATCTAGTACATATGGCCGGTGAGTTTGCTGGCGTGCAACAGCTCAGTCACTTAAAAAAAACTCCACGGCACAGCTTCGCTATTCAACTCAATTGTGATGAGGGAATACGAGACCCAGCAACTGCGACAATCCCTACACTTAAATTGTGTGTTTGGGTATGTATGAATGTGTCTGCATATATGTTATACGAGTATATATGTATATTTATTTTCAAATATTTTTAATTTATCAATAATAGTGGGTTTGACTCGTGAGGTAAAGCGCCCTTGAGTAGATTTTGTTCTCTAAAGGGCGCAATTTCATTTAATGTAACACTGGAAATTAAATTTTAAAACCTATTGTTTAACCTTTCCCTTCCTGTGCTAAAAAAATCCGCCCATTCCGGTGCTATGTATTCAATAACATATGTGACACATATAAAAATGAGCGATTTAAAATCGAAAAAATAAGAATATTCATAGCCAATCGCTTGAATTAATTAAATTTGAAGTCAAAAGTGATAATAATTGAAATTTAATTGCTGATAACATGAAAAAAAAACCATCGGACGACGTTCACAAAACGGGAGAAACGACCACCTTGAACGAAAGACCGCTGGCTACTGAGACTACTGAGATTATATTTCTTGCGTTCCCATATACCGAAGTAGTGTGAGAGTGAGACGTAAATAGCGTCGCTTCCTCATCCATAGTGGTTTTTAGAATGAATATACCTACGTCACACACTGGCACACGTTTGATTGTATTGATGAATTTATTCCCGATTTTCACGAAACATCTCTGATGTGGCCTATAAGTGCTAATTATTATTAATATTATTTTTTTAATTCAATGCGTAAATGTATTACGGAGGAATACCTAAAATCTTAACCCAGTATTTATTATATTTATAGAGATATTAAAGTTTTTAGAAGCAATGTGTACTAGTTACACATCACAGCACAGGAAAGGTTAAACAAAAACAAAAAGTTAGTTAATACGAGCTTCATTAACCCTTTAACGGGCAAAAGCAGAAATGGGTCGCATATGCGACCACCCTTATGGTTATACTTATAAGGATTCATTTTCTTAATCAAACGTTTTTAAGTAACACAAATATCAAATTGGCAAATGTAGTGGACGGGCAGAGGTCGTATTTAAGATGGATCGTCGTGAAGTTAGCTGCATGTTCAGTAGCAACGATCTAAACATCCGGTCAATTAATTGTCAAATATGTAAATATGTATTATAAGTAAATCACCATTCATTATATCTCATGTAAGAATTGTATTTCCTAATACAACCTAAACTTAGATATTATTACCTAAACATTCATTGGTCACTTTTGCGACAACTGGCATGACCCCTGATATGGGCATAGGTCTCATAGGCAACACTCGATATAGTCGAAATACGTATTCACTTTTCGTGCGGGGTCACCAATTTAGCGTGTGTCCTAGTAGGACGTGCTGATGATGTTGATGTTGACATCTCTGTATTCGCTTTAGTCGAATTCTGTGTTCCTTTTCGTTCGGGGTCATCAATTTAGCGGGATGCTTAATTTGATACGTCGTGATGATTTTGATTTGTTTTGTATTTGAAATAAATTACGTCGATTCAGGAATGCGAAAAAGTGAGAGTGAATAATCAATAACTAGTAAACAGCGATGAATGGTCAAGTGAATAATAACAAGTCCTCTTTATTCAACGATAAGTAGGTATATATAGAATTTCAGAACGGGACGCGAGAATGCGTCCACGGTATATCTCGATCTCACTCCTGCGCGTGCTGAGGTGGTCGGAAGCGCTGCGGATACTACAGTGGGTAGGATATTTATTGTCGAAACGGCGAGACGGCGTGATATGTTCTCTTTCTACCTTGGAATGCGATGTAAATATTATTTTCGTGTAAACAGTGTTGACGTTTCTGGTATGTGACAATTGTACATATCCAGAGGTTGATTCATCGGTCGTTGACCCTGCATGTTGACAATGTTTTAGGGACGTGGGTACCCTACAGCCTCATTACAAAACAAAATAATTTAAAACACGGTTTCAAAGAAATAAAGTTGATTTGATACACATAATAATGATTTATTTAACAAAAAACTCAATATCTCAAAAATAAAAACTTGCCCTATAAAGGGTTAATTGTTTATTTTACAAAACAGTAAATTGTTTATTTCAAACGCGTCTGCAACGAAAACTGTTACAGCATCCCACCCAGTTGTGCAATCAGTAAGCCCTCGCAAATTAGCAGGCTTTTATAATAATGCAATATAATCTTGGTATTACACACACGTACCCATTGTTCTGCCCCTTCATAAATCCTACTAATTAAACAGCAATATTTCCTGCCCTAATCTACTCCATAATGCACACCGCCTAACGAACGGGTCCTATTTAATACAGGACATTAATATCTAAGGTACAAGCAATTACAATTACTTAGGAACAAATACTATAGACAGGGCCGTCTTAAGAAAGTTGCCAGACTGGGCAGCTGTCTAAGGAAGATAAAATATAAAATTTTGAAATACCGTACATGATTTATATTGTATAAATAGATTTTAAGCGACTTGTACTCTAGTTTGTTTTCCCTTTAAAGAATATCTCATGTCTTATGGTATGCAAATGTGGTTATTAATTTTTTTTATGGCATCGAATACTTGTCATAACGTTTAAATAAACACAGAAAACATTTAATTATAACAATGACAGAAAAGTACAATAATATAAATTAAAGATATATCCATTTTATTTTATTTATTTATTATTACACGTGACAAGAAATATACATAATTTGCGAAAAAACAACAGGTAATCTAATTTAGACATACATTATTTTAATTGATCTGGGTTAGTCGCCTTTCATTTGTCGTATCCCCAGTAAACTAGGCTTTTGCCTGTATCTCACTGAGGATATTTAGCATGAAAAAATAAATCGATACTTCTTTCCGATTTTTGATTACACAAAAAAAAAAAAAAAACCCCGTGGCACGTTCTCATCAACCTGACACACAGTGACACTCAATTACAACTGGAAACATCATGCGGAATCAAACTCTTCACACATCATCACTCCAGAAAGACCAAATTTGTTCATCCCATAATATACCGCACACAATCATAAGAATAAAAACAAAATTAAAACCAAAAATTAAGCCAAAATGAAACAAAAATAAAACCAAAAATGTTCGTCCCATAATATACCGCACACAATCATAAGAATAAAAATTAACACAAAAATATACAGAAACACTAATACAAATACAACAAAAATCAAAACAACAAAAAGAAACTCACACTCAAGAGCCTACACAAATCGTTTCCACACGTCATTCATCCTGAAAGCCCAAGTACTCAAAATCCTGTCGCAATAACAACCACGCTCCGATCGACTGTCTAAATGGTTTTCCTTTCTTTATATTTATTGAATTCGGCACGCCATTGTACGTCATGGGAGCCAAATAAGCATATTGCCTAAAAATTAAAAATCATAATTGACATACATCCATATCATCACGCCATGTTCCTTATAAGAGAGGCTGAAAGAATAGATCTTCGCACTATCCTATCCAAACACAAATTTCACCCGCTCCACATTCATACAATATCATCATCAATAGTTTTATATTACTCATGTTTCTCATTTTACATTGTTTCAAAATCTGATTACTTTATCATGTAAAGCTACATGTTCTCCGCACACCTTGCACTTTTCACTTGTAAACACACTTAGTCACTCTAAGGTCAGTCATTATCTCCACATGTTCAAACAATCTTTATGCTCCTATCTTCGTTTTGCTTACAATGTATATTTCATTTCTTTGGAAAGGGTTGATAGTATGAAGTACCTTGGAGTTTATGTTGATCAGTTCCTTCGTTGGGAGGTCCACTTTGAGCACAAAAATCAGAAAACTAGGATACATATTCCGATTGATTCGAAATGTGCTCAGTGAAAATATTCTTAAAAGTATATACTTCGCCTTATGTCAGTCAACACTTTCTTACGGTATATCAGTTTGGGGGGGATGCACCTTAACCCAAAAGCACATATTGCAAGTTTCCCAAAAATTGATTGTGAAAATAATTAATAAACTTCCTGACCGGTATCCCACGGTGGAGCTTTTCAGAGAGTATCGGGTCCTGAACATAGCCAATTTGCATCTCAAATCCATTCCCTGGCACTACCATCGAGAGGAAGGGAAGATGCAGACTCAGCAGAGACACATGACACGCATAGCAACTAATGAAATGTTCACCATCCCTAGAGTTAAAACCTCTTTTGCCCAAAGGCAATATGCTTATGTGGGTCCCATGACGTACAATGGCGTGCCAAACTCAATAAAGATAAAGGAAGGAAAACTATTTTCGATCGTAGTGTGGTTGTTATTGCGACAGGATTTTGAGTACTTGGGCTTCCAGGATGAATGACGTGTGGAAAAGATTTGTGTGGGCTCTTTGATTTGCGTGGGTTTTGTATTTGTGTTTCTGTATATTTTTGTGTTAATTTTTATTCTTATGATTGTGTGCGGTATATTATGGGATGAACAAGTTTGGTCTTTCTGGAGTGATGATGTGTGAAGAGTTTGATTCCGCATGATGTTTCCAGTTGTAATTGAGTGTCACTGTTTGTCAGGTTGATGAAAACGTGCAACGGGGTTTTGTTTTTTGTGTAATCAAAAATCGGAAAGAAGTATTGATTTATTTTTTCATGCTAAATATCCTCAGTGAGATACAGGCAAAAGCCTAGTTTACTGAAGATACGACAAATGAAAGGCAACAAACCCAGATCCATTAAAATAATGTATATCCAAATTAAATTACCTGTTGTTTTTTCGCAAATTATGTATATTTCTTGTCATGTGTAATAATAAATAAAATAAAAAATATTCTCCACAAGTTTTCCTTACTACACGCGTCTCTCCAGCATTCATATTGCTTCTTATCATTCTTCTGCCTGTCTAAGCATCCTTTTCATACGTCAAATATATTTTAGTTAGTATTTCTTCATTCATTCGTTCCACATGTCCAAACCATTTCAGAGGGGTCTTCCTCATCCTACTCAACAGTCTTAAGTTAACATTCATAATTTACACTTCATTCCGTATTTTATCATACCTTTGAGGATCATCCGATATGTGATAGTAACTAGTAACACATTCTGCATAAAGTGGAGTGTAGTATTACTAAGAATTATACCCAACCAACAGCAGACATTCAAAGTATTCTCTTAAATTTTATTTGAAGCAACGACGTGTCCTTAGGAAAGCCCTGATTCCGAATATAAATACACTCCAACATCAGCATTTGTTGGTGATTGGTACGCAACACGCGTCTTCTATGCACCCTATCTGATCTTCCATATAAATCCTGGTCGCCCTACTTCAACAGTTCTGCAAAGCCTCGACAAGTTTCTCAATCTTTCTCCAGCCCTCCTTGTTCTTCGGTTTCCCTTTTTGTTGTTCTCCGAGACGGATTTATGATCTGGTATTATCCGTTTTCAGTGTCTTTATTACGTAATTGTTTTACAGCAACTTGCTTCTTGTTTGTTTTATTGCTTTCAGAATATTGTTCATTGTTTTGTGATTGTTTTCTTATGTCTTTGTTTGCCGGTAATGTTTTAAGTCCTTTCTCATATAACGTCTTTACTTTGTGAACGTTTCATTATTTATTTTTACGGATTTTTTTTAAGTCTCATAGAAGTTTATCAAAGTTTTCGCCTTGAACTTTTTTGGAACTCTATGCTAGAAAATTTAACAATAAATATCTGTGATATTCCACTAATTACAGTAATCTTCACTTCGCATGTTTCTGCCTCTTATCCCGAGACTCTCTTTAGGCAGAATGATTCTTGTTTATCATAAGAGCTTTGTTTATAAAGGGTCTTTCAAATTGAACGGTTTTTTAATTAGATTTTTTTTCAATTCTTGAATAAAACACACAATTTGCTTTAATTTCCAAAAACTTTTTATTGGTCATTAAAGTATATTGTATGACATTTAAATACAAAAAGACAATATCCGTCAAATGTCCACCTCTTGCAGCTCCACATATGTCCACTCTTTTGTCAAAATTTTCGATAACATTTTGTCATAATTGCGCTTCTAACTCACCAATAACGCGAATGATTTCGTCCTTCAGCTCAGGAATTGATCGGGGGTCATTCTTATAGACCTGGCTTTTCACGTTCCTCCATAGAAAATAGTCCAACGGTGTCAGATCACATGATCTTGGTGGTCAATTAACATCACCGTTTCCGGAGATTACAATACATAAAATAATTCTCAATTTGAACGCGTTGTTGTATTGTATACGACTCCATTTTTATAAATGTTAAATATTACACTTCTCAAATGTCACAAGGCCCAGGCAAGTTCGCGACGCCATCTGTGTTTTATCCAAGAATTAAAAAAAACCCGCTCAATTTGAAAGGCCCTTTATATATTGCTTCCTTTACTTTTTTCCCACTTCTAGGTTTCGCTTGCATTTTCTAAGGTTAGGACAAGGATTCCATGAAATTTTATTTAACAGTATACAATGTGGCAGATTTACATTACTCATAATATAGAAACTATGATGTGAATAAATAAAACAAAATTAACAAGCCCATCAATTGCCACGAAAAGAAGAGGGAGTTTTAATTTGGGTAGTTCTAGGACGAGAAAGGGAACCAAGATTTCTTTAAAATGAGATTCCAGTCTGGTTTTTACTTAGGGCCCATTAAAACATATTTCTGGTTATTTGAAAGAGATTGCCACATGGTAATACACTCACCAGGTTAAATTTATTAAAAAAATAGGCTAAGGATGTGTGTTGAGATAGGAAAGGCTGGCATTCTGTCCTCTCTCTATCTCGACAGGGGAATTGCATGATGGCATGTATGCATAAATTAAATAAATACAAGTCTAAAAAATTCTTGCATGTGATTAAAATTTAACAACACTTTAGCATTTCTTATTTAAATTTCTGCACAGTTTTAGCTCTGCAGTATCTAACTCATTAGCCTTAGTCTGGTTGTATTAAGAGCTGCGGTCTTCTATCCTCTGCACGGCTCCTGGTCCTCATATCTCTTCCCGATCTCTCCCGGTAGCTACAGGCCAGCCTCCAATCTACAGTGGTTCTATTTTCCTTTATTTGGATTTAACTATAGTTCCTACTGCATACATTGTTTACCTTAAGTGCTGGACAACATTTAGAGTAAACAATACGATGCCCTTATTCATTCTGAATTCATAAATTATTTTTGAATCACTTCTTTCAACAAAATGTTAACGTTATGTCGAGTGTATGAGACATTTGTCTGCTTCAAAGTGATAAAAATATACCATAGATAACATGTTTGCTTTTAAGAAGCACTTGAAGAAAACGAATGATCTTAACATAATAATATACGGTCTTTTAAATTCAGCGATTTTTTTCAGTAAATTTTTTTTTCATTCTTGAATATGCAATTCGTTTTGATTTCAAAAAACTTTTCATTGGTCATTGAAGTATAATGTATGACATTTAAACACTAAAAACATTTCCGCCAAATGTCCACCTCTTGCAGCTCCACAGATGTTGTCGTGTCAAAATTTTCGATGACATTTTATCATAATTGCGGTTCTAACTCACCAATAACGCGAATAATTTCGTCTTGAAGTTCAGGATTTGATCGGGGGTCATTTTCATAGACCTGGTTTTTCACGTAACCCCAGAAAAAATAGTCCAACGGTGTCAGATCACTTGATCTTGGTGGCCAATTAACATCACCGTTTCCGGAGATTACAATACATAAAATAATTCAACAATTTGAACGCGTTGTTGTATTGTAACGACTCCATTTTTATAAATGTCATACATTACACTTCTCAAATGTCACAAGACCCAGGCAAATTCGCGACGTCATCTGTGTTTTATCCAAGAATGAAAAAAAAACGCTCAAATTGAAAGACCCTTTATACCAATCTGTGATCCATTGGTGAACCTGTCCCTCCAACTTGGAGGTTACGAGTTCGATTCTCATTGGTATCAAATTTTATTTTAAAAAGTTCCAATCTGGTTTTCAAATGAAAAAAATTGTCAGCCTCAAAGTGTTTAAAATATGCGTGACATATACAGCTTTCGGAGACACTTGAAGACAATATTATTTTTTTGAGACCGCTTCAAAATGTATGAGTATATATGTAACATATACTACACACATGCCAATGCCAACATGCTACTAATGAAAAAAATGAAGCATATCTCAGGATGCAACAACGGCATCATACACGACAAGCTGTGCTGGAGTATAAAGAGTTAAGGAGGAAAGAGAAGAAATTGCACAGAAAGAAGAAGCGTGTATACCTGGAAAACCAAATAAAGGAAGCAGAACTGTCGCATTCACAGAATAACACCAGACTTTTCTATCGTAAAATCAACAACCAACGGAAAGAGTTAAAGCCTAGAACAACTATGTGTTATGATGGTCGGGGAAATATTTTAAACGACAGGCAAAAGGTTCTGGATCGATGGGTGGAATACTTCGACGTCCTTTTGAATGGTAACCAACATGGAGCAACAAGCGGGAACCAACAAGTAGAATACGACACCACTGATGTTGATGATAATGAGCCATCCCCAACCTTGGCTGAGATTTCAATTGCCATAAAGAATCTCCATAATAACAAAGCACCTGGATGTGATAATCTACCCGCTGAGGTGTTCAAGCATGGTGGCGAGGCTCTCCACAATCATATTCACAAAATCATCTGTGACATCTGGCGCTACGAAATACTACCAAATGAGTGGAATTGTGGTATAATATGTCCCCTGCTCAAAAAAGGAGACCCCATGAGTTGCTCCAATTATAGGGGTATCACCCTTTTAAATATAGCATATAAAATACTCTCAAACATTCTTTGTAATAGATTGCAGAAATACTCCGAATGCATAATTGGAAAATACCAAACTGGATTTCGTAGGGGAAGGTCAACAATAGATCAAATGTTTTCACTTAGACATATATTGGAAAAGACTGTAGAGTTCAACATTGATACATACCACCTCTTCATAGACTTTAAGGCTGCCTACGACACGGTCAATAGGACAAAACTCTATGAAGCTATGGCTGAATTTAATATTCCTGTCAAACTCATTAACCTAGTCAGGCTTACAATGTCCAACGTTGAGTGCCGTGTCAGAGTGCAAGGGGATCTGTCTGAACCTCTTAAAACATTTAATGGACTTAGACAAGGAGATGCTTTGGCGTGTACGCTGTTTAATATGGCTTTGGAAAAGGCCATTAGGGATAGCGGCATACAAACAACAGGCCATATATTCAGTGAATCTGTGCAGCTCCTGGCTTATGCAGATGACATTGACATCATAGCGAGGTCGGAACATGAACTTATAAATGCCTTCCGAGCACTAGCAGCATCAGCAAAAAACCTAGGCTTAGTAGTCAGTGAGACCAAAACAAAATATATGCCCGTAAATGGACGCCAAAACCCAATAAGTCTACAAATAGACAACTTTACCTTCCAAACCGTTTCTGAATTTGTGTATCTCGGTACCATGGTGACAAGTAAGAACGATGTTTCCACTGAAATAAATCGAAGATTAATAGCTGCAAACCGATGCTATTTTGGACTGCAGAGGTACATGAAATCACGACATCTCTCTAGAAAGACCAAAACTCTACTTTATAAAACACTCATCCGACCTGTGCTCACCTATGGCTCAGAATGTTGGACTCTAAGTAGAGTGGACATGAGGGCTCTAGGGACATTTGAGAGGAAGATTCTGCGCAAAATATATGGCCCCATTTGCAATAACGGAGAATGGCGTATCAGGTATAATCAGGAGCTGTACGGTCTGTATGGAGACCCTACCATAACACAAGAGATTTTAATTGGGAGACTCAGGTGGGCTGGACACGTGCAGCGAATGAGTGAGGAAGACATTCCGAGAAGGCTCTTGAATGGCACACCGGGGGGTCGAAGAAAGCCAGGAAGGCCGAAGCTTCGATGGCTGGATGGTGTCAATAGGGATGCGCAGCTCATTGGCATCCAGAACTGGCGAACAGCAGCACAGGACCGCCAGTCATGGAGGCGTGCTTTAAAGGAGGCCAAGACCCGACCTGGGTTGTAGAGCCATTGTTGATTGATTGATACTACACACATACACGATACTCCACCAATTTTTTTTTATAGTTGGTTTTCCCTTAGTATGTTTTCCCTTAGCATGTTTTCCCTTAGTATGTTTTCCCTTAGTATGTTTTCCCTTAGCATGTTTTCCCTTAGTATGTTTACCCTTAGTATGTTTTCCCTTAGTATGTTTTCCCTTAGTATGTTTTCCCTTAGCATGTTTTCCCTTAGTATGTTTTCAACGGTATTCTTACTATATATGTGATTTAAACATATGCAGATGTGGAGAAGCACCTATCACTTTCCAATCCCAACACTCAACTGATATATTATAGCATATGTTTATTTTTGTAACACTATTTTTATCTGTCAATAATAGTTAGACCAGATCCCGATTGACAGCGCCCTTATTAAGAGTATGCTCTTTAAACGCCAATAAAAAAATCCATTATTACTATTGTTTATTAAAGAAATAATCAAGATCCTTAATAAATGACCATTTATAATCAAATAAAAAAAGCCATAAAAACAGGCCGCATCAATACTCTGGATGAAATCGGTCTGCTTTACACAATCCTCCAAGGTCTTGAGTGCAACAGTTTTATCAACAAATGAACCCATTAACACAGCGCCGTGTTGACACATGCATATGCATGAAGCTGACCAAGAATACAAAGATGTTGAGGACACAGCGATGCTGATACTTGCCAGTTTGAGTCTACAATAGCCAAGGGCCAATGGGCTCATCCCACATATTAGAATTTTTATACTAAACTCTAAAATAAAATGATATATTTATGTTTTATTCTAAAATTACAAACATGATTTTTTTTTTTTTAATTAATACTTTTATTACAATGAAACACATATTTTTTGAGTAGGTATATTCTCCTGGGGAATTCGTCAATAGAAATCTATCAAAGTCAACTCAAAACACTATATTAAACAGTAATTAATATTAACACTTTTTCTAAGCGCTCCCATTTTTTGTGGCATATACTGTGATACAACTGTCGCACACTGGGTATCTTCTTCTTCCTAGTATAATGTCAGGTCCCCCCAAGGTTGACTATCATCTGAGTAGGCATCTTTGTCCCCGGTAGCCCGAAAAAGATCCACAATGCTCCTTATACCAGTCCAATCACGTATATTGCGGAGCCAGGAGATTTGCCTCCTGCCAACACCTCTTCGACCCTCTATTTTGCCTTGGATGATCAGATGTAGTAATTTGTACTTTTCTCCTCTAAGTACATGACCCAAATACTCGTAGGAAACCTTTTGGATTTTAATATTAGTCAGCAACTCTCTATCAAATTTGGCTCTTTGAAGAACCCTTGTGTTGCTGACCACATCCGTCCAGGGTATCCGTAGAATTATCCGGTGTTTCCACATTTCGAATGTTTCCAGTCGGTTCATACTACTAACTTTGAGGGTCCATGATTCCACTCCATATAATAACACTGACCAAACGTAGCATTTGACTAACCGTTGTCGAAGTTTCAAGTTTAGATTATCATCGCAGAATACGCTTCTCATTTTATTTAAAGCCGCACGAGATGTTTCAATTCTACATTTGACTTCGGTTTATGGGTCGAGGTCTTCCTCTAGGATACTTCCGAGGTATTTAAATTGTTTTACTCTCTCTAAATCAGCACCGTTCAATGTAAGACGTGCTCCTGCGTGATCTGGGTATAACTAATTAGGAAGATAATCGTACATCTAAAACCCATTCTGGGTTATAGGCCTGACGATGGTGATGATGGTAATGCTCTCTTTTGAGAGTAATATCTATATAGATATATTTCCTTTTATTTTACTCTAATATTCTGGAATAAGATATCATACGAATTTGAGTAAAAGCGTTCTTATATCGTAGTATATTAAAGAGTATAATTTTTTTAACAAATAAATATGACACAATTCATGTGTTTTTAGACTCCCAGTGTTTAATACAAAAATATACTTTTCTTATTCAAGTAAAGTTTTTATAGTGCAGGTTTCGAACAGTTTTTCTTCTGCATAGAAGTCCAAGGCGTTAACAACATCAAAAACCCTCACAAATATTATTGTTTTTTATTTTAAAACTTTATTTAAATACAAAACCGATTTGGTCACTCCCAAAATACGAGACCACACAACATGGCCAACTATGACCAATAAATCCTCTAATTTATTCTGAAATGGCTAATCATTGTCACCGCGAGAATCATACTTTTTCTATCGATGATGCCAAATTCTTACATATCAGTGGTAACGGTAATAAATTGGACAGATTAGAGGCCCTAGAAATTTCTAAATCAGTACACCGATCGGAACATCTGTTGAACAGTTATTTACCCAAAATCTCTCCGCTCTTGGCCGAAATTGTCCCGTGCCTTTCTCCCCTCCTCCTCTCCCCCCCCCCCCCCCCCCCAGCCAGCAACCGTTGAAGCGTGTATATTGGTGTCAGTTCGAACAGCATTTAGTCTTGTTTGTGCTCCCCTGAAGATGAGGTGAAAGCCTTGAAACCGGTAGGGTTATACCGTCATAAAAAAGTGGAATAAACAGTGTTTGATAAAAATAAATTACAATGTCTTTAAACCTCCACAATGTTAATGCCTTAACTATAAACAACAGTTCAGGTATTCATCTTTTGATTCAGCCACATTCAAACTCTTGAATGTATATACACTTGCATTTATTTAAGAATTTCTGCTTCTCCTTCCTCTTGGTCTAGGTCGTATGACCTGTTTGTGACAGTGAGCTGTCCTGGTATGATGACGTCCAGCTGTCTTTCCACCTTTTCGGCGGCCTTCCTGGTAATCTCCTGCTGCTAGGGTTTTCAGTCTTAGCAATTTTTGCAAATCTCGTATCCTCCATGCAGTCTACATGATCCCTCCAGAAGCACCCTCTGCTTCTTCCCCACCTAACTATGTCTTCAACACCACAGACAGACTTTATCGTCTCATTTCTGATCCGATCTCTAAGAGTTCTGAGCCTGCAATGGAGCGTAGGGTTCTCATTTTTTTAAAGAATTTCATCATTCTAACTTTTATATGAACATATTATAATTCTTCTTTATGGAACTGTAACATTTGACTTACTCAGTCCCCCATAGAGAAACATGAAGGTCTTAAAATGTTCTGCTACCTAAGAATGCTGCGAGTCTCGTGAGTTGATAAAATTCATCTCAAAACGGATGAATAAAGATAAAGAAGTATTATCCAGCATCTAGAAGATAAAGTATGATATTTATGTCGAGAATAGAAAAATATGAGATGTGTTAACTGATATTGCTGGGAAAAATTCAGGATATATGAAGTGCGGTATAAGACGCATCTTTTGGTTGAAGAATTAACAAAATTGGTTTCACTACAGCCCCGTATACAGTGGCGCAAAAGTCTCTAGACTATTTTTAAATGAAATAACTTTTTTATTTATTGATAATTTAAATTTATTATTTAACAAACAGAAAACACACTTCTTGAAAAAAACTTTATTTAGTTTTGAAAATTACATTCTTTAAATAATTACCATTTTGCTCTTCATACTGACGCGATCTTTCTAAAGCGTGGTGATCCAAAAGTCACAAGACTATTTAAAATTTAAATAACTTTCTACAAATAATTAATAGTATTTTTTTTATTTAAGATTTTAAAGCGTAATTTTTGAAAATTATATGTAAAGAAATTTACGACTGAGCAACTTGTTAAAATAATCGAATTTTATCTAGAAAATCAACGTTAAATTGTGCTAACGCAAAGAGCTTACACTCGTCATTTTGGGGTCAGAAAATCACCATATAAAGAAACAACACTTAACTTAGTCCGGCGGTTTCAAATTCAGGGGTCTGTGAGTGCTGAGAGTTACCCCGTGCTGGGAGGCCACGTTTAGGGAGGCCACAGGACAACATTCAGCGTGTGCCGATATACACGCTTCAACAGTTGGAAACATTCGTGTTGGGGACTGAGGGCTGAGGGAGGCATGGGACGATCTCGGCCAGCAGCGGAGAGATTTTTGGGATATATGTGTTTACCAAATGTTCGCCTCGGTGTACTGACTTAGAAATGTCTAGGGCCTCTAATCTGTCCAATTTATTTCCGTTACTACTGATATGTAAGAATTTGGCACCATCGATAGAAAATGTATGGTTTTCACGGTGACAATGATTAGCCATTTCAGAATAAATTAGAGGATTTGTTAAGGCGGATTTGTGTTCACGAAATCTCTTTTCAAAGGATCTTCCTGTCTTTCCTAATATAAATTATCAGTCAGCACATAAACGTTTATACACACCACTGTTGCTAAGTATTCCATTTTTCCTTTCCCGTTAAATAAGAGTTTTCGGAGATTAAAATTAATATAAAAAACTAGCTTTATGTGACATTTTGGTTATTTCGTATGATATGTTTTTTTATAAATATTTCTCCTCCTCCAACCTCCACAACGTTAATGCCTTAACTATAAACAATATACAAAATCTGTTGCTTTCTCCTTTCTGCCTATCCCAATAGGGAAATGGGTGATGGTATTGGTATGTATGTGTAAAGTAAATAATAAATAATTGATATTCTAATAAAGAGTTCCACAGACTTAAAGCCTAGAATAAATTCCAAAATCTATAATTATAAAACTTATAGGATGATCCCAGTATGCATTGCTACCGTTTCTCCGAATGTCATCAGATATCATCTGCAACTCCACATTCCTCGGTGCGTGCTACAAATTGTTCCACTTGTTAAAGCATCCATTATATTGGCGTTCTCTTGGTCATTTGACTCCTAGTCTCTCATCCATCTTGCCACTTATGCTAATCGTATAACAATCTCCTTTGCTTTACTAGGGGTCGCGTTGGAAGGCTTTAATTCAAGAGACTTCACAAAGTCGAGCTCTTTATTGCCCGAAGCTGTTGGATAACGATGCCCGAAGCTGTTGCGAAGATTCCCACTTACTAAATTTTACTCGTACAATCTCTGCTCTTTCCGATTTTGGACTATGCGGACGTATGTTACTTGGATGTTATAGAGAAACATCTGGACAAATTACAGCGTCTTCAAAATGTGTGTCTAAGATTCATTTTCAACCTACGTAAGTACGATCAACTTCATACCAGAAGGCATTGAACTGGTTGAATGTTAGAAATAGACGCCGAATTCACATAACACACTGTCTCTATTGTATAATATCCTTAACTGTCCCGCCGCACCCTCTTATTTCGCCGAAATTTTTCAGCGTCTTACCAATCATGGATTACCGCTTTCCAGTTCACCGCTCCTCTTTCTTTACGTCATCCTTTACTGTCCATGCAGTGAGGCTTTGGAATCAGTTACAATATAAGACTCGTTCCGTTCTTAGCATGCTTTAAGAAGCGACTGAAAAAACTCTTAATTTCTAGTCAGTGAGGCTTTGGAATCAGTTACAATATAAGACTCGTTCCGTTCTTAGCATGCTTTAAGAAGCGACTGAAAAAACTCTTAATTTCTAGTCAGAAAAATAGCGTGTTTCATTCCTGATTTTTCTTTTCCTTTCCTCTCCACCATCCCTTCCTTTTCTTTTGATTGATGATATCTCACTTTATATGAAAATTATTGTTCGGGTGATTGTCCGTCGTTGTGGGGTTCGTGGGCATATGTTCACGTATGTGTTTATGGATTTCGTGGGGATAGATGTCATTTGAATGATTTATACGACCACGTTACTTGCTTCATTTACTTTTGTCTGGTTGGTTTGAAGAGATTGCCGCCTGGCAATAAGCTCGCCAGATTATATTTGCAATAAAAATGTTAAATAAAATAAAAAATAACAACATAAGGAAATAACTTATTTAATAGAAAAATACATTTCTAAAACGAAACTCTCTTTATGCAGAAGTAATAATAATGACAATTTATATAGCGCCGTTTAAAGCAACTCTCCTCAAGGGCGCTCTAAGTCGGGACTTGAAGTCACTACTATATTATAACAGATTAAAAATATTACAAAATTAATACACATATGTCGGGTGTAAGGGCTGAAGGTATTGGATGTGGTCATTATATCAGGTACTTCTTCGCATCTGCACATGTTCAAAAATACATATATTGGTAACAAAACCTCAGAAACCTTACCAAATGAAGACGAACTGCAAAGAAACCTTTGTAGATCTTTTAATATGCGATAGTCACACATTTGGTTTTAGGTGTGGTGTAAAATGTGTGTGAGATTCTCAAAGCTGCATACATCACCCATATATCTAACACTTTGTGATAGACGAAGATCGATGTCGCAGACAAAGGTCACGCCAATACAGCTTTCTCGTCCTGCTCCGTCTGACGATAACTTCTTAGTTGCAGGTCTATCGAATATGAAAGTTTCTGATCCTATTTCTGAGGGGTTTTCCTCCAATGGTTCGTAATATTCTCGTATCGGAGAATAGTATTCAAAGAAAGCATTTGTTCTAGTTATCTCGGCTTTGGTTTTAACATTATAAGTACTGATCCGCCTGATATAGATCGTTTAAATTCGAACCTCGCTTATCATCAATTCACAAGTGTTTGTTTTTTCCAGATCACATTTCTTAAACAACCAGATTTTGCGACTGTCTTATTTGTTTGTTTTCTCGCTTCATTGTAGACACCATTGTGACTGGGGATATTAAATCTTGTTTAAACTTAATCCAAGTTCCTTCAACATTAACACTCTCCAGAGGAATTCCTTTCTTCCTGAGCGGCTCTCTTTGATATGGAAGCTGCAAGTGTTAATTATGACAGAAAGTCAAGTCTGGCATGATAGCATCTATTCAAGACATACTAATCTTGCGTCTTGCGAGGAATTGATGTAACTGTATTCCTAGCACTATCTCCTTCAGACACGGTTTTTCGAAGCTTTCATTTAAACAGTTGAACCCATGAGCTCTGAAAAAGTTTAAAATATAAAGTTTTTTTTTTTTTTATTAAACAAAGTAAATTATTGTACAAACATTAGTCAAGGCTATACCTATATACAAATTTATTACTTAACTAATCTTAATTATATGTTATCATTTATGAATTTACTTAATCTTATTTTCCTACATATCATTTTATTTTATTTATTCAGTCTTAATATATGAGATCTTAGAAATAATTAACACCTACATACTACTTATAACTAGATAACAATTCTTACACTAATTATTTAGCAAAAACAAGTCCACTCGTTCAGGCTACTTGTATTCCATCACATTCACTCAGACCTTGGTCGTCCCAGCTAATACTGTAGGTGGACTAGTCAGGCAACAGATAATGCTTCGGGAGCTTGTGCTTATAACGGAAGGGTAGGTCGGATTTACTCTCGTAAGCCCCCAGGGCAGCGACTAAGGGATTTCTGTGATTTTGTTGGCTTTTATAGAACTTCACGGTCCAAGCGAGGATTTGGTGTTGTAGGGTGTTATCAGATATTTATTTATTTATTATTTGTTTTTATTTATTTACACATGACAAGAAATATACATAATTTACAAAAAAACAACAGGTAATTTAATTTGGACACACAATTTTAATGGATTTGGCTTTGTTGCCTTTCATTTGTCGTGTACCCAGTAAACTGTTTTTTTTATAAACGATTTTTGATATATTAAAACCCCATCGCACATTCTCATCAACTTGACAAACAGTGACACTCAATTACATATGTATACATCACGCGAAATCAAACTCCTCACACTTCATCACTCCAGGCAGACCAAAAACATTCATCCCACAATATACCGCACATAATCATAAAAATAAAAACAAAAATGTATAAAAATACAAACATGAAACAACAAAAAACGCCACACTCAAGAGCAAACACAAACCTTTTCCACAAGTCATTCCTCTTACAAGCCCAAGTACTCAAACTCCTGTTGCAATAACAACCACGCTCCGATCGGCTGCCTAAATTGTTTTCCTCCCTTTGCTTTTATTGCATTCGGCACCCCATTGTATGTCATGGGAGCTACCATAAATAGGCATATTGCCTTTGGGCAAAAGATGTTTTAACTCTAGGGATGGTGAACATTTGATCAGCTGGCATGCGTTGTGTCTCTGCTGAGTCTGCATCTTCCCTTCCTCTCGATGATAGTGCCAAATAATGGATTTTAAATGTAAATTGGCTATGTTCAGGACCCGATACTCCCTGAAAAGGTCCGCTGTGGGATACCGGTCAGGAAGTTTATTAATTATTTTTATAATCAATTTTTGGGAAACTTGCAATATTAGTTTGAAAGAATTTTTAAAAAAGCCCTCTTCAATGTTATTAGGATGAACTCTTCTATCTACATTCTTTATACTCACCATTCTCATGTGTTCTTCATTCTTTTAAGATCTTAGACCTAAACCCACCAAACTAAATCGCAGGTTGTTGTATGCTGGTTATATAGAAGTGTTAATGTAGAACGAGGATAAATTACAAATTATAATTTGTAAATTGTATGATAGATGCGATGAATTGTGGCGATAGAAAACTACGAAAGGAAAAGTATTGCATTATACCATATTTTACGGAGATTGTATTTTAGCATTCCCAATTAACCGCCCCTTCTTCAATAGGTAGAAATGAGTTGCGTAGAATATGTGAGTAAAGGGGCAATCCCACTGAGGCAACATTTATGCAACATGTAGTATGCAGCATTGACGCATGCTACATACAGTATTTCAATCGAGAGAACACAAAGCGACAAGAAGCAAGTGTCTTTGTAGCATGCTACATGTTGATTGTTGTTGCCGGGACGCATGCGTCACCTTTCGACATATTTCAGCGTGTCGAACAATGTCGCCGTTATCCGAAAGTCAGCGGATCGGTGCGGCTTGTAGCATGCGACATGCAGTGGAATATTGATAAAACTACCTTGTTTATCGAAGATTATCATAATTCACCGGAGTTATGGAGTAATAAAATTAGTGATTATAAAGACAACAGAATAAAACATGATAAACTCAAGCAGTTAGCGAGTAAATACGATTGCACTAATCGATGAGAAAAAAATCAAGAATTTGCGTTCAGCTTTTCGTCGTGAGCGAAAAAAATGCGATCAAAGAAGAGTGGGTCATCTAGCAAAAAAGGGAAATGGTTTGCATTTGAACTTTTAAGTTTTTTATTGGACGTCGATCAGTCTAGATCAACTGCTGTCAGGGATGAGGAAGAACAAAAATCATTTTGAGCTTCTTGACTACCAACATATATGTTAATTCTTTTCTCCACCACCACGGCTTTTTTTTTTTTTTGATTCAAAACTATTACCAAATATGCAGCCACCGCGATTGTTTGTAAAGACATAATGTACGAAACTGACGTTGCCTCCATGGAATTGTTTAAGACGCATGCTACACGTATTGACGACAAAGCGCATGCGATTCGGGGAGTCAAAATCCGCATGCGACATTGTTAACCTGTTCACCGCGTTAAAAATCAAATTCCACGAATCCTGTGCGCGGCACAATTTCAGCGTTTTTTAATTTCTAAGTTTAAACACATATTTTGTTTAGAACCACTGATATTTGATTACAACACCAAGTAAACATGACACTTAAGTAATTTTCTGATAATAAATAATAGTCATTACTCTTAAGGAGACTCATTAAATAAAGGAGATAAACTAAACATTACGTAAAATAAACAAAGGAATGCTACGATCAAATCAATGCTTCATGACACTCACCCAATCAAATTCATATAGCACTAGTAATGTTTATTTACGTAAGAGAGACTTAGTAATGTTTATTTATGTAAGAGAGACTCATCGCAAGACTCGATCCGCGCGACAGGTCGTTAATGCTGGAAATATTGAGAAACCAAAAAAATTCGGCGCTCTGTTTATTCAACAATATCTCATAAACTAATATATTATTTGACAAGGTTTTTAGAGATGTCGCTAGAATAAAGATTATTTTAAATTTTAGTTCAATTTTTATTCCGGTTTTGCGTCATTTTTTTTAAGTATTTGTGATTTGAAACTTGGATTGTCGTCAGATCACAGGCGTTTGTGCTTCCCGCGGGGAACAGGTTAAAATTTGTGGCACATAGTCGCACACCTAGGAACAGGCAACAATAGGAAACATGTCGCATGTCTCATGTCGTTCAGTATTGCCTCAGTCGAATTGCACCTTAAGGAATGAGGACCTTGAGAAAGAATACAAATTGAAAGAAGGTGCAGAAAAAAAGTAATGTATACAAGTAATATAGAAGAAAAAACGTAGAAAAAACACCTGGCATGACCAAATTTTGAAAGAGAGAAAAGCGAAAGTTTTTGTAATAGAATAGTGTGTATGATGAAGTACGAGTATGGACATGGAAGAAGTGAAATATATGTATGTGCTTTAAGGATAGAATCTCTTCACCTACCGCAAAACGGGAATGGGACGATGGTGACATTGATAATAATAATAAGTATTATTATTAAGGATTATTTTACACCGATGAATAGGGTTTAAAGTTTATCTCTCTCTCTCCCTGGCTCCATCCCAACTCACTGTCTGCCAAGACTGTTGGGGTCAGCTCTCCTCGTCCTCAGGTTGTATGCTCTTCTGTCCCGGACTACGTCCCCCAGACCGTGCCTCTGCATCAGGTTATCCTTTTGCACCACCCATAAATTCTTTAGTCTTCCTCTCGTTGTTATTCGAGGAAGATCCATGATGGAGATTGCCTGGTTCACAATGTGATCGGGTGCTCTGCGTCCAACGTGCCCATACCATCTCAATCGCCTCTCCTCCATCTTGCTGTTGATGTCTGGTTTCAAGGGTTTAAAGTTTATAACATATATAAATAAATAAATAAATACAGGTTTATTGATAGGAACATAGTATGTACTTAATACATTTAGACACATTTCAAGAACACATTAAAAAGATAATACATTAAAAAACAGAAGCTATCAAAATGTCTGGGCTCATCTAATAACATCCCCCCGGCCAAGATACACCCCACCAATATAGGGCGAGCCCAGCCACGGGGACACCAGATGTTTTTCAGCCCACACCCTTGAACACGTAGAACAAGAAGATTAAAAAAAACAGAAAATAAATAAATGACAAAAAAAATACATTCAAGAAAGAAGACATTTTTTTCGCAGAGAATCTTCAGCGTCTTTCCAATCATGGATTAGCGCTACGCTCAAACAGAGATTGTTTATTGGCCTTTCCAGCTCACCGCTCCTTTTTCTTTACGTCGTCCTTTACTGTCCATGTAGGAGACTCTGGAATCAGTTACAAACCAATATAAGACTCGCTCCGTCCTTGGCATGCTTTAAGAAGCGATTGAAAAACCTCTTAATTTCTAGTCAGTAAAATAACGTGTTTCATTCCTGATTTTTATTTTCCTTTCCTCTCCACCATCCCTTCTTTTCCTTTCCTATGTGACCACGTAACTTGCTTCATTTACTTTTGTCTGGTTGGTTGAAAGAGATTGCCACTTGACAATACTCCCGCCAGATTGTATTTGCAACAAAAGTGTTAAATAAATAAATAATAAATAAATAAAGACATTAAAATGTCCGGGCTCATCCCATAAACATTCCCCCGGCCGAGATACACCCCACCAATGTAGGGAGAGCCCGACCGCAAGGGCATCGGGGGGCTTCCATCCCACAACCCCGCATATCTAGGTTAAAGAATAAATAAAAAAACAAAAAAGGTATGGCAGGAAACAAAATAAAAAGTAAAGCCATATATACCACCTCGATAAGAAGGCTTTCGCGTTGTGGTATTCTTATTTATCCATAAATGATTGGTAATAAACGCGTATCAGTGCAATTTATCTCACATAATCACATAAATTTTAATGGCTTTAGGGTGACCGTATGATATTTTGATCCTTAGAAACTAAAATTGTGTATTCTAAGGACCACTGCATAGAGTGTTGTTTTATCTTATAATTTTGTTCAAGTCCCTTACTGTGATGTCCCTATTGTTACTTTCAAATATAAGAAACATGTCTGTCGTCTAAAGAGAAACAGACTTTTACCTTAATCTAATAAATTTTATCTTAATCTAATAAATTTTACCTTAATGTAATAAATTTTACCTTAATCTAATAAATTATTGTTCTGAATCGATTCAATAGGACCAGATACCATGGTATAACAGGGCTTTTGTCGTTGCTGGTTCCGTGGCGTGGAACGTACTTCAAAGTGTTATAGAGACATTGTAATTTGTTTTATCAAACACTGTTTATTCCACTTTTTTGTATCGGCATAACCCTACCGGTTTCAAGGCTTTCACCTCGTCATCAGGGGAGCACAAACAAGACTGAATTCTATTCGGACTGGTATTGAGATACACGCTTCTAACGGTAAACATTAGGGTTGAGGACTGGGGGTAGAGGGAGAGATGAGACAATTTCGGCGAGCAGCGGAGAGATTCGTGGGATATGAATGGCATAGAGCCAAACCAGCCTACCCAACAAAGCCAAAAAATTGGTTAGTAGTTAAATTTGCGTCACATAACGTTTCTTTATAAGCCAGAAGTGCCTATACTTCAAAATTCCAAATTGTACTACTGCTGCCATCTATAATTTTTTTTGGCAAAGTGATTTTCGTGATATACTTTTATGCCAAATTTGCCTACCAAACAAAAAAAAACTTTAATCATCAAATAATCTTGTCATAATATTAGATAATTTTTTTTAATTTTTATTGTAGTACTTTCCAACGAAGCAATCTTTAGTTACATATTTTTATTGTTAAGTTTAATAATCATTCCTCATTGTATTTTCTCACATTTTTTAAATATCCCTTGTTAATTTTCATATAACTCCATTGCTTTAGTGCCACATTACTTGTTTCTTGATATCCCAATTTCATTAAAAAAAACAGTTATTTCATCATCGATTTATTTATAGTCGTTATGTACAGAGTAGTATAAATGAAATTACTATGAAGAACTTTCTTCTGACCAACTAGCTTTAATTACAATACGTGTACATTGAATCTATGACCAATTGTATGACAACTCTTTCTGGTTTGTTGAAAAAGTTAATACATGGTAACAAAAAGTTACTACATAGTAACAAAAAGTTACTATATGGTAACAAAAAGTTACTACATGGTAACAAAAAGTTACTCGTGGTAACAAAAAGTTACTACATGGTAAAAAAAGTCACTACATAGTGACAAAAAGTTACCACATGGTAACAAACAAAAAACATATTACAGTGTTTATAATATAAATAATGACCTTTGTAGTATTTGACTTCTACGCAAGGGATTCGTCTTCAGTTCCCGATGGTACCCGAAAAAAATATTACTGCTTTGTAACAAAAAAAAACATATTACAGTGTTTATAATATACCTATAAATAACGAACTCTGTAGTATTTGACTTCTATATAAGGGCTTCGTCTTCAGTTCCCGATGGTATCCGAAAAAAATATTTTAAAAGTGTTAAAAGCTGGTATAAGAGTGTGTTTGGTACTAGTATTGTTCTAGTAGTAAGCGAGTGTTGTTTTTACACGTTTGGCAGTATTATTAAAATGTGCGATTATGAACTGTGAGTTACGCGTCTTGTGAGGATTGTCAAATCCAAAAAGGTGATGATTGGGACCGAAGACAATTTTAACGTCCTTCATTATTATAATATTATTATTAATTTTTTTTATCTACTTTGTACTGATTTCTCCTGTTACACAAAGAGGGTTTGCTTCTAGCGTTAGCTTATTCGTTAGGAATAATATCAGCCAGGATTCTTCTCATACTGCTAGACGGTACCGAGAATATATCCACAGTATCATTCAGTTGGTTCAATATCTCTATACCACGCGTGACTGAGTGTTTAGCCATGATATTCGTCCTGTAAGTTGGTATGTACGAGTAGAACAGAGGGTGATTCTTTGCACGGCTATATTTATTGGGTACATATAAACTTAGTGTTTCTAGAATCGCGGGACAGTTAAAGCATCCTTGGAAAACCTTAAGTAGGAATATCGCAATGGATTCTTGCCTTCTTGTTTCTAGGCTTCTATAGGTACACACCGTGAGAAGTTCGGCATGGTGAGCATATTTTGGGTAATCGCCCTTTGTTCTGTACCATAGATATCTGAGGATTTTTTTTTGTATTTGTTCTATATTTTTTTTATATTTGAGCTGATGAGAAGCCCAAACCGTAGATGCATATTCTAATTTGGTTCTAATTAGATAATTATATAAGTTTCGGAGGATATCGGTGCTGTTAAATTATCTTGATATTCTCATTATAAAACCGGTAGTTTGTAACAGTCCGATATCAAACGCGAGACATGGTTAACGAACGTGAGTCCGACATCAAAGGTTACGCCCAAATCTTTGAATTCAGAAACTCTGTTAAGTGCCACTCCCTGTATAGTATACTGATGGTGGATTGGTGAAAACGATCGGCTATAAGATACACAGACACATTTATTAATGTTGAACAGAAGATGATTTTGCTCACTCCAGGAGACTAGGGAGTTAAGTCCGTGATACTCTTCCATCGTGTGAATAAATGAATGAAAAGTTAAAATGAAAATATACAAGAGCTACTCTAAATTATTTGAATATAACCCAAGAATTTCAAGTAAAATTTAATTCAAATCCTCCCTTAGTACTACAAAGAATATGATAATACTTTCATTCCTGAAACAATTTTTAAAAGCTTGGACAATCCGTATTGGTAACATACCTATCAGAAAAAATACGTAAGTTAATTTTTTACAAACTGCCATAAAAATCCCTTTAATACTAAACTACCTGAACTCCTCCCCTTTGATACTGTCGCTATCGGCAACTTCCTTTTTAATCCTTATCTCCCGAAACCGGTCCTCTCCTATGCCCATCCTCGCCTCGGCCATGCCCGTTATCCAGATGAAAATATCAACATTTCGTCTGCCTGGCACGCGCTCCATCCTTGGCGATAATTGCTATCATAACACCTATTTCTTAGGGCGTCTTCATTTGGATATGTATACATATCATGGCAGCTTTGAATATATAACCTACAAGACAAAGATTATGACTATTTGAAAGAATAGATATGACCGAAGTCATAGGTTTCCTTATACCCACGAAAAATGTATGTGTCATTCAAGGGGAGTAGCACAGCACGGGGTTTGAACCGACGACCTTCCGTACGGAAGTCTAGTGCGATGCCGCGCGGCCATGCACCTCAACACATACACTACACTACACCTAAAGTGGAATGTATCACATATCGGAACACCTAAAAAGGTTTCTTTATAGTTCGTCTTATCTTGGTATGTTTTCAACGGTGCTCTAACAAAATGTGTTTTTTAAACATATGTAGAAGCGAGATAGTGCCTATTCATTCATTTAACCCTTTAAGTGCCGATTAAAGGGTTAAATGAATGAATAGGCACTATCTCTATTCATTCATTTAACCCTTTAAGTGCAAGGTATAGCCGATCCCGGGGGGCCGTGAATTTTTTAGTAAAAATAAAACCTAATAGAATTACCTTTTTTGTATATACTCGTATATTCAAAGGATATTATGAAGACTTGTAAGACCAAAGATGTACAATATGTGTCATTTGTGCCGCCGTTCACTCAGAAAAACACAATGTCAGGGTTGTCACAGCTTATCACAGAAAATACGGAAACATACATTAATAAAATATTTGATAGAATTAAAAGTATATGTAACACGAAAATATTAATTATTTTAATAACACACGGAAAGTTAATAATGTAACTGTGAAATCATTTCAAATTTCAACAGTTAAATAAGCATAACGCAAAACTGACAACCCTGTATTAGAGAAACATGTCGACTGTTATGCGAAGCTTTTAGGTAGATCTCTGTAAATTCGATAATATCTGTAAACTGTAATATTATATTGTAATTTATTTTTATCAAACACCGTTTATTCCACTTTTTTGTGACGGTATAACCCTACCGGTTTCAAGGCTTTCACCTCATCTTCAGGGGAGCGCAAACAAGACTAAATGCTGTTCGAACTGGTACCGATATACACGCTTCTACGGTTGGGGGCTGAGGGATAAGGAAGGCATGGAAAAATTTCGGCCAAGAGCGAAGAGATTTTTGAACAGTTATTTCCCAAAAATCTCTCCGCTCTTGGCCGAAATTGTCCCATGCCTCCCTCATCCCTCAGCCCCCAACCGTTGAAGCGTGTATATTGGTACCAGTTCGAACAGCATTTAGTCTTGTTTGCGCTCCCCTGAAGATGAGGTGAAAGCCTTGAAACCGGTTGGGTTATACCGTCACAAAAAAGTGGAATAAACAGTGTTTGATAAAAATAAATTACAATGTCTTTAAACCTCCACAACGTTAATGCCTTAACTATAAACAGCATGTGTAATATTATAGTATTTATTCATCATCTCAATAAGCGTATCTATATGCTCTATATTTTAGATTATTCGAATTAGTGCCTACAAGACATTGGCTAGAAACAGGAGTAAAGTTGAGCGATTTAACTCGCTAATTTTGTATGGCCGGCCCCACAGGCACGGCAACAGAGAGCGATTTAACTTACTTAAGGCACCTAACTGGTTAAAGGACAATTTTATGAAGCGCAGTTTAAGCTTTCTAACTCAAGATTCGAACCAACTCATTAATTTTGATAAGACCTCTCAAAAAGGTTTGTCTTTAAAAGCTTCCTAAAACTGCACATGCCACCTATATCTCTGACAATAATGGGTAGATCATCTTCACCACAGGACCAGGAACGGTAAAAACTACCATTATATTCCACCCTATTAGATTGATTTGAAACAGTCAATTTATTAGATGAAAAAGAAATCAACCACAAAGTTCTATTTCTCTCTGAAAGAACATCCCTCGGACACAAATTCGAAAAATACAATGAGACATCCCATTAAGGGACTTGAATACAAAGAGACGAGTTTGAAATCAATCCATTCGCAACACTTGCCAGTGTAGACTTTTTAGAAGTGGACCAATATAGCAGTATTAATGACTATCATGTATCAGCCTAGCAGCTGCGTTGAAAACACACAGGAGTCTAGAAATTTGTGAATACATCATCGTTGCTGCGCCTCGTAGTCGAGGATCCCTTCACCACTCCAACTTCAATCTTGAACGCCAATTCTTCCACGTCGATCATGTGATCTTCTGTGATCCTAGATGCGCACTCCCTCCCGCAAATGTCACAGACATGTGGACCCTGCTGAGCCGCCTGGCCATGCTGACGCATGTTCGCAGCGCGCTGACTGTAACTCACACGTCTAACCGGTGAGACGCCATCAGCCCGAGAGCATACGGCTCTCTACCCCTCACGGTCCCGACCCACCTGCTCCCAGTCCTCAGGCGTCCGCACAAAGTAAACGACTCTCGCAGACTGTCATTATAGCGCTTCGTCTGCCCACCAAATCTTCGCTTGCCCACTACTTCCCCGTACAAGACGCGTTTTGGGAGTCTGTGATCGCCCATGCGTATCACATGCCCGGTCCACCGCAATTTCGCCTTTAAAACCATATCTTCTAAAGGTTTACAGTTGGAGAGTTGCAGGACCAATATAGGTACATACATGTCATCACATAGCGCCAGAGTTTCCTATATCAACACACATTTTTCACATCTTTCCCATCCATACACCTTCTGATAAAACTCATTCTCAGACTAGGTACGTTTCCTTTTTTCTAAATATTTTTCACTTCATCCTGTCATACTTTCCTTGGTATTACTTAATACACCTTTCACTTTACACTGTACATTTGTTTTGTTAGTTTTTCTTCATTCCGAATGTCTTATTATCATGATACATAGCAACCACTGCTATTTTCAAATTTACACAGCTTTTATATTATCATGTCGTTACCAGCTTTGCAGTTTACACCAAAACATACAAAGTATTACACATAAATAACAGCTAAAGTCTTTAGTTTATAGGAAATATCTGACTGTACAAGAACAACACGTTTCTCCACGTGTTTCTGTTATATATTAAATTTAATGAACCCGACTATGACTTAGATCGCTATATCCGAACAATACACTGGCCAACAAATAATTGTATCAGAATTCTGCGAGTGTCTCATTGTTGGTCCAGCAGTTTGATGTTGTTACCTCCCTTCGAGGCGGGCGCCGGCCACTCCCTCGGCTATTTTGAATATTAGCTTCATCCATTACCGTGCACATTTCCAGTAGTGTTCGCCATATGTTCCATATAAATCGTACTGCTCCGAACCCGGAACTATTGTGCTATGTCCCAGCACCGATTCCATTGGCGCCTATTATAACTGGCATATCAACGCACGAATCAATGCAAGGCTATTTTATTTTTTTTATCTCAATATTCATATAATATTACTTGACAGAGTTACGTAATATAAATGTTCTTATTTATTATTATTTATTTAACACTTTTATTGCAAATACAATCTGACGGGTGTATTGCCAGGCGGCAATCTCTTCCAACCAACCAGACATAAGTAAATTAAGTAAGTTACGTGGTCGCATAAATCATTCAAATGACTATCCATCCCCACGAAATCCATAAACACATACGTGAGCATACATGCCCACGAACCCCACAAATATGGACAATCACCCGAACATTATTTTTCATATAAAGTGAGATATCGTCAATCAAAAGGAAAGGAAGGAATGGAGGTGAGGAAAGGAAAAGAAAAATCAAGAATGAAACACGTTATTTTACTGACTAGAAATTAAGAGTTTTTTCAGTCGCTTCTTAAAGCGAAGTTCTTGTAGTTTTTTTATATTATATTTTTGTTAAAAGCGTATCTTGCTGTAAAAGATTTACTTCATAAAGAATTTATAGTTTACTAATATGTAAACGACACAAGATCTAAGCAACGTTTAGCTACAAATTTATTAAATCATCAAATGTTAAAAGCTAGTTTGAGTTTTCTACTTAAAGGGTATATTGAAATATATGATACATGGGACGAAAATAATTTATTTATTTTCTCAACACAAAATGTGCTTGTCTAAGTTTCGCAACATGCGCGAATAAACAGGTATTCAGACAGTAGAGGAGTTGTTCCGTGTAACTAAAGGCTAAGAACTATTGTCAGCGTTATGGGGAAAGGACACGAAATATGAAGAAAAATACCCATAATAGGAGGATTTGTCATTCTAAAACATATTGCATTAGTACATTTGAAGGATCGAAGTTTCATCTACAATATTTAAGTTTTTTAGTACCAACTTTGATGTATGGGAGTGCAACGTGAACGTGGAAAAGGCTGATAAGAGCTGAATTAATGCGTGCACTTAGATAAATACATGGGGTGACAATGTATGAGAGAATACGGAATGAAGTGATAAGGGATGTATGTTAACTAAACGCTGATATTTTGAGTAAGATGAAAAAGAGCACTCTGAGGTGGTTTAGACAAATAAAGGAAGAAAGACTTATAAAACATATATACAGTACAATATGAGTGGAAGGCGTGATATAGGAAGACCGAGAAAAGTATGATTGGATCAAGTGAATAATATTTAAAAAGAAGGAAATATGAGAAGTCGGAGAAATCGTAGGGGCAGTATGAGAATGTTATAGATATGGCAGAAGCGAAAAAATGGGTCGAGATAGGAAAGTTTGGCGGTCTGTGCCTTTCTCAGCAAGGAAACGGCGTGATGGTGAGTGTTATGTATATCCTAAACCAGTGGTCCCCAACCCCCGGGCCGCGGCCCGGTACCGGGCCGTGGATCAAATGGTACTGGGCCACGCAAGGGCCTGCTTAAAAATCAAAATTACTTTTGAAAAATCGAACATACCCAATAAAACTTAATTATAGCTTAAAATAATTATTCCGTTGAAAACCCCTTCACGCTAAGTTACCAACGACCTTCCGACAATACCTGTTCGAGACAACAGCTCTGCCGGTGTTCTGGATTAGAGTCATGGCGGAATACCCTGAGATTGCCACCACAGCACTAAAATCCCTATGGCCATTTCCGACATCCTATCTATGTGAAGCGGGGTTTTCTGCAGTGACAGCAACCAAAACAAAACACAGAAATAAACTGGACATAAGCAAGACACTTCGGGTGTCACAATCTCCTACTCCTATTACCCCCAGATGGAACCATCTCGTTTCAATGAAGCAAGCTCAGGGTTCTCATTGATTTAGCATTAAGTTAAAATATTCAATCTGTTTTTATTCATTTTTAAGGGGTAACTGTATTTTATTTTGAAGGCATGTTTAAACACGATTCAATTAAAAATATTAAATCAAAACACATAAAACTTCAACATCAAATCTTTTAAAGAAAATAGATAAATCACTTTCAAGTTTAATATATCTGCAAGATATCAGAATAACATTAAAATCCCGATATTAAACCCTAAGCATTCTCAAAATTATTTTCTCTATCTTTGAAAAAAATACTTTCAACCTTCCGTTGAACCTTAAAAATATTGAAAATACCCATGAATCCAAAAGAAAATTAAAAAATTATCTGAAATTTAATAATCCTTCATTGTTATTATATATTTTTTCTTCATTTTTCTCACTAACCTTCTGTTTTCTCTACTATTATTTGTCACTATAACTTATGTACCACAGTTGTAAATTTTATTATTATATATTGTACAAATATATTGTTATTAAATTTAAAAAAAAAACTACATTCAATGTCGTCGTCGTCGTCGTCGTCCCCCCCCAGTAGGCCGCGGTAAAATTATGAAACGTTGACCGGTCCGCGGCGACAAAAAGGTTGGGGACCACTGTCCGAAACGAACATGAGAATGTTATTGTATCAACTTATTAATTTAATATTTCAACTAAAATTCCTTCGAATTAAGGATTCCGCTATCTCACAAACAAAACCTATGTTGATACCTCGTTTGAATGCTACTTAATGGGGTCGGTAGCGAAATAGTTGGATCACTCGAAACAGTCAAGCCCATAAGGAATCGTGATGCGGGTATAACAATAAAACGCCCCGCAAACCATAATAACCCATGGTGTGGGCTATCGGCTACTGTTTGTAGTCCAGCCCATAAACCAGCTGCCTAGACCAGAACGTCACTTCTCTCCGTGCCTTTGTGCTCCGCATCCAGCATCTGCTCTGTCAACCGGCTATCACAGCTCGATCTATTTCTTGATTATTCTAGAAGAGATTGCTAATCAGGAGGTGATAGTTTTTATAGCTCTCTTGCGCTTTTGATCTTCAATGTAAATGTCGTTTTAAATCTTGACGTATCGCCGGCTTTTTTTTTTAAGTTTAAATAAATAAATAAATAAAAATATTAGTTTGGTAAAAATGTTCATCTCATAACAATAGTCTGACGTGCTAGACTTGTGCAAATTTTGTTACCTCTTCAAATTCGGTGTAATATTTCAAACACGTGCAACGATGAACAGCGAATTCCGTGTCTACTCCGTTCTTCAATATTTCCGTTTCACCAATTTAAATATTTTGAAGAGTGACCATTCGAATGAATTTATTATAAATTTAAAAAAGTGCACAATTTAGCTATTTTATCGAATTACATTTTTAATGTAGATAATTCAATCTGGCGGATTTATTGCCATAGTGGCAATTATTTTCAAAAAACTATTTACTTTTATTCGTATGGTACTCCAAAACATATGAAGATTTGTGAAATCTCCACGTTTTCTGAACTCTCTTTGGAGTGTTGAATAATCCAAGCTCTCCTCAGTATTTGTGTGAAAAACACAATTTTATTTTGGAACATGGACTATTCCTCCAGAAATCCTCCAGGTGATAGCAGAATCTTTTGTAGACCAACGTATCAAACACCATCTTTTGCGATTTATTCGGCTTGACTTTGGTATGATTTTTTTCAATCTGAGGAGTTATATCTATTTATTTTATTTATTTATTTATTTATTTTATTTATTTTACACATGACAAGAAATATACGTAATTTGCGAAAAAATAACAGGTAATTTAATTTGGACACACAATTTTAATGGATTTGTTGCCTTTCATTTGTCGTGTCCCCAGTAAACTAGGTTTTTGCCTGTATGAGGACATATATCATGAAAAAAATAAATCGATACTTCTTTTCGATTTTTGATTATATAAAACCCCGTTTCACATTCTCATCAACCTGACAAACGGTGACACTCAATTACACATGTATACATCACGCGAAATCAAACTCCTCACACTTCATTACTCCAGACAGACCAAAACATTCATCCCACAATATACACAATCATAATCATAAAAAAAAATTTAAAAATATAAATTAATAAGAATAAAAATATACATCCTTATTGATGTTTGAGAATAAACTAAAAAAGCATTGTTGATATAAATATATTCCTCTTTTTTAACTCCCAAACAGTTCGAATCCCTATTTCCGTTTTTATTCATCTTCTGTCTTAATAGTTTTTTTACTCCCAAACAGTTCGAATCCCTATTTCTTTTTTTATTTATCTTCTGTCTTACTGGTTTTTTAACTCCCAAACAGTTCGAATCCCTATTTCCTTTTTTTATTTATCTTCTGTCTTTATAGTTTTTTAACTCCCAAACAGTTCGAATCCCTATTTCCTTTTTTATTTATCTTCTGTCTTCATAGTTTTTTAACTCCGAAACAGTTCGAATCCTTATTTTCTTTTTTATTTATCTTTTGTCTTAATAGTTTTTTAACTCCCAAACAGTTCGAATCCCTATTTCCTTTTTTATTTATCTTCTGTCTTCATAGTTTTTTAACTCCGAAACAGTTCGAATCCTTATTTTCTTTTTTATTTATCTTTTGTCTTAATAGTTTTTTAACTCCCAAACAGTTCGAATCCCTATTTCCGTTTTTTTTATCTCCTGTCTTAATAGTTTTTTTTCCATTTTTATTTTCCTGTACTACGTTAAAGACAGTCATGGATACCAATAATAGTAATTGATTGGAACTGATTGATTGGAAAAAATGTTTTAAAGCATAAATATGAATGCATAGTGCAGAGTGGACATACGAGTATATCTTCGCCTTTCTATTTACGGGCATAAGCCTCTTTATGTATAGTATATGATATACGAGTACTAGTAGATTTTTTAAATTTGCAAATATTACGCTGTATATTAAAATATGGCTCAATCATATGAAACCCGAGAGGAACCCAGAATTACCTGCTATTTGAGCGAATCCAAACAGTTTTCTGTAACATCTTTATTGCAAAGAGTATTGATTTTAACCGTGGATCTATCTTATATTTTATCTAATGGGTATGCTTAGATAGTGGTCTTTAAGAGTAAGAAGAAATATACGTACATGTTTGTACAGATACAAATTGCTAAAAGGAAAACGTAAACCCTTTCTTGATAAACAATCTTTGTAAACTAAAAGTAAACCATCATGACCAATAAGACAATTATTTTCACCATCATGAATTAAGATTATTCTCGATGCCGTATTCACAAACTGCGCTGGTAAAAGCATCATCACTAGCACGCGGAATAACCCTATTGAATGAATTTTCCGATATCGATATCTTCCATATTTTTTATCTACTTTAAAATCAGTTCAATGTAAGTTTATACGCTTCATTCGGATACTCAATTTGCATACATCATTCATTCACCGTTGAACTTTTGGTGGGTTGTAAAAAAAAATAGTTCATAGGTCCCGTTACTTCCCTTTGTCCTCCATTCTTGGCTCCACACAGCTGGAATCCCAACCTCTGACCTCTTATGGCGCCAAATTGAGATATTTCTATAAGACAACCTCTTAATTCCTCAATTCATTACCCAGAAAGCATAATTAGAAGACCTCATGCAGTTTTGCTCATCAACCAAAATTTAAGACAGTGCTAGGCAAAGGAACTCTTGATTATGGTCTTCAAACATTTTTAGTGGTGAAAAGAATATGAAAATTGTGTCAAGAGAGAATAAAAAGAATTGATATATTAAGTCGGGTATGATCGTGGAACTTTGGTCACTTAACCTTAGTTGTACTTGAATCCCGAGTTACGTGTGCTCTTGATAAGTGTCTGTATTCTAAACGGTGGTGTATCATGTATGTATACACTATCTGTCCAATGCGAAAGGTGACTGACGAGAAATGAAATACAAGACATTGTTTGTTTTCAGTTTACATTTCCTTTTATTCAAAATACACTCCTTGTGAGTCAATACAATACTAGAAGCGGTTGTACTGCAGCACTACTGAAATTTGCTCTTCGGAATTGCCTCCAAAAAATCGTGGTCGAAGCCTTCTGAATTTCTGAAATCGTGTCAAAACGCTTTCTTTTCATCGCCAATTTCAATTTCGAGAATACCCAGAAGTGTAAATTGCCATTTTATTATAACTACTCAACGTCTTAAGTGACTGCCCAATCTCGATACACATTTTCCCGGTCCTGACTACACAAGGTGTAACTCAATAGAACAGGTCCCCTAATGAAATTAGTATAGTAATTATGCAATAACACTGCCATACTAATTACGATCTGACGCACCGCGGTGCAATTAAACATTAAAGAATACTCAATAAATTCAATTGACCTCATACATGTACACTTCAACATGTATTGAAAGTTTTATAAATTTATTCGGTATAAATCTATTTTATGTTAACTTGTATAACATAATTATAACTTTATGACGATGACCCTTCATACTAAAAATGTTGTTACGAAATGCATGCACTTCTAAAACGCGTGTGCAACGCACGCTGATGACCCTAATGGCGTCCTTTAATATCCAAACTGTAACAATTAAACAAAACCGAACATCTGGTGAACAGTTACATCCCAAAAATCTCTCCGCTCTTGGCCGAAATCGTCCCATGCCTCCCTCACCCCTCAGCCCCCACCCGTTGAAGCGTGTATATCGGTACCAGTTCGAACAGAATTTAGTCTTGTTTGTGCTCCCCTGAAGATGAGGTGAAAGCCTTGAAACCGGTAGGGTTATACCGTTACAAAAAAGTGGAATAAACAGTGTTTGATAAAAATAAATTACAATTAAACAATTGATCGATATTGCAGAAAGTTCCTAACAATTGCATTAGATTGCGCCGGGAGCAGCTGTTTTCAGTCACATACGCAAGAACGGGTCTCCCAGCCCCTATGCCTGTTGGAAGGGCCTTAACTCTTTTGAACGGGACTGCTTCGGATATTGACATATTTAATATAACATTGCCAAAATGAAACGATTTTTTTCTTCTAAGACTGGGGACATTAGAAAACACTCAATTTATTTACATAAGTTTTGATTATTTTTTTTGAGTAACTGAAAATTTTAATCTAATTAGGATAAGTCTGTGTTGTGAAGTAAAAAAATAAATAAATATTGATATTTAGTGTATATTAATAATTATTACTTTGCAATAACAACCCTGGACCCTGAAATTGTATAACCACTGTATATATTTAAAAAAATGGATAGACGAGGGAATATTGACTGCAGATTCGTATGTCATTAAATAAGCTAGGAGAACAACACTCGTATATCCAAGAACATATTTTCTCATCGATAAAGAAATCGTCGAAGAGTCTCTAATGTCTGAAGTCAGTGATTCCATATTCTGAAAGAGTTACGTATGGTGACAATAGACGACCTCCTTGGTCTTCCAAATCGAGGGCTGTTTATTTAATTATCATTGGTGTCTATTATTTAAAAAAAGGGATCCATTATAATTTTTACTTATGGCTTGTTAAAAATATTTCTGGTTGGCTAGAAGAGATTCCAGCATGGTAATAACCCGCCAGGTTGTACTGTATACGACGAAAGTGTAATAAAATACAACACAATATGCTTAGAGATCTGTTAGCGTTCCAGATAATAACAATAGTTGTCATCTGTACTAAGTCTTGCTATTTATTTATTTCCAGCATTCTCTGACAGGCCACGAAGCCAAGGTGATGGCTGCAAAATTCATGGAGAAGGCTTCCAAGGTGATCACTGGTAGCCACGACAGGACCCTCAAGATGTGGGATGTCAAGACTGGGAAATGTAAGCTGTCATATATTTTTTTTCTTTTATACAGATCTTTGCAAATAAGTATAATACTAAAAAAAATATTAAAAGAGTCTTTATGAAGAACTTCTTCTCCCTGGCTCCATCCCAACTCACTGTCTGCGAAGACTGTTAGGGTCAGCTCTCCTCGTCCTCAGGTTGTATGCTCTTCTGTCCTGGACTACGTCCCCCAGGCCGTGCCTCTGCATCAGGTTATCTTTATGAAGAACAATAGTCTTTATGAAGAACAAAATTTTGATTTTGTGCCACAAATATATAATATATGTTTATTATGTTTTTAATTGTATCAAAAGCTCATTTAGTTATTTATTTTATAATATGATTTACCTATATAAGGGTGTGGACTGAAAAATATCATGCTTGGCTCACCCTCTTCTTGGTGGGGGTGTATCTCAAATGTAAGGACGTTATAAGATAAACCCTTACCTCTTAAAAGCTTTTCTTTCTCAAATGTTATTTTCTCCATTTCCGTACCATATATGTATAATTACAAGATATATACACTAAGTCCCATTTCAAACTTACAGATTTGAATTTGGCGCTATTTTCAAACTGTCTAACTCAAATACTATTTTATTTGACATGTTTCATCTAAAAAACAAAGCAAGTTTATCACGCAGCGTTACACAACAGAAGAATATAGAAAAATATATTATCAACCATTTTCGAAATTTCGCATTCTGTTTTAAATAAGTTTTGCAAAATTCGTGTTTTTTGTCGTTATCGTGTGCCAAGTGACACCACAATTCGTAACCTTATCAGTAACTTCGACACTATTCTTGGTGTTTGTTCAAACTAAAATATCGCTAGAGTGAGTCAATTTTTTTATACCTCGATTCGTTACGTTTCGCAGGTATTGGATATTATATATCCAGAAACTTGATGCTACGAATTTTAATCAGAAATCTTAGTCTACTTGCATCCTAAATTAAGGTAACTCAAGAACTTAGGCCGAGGCCACACCAAAGTGCTTCGTTAGGTGCTAACCTAGGTTTTACGCGACTCATATACTAGGTGACTTCATGCCTGGCCACACCAAAGTGCTACGCACAAATTCCTTTGACAGTTGGGAGCGGTTGAGTCAACACACGATGTCACTCTCAAAACTAACCAATATCATTAAAACTTACCATCTTTATTTACTTTCTGTTCAACTTCATTTCAAAGTGATTTTATTACAGGTATATTTGTCTATAATCATAACCAAAAGCAAAAGTAAATTTTCTTCTAAGATTGAGCGCGTTAGAAAGCACTCATCAACATACTTAAGTGACTGAATATATGTATATCATATGTTTGTGTACATATACTCGTTTGTATGCATATGCATTATTTTTTTTTTTTTTTTTCTATGTAATTTTTCTTCTTTTTTAATGTCTTATATTTTTCAAAGTAATTGGGCTAAGCCTGTTTTGAAAAAATAATAAATAAAAAATTCGATGGGTTCCACAAAGGCTGCCTTTTATACACAGCTGTCATTAAAACTTCCGCCATCTTGTAAATTAACCAACATGTCTGTTCGCTAGGAGATTCACTCGATGACTAATCGTCATGCAACGTGGCGCGAAGCGTGCAGTGTGGCCACTGCGATAGTATGCGGTACGTTGATTCGCTAGGATATGTTGCCTAACTCGCAACATAGCTCTATGGATCAAGTGAGGCTCCTACCTGTGTGGTCGAGGCCTTATGCCTACAGACCATAGGTACTACCATTTATTTGCCAATTAGATTCTAGAGCACACTGCAGATGATACTGATTTTTTTAATGAAATCATCAGCGACAATGCCAATTTTCTCCTCTGCGAATATGTCAATAAGCAAAATTGTCGTATTAATGGAAGTGAAAACCCTCGAGTGTATACTGAACAATGAATAAATATCTTCAACCACAGCATACTGTGGTTTGTGGGCTGGAGGTGTCATTGGGCCGTCCTATTGTAAAAACGAGAATGGCGAAACAGTTACTATCAATGGTGAACGCTATCACAACATGCTAGCAAACTTTTTCTGGCCACAATTAAAGGATATGAATCTTGAGTATACGTTTTTTCAACACACAGCAATAGAAACAATGGCTTCGTTGCAGATATTTTTTTCTGACCGTGTCATTTCCGAATATGGTGACATCAATAGGGTGGGGAAATCGTGCAGTCTAACGCCTCTAAACTTTTTAATTTAGGACTGTAAATATCTTCAACCACAGCATACTGTGGTTTGTGGGCTGGAGGTGTCATTGGGCCGTCCTATTGTAAAAACGAGAATGGCGAAACAGTTACTATCAATGGTGAACGCTATCACAACATGCTAGCAAACTTTTTCTGGCCACAATTAAAGGATATGAATCTTGAGTATACGTTTTTTCAACACACAGCAATAGAAACAATGGCTTCGTTGCAGATATTTTTTTCTGACCGTGTCATTTCCGAATATGGTGACATCAATAGGGTGGGGAAATCGTGCAGTCTAACGCCTCTAAACTTTTTAATTTAGGTCTGTAAAGAATAGAATCTACGCAAACAATCCGCAGTCGATCGACAAACTCAAAAACAACATTCGTTAAGTTATTGATGCAATTGTGCTGCAGTTGTGCGAAAAGGTAATTAAAAATTTCGCCAAAAGAGTGGTCATCGACAGGAACAATCAAGGTGGACATTTGGCAGATTTTTTTATTTCAAACATTACTTCCGTGGTTCTACTTACACTAATTGCTATCAGTAAACTGATTATTTATATGTTTAATTAATCTTAAAAAACTTATTTTATGTTTTTGTGTTCACCACAGGTTTATTTTTGGGTTTACTACCGGTTTCGAAGACCACCGTTTTCATCGTCAGGTGAAGATAAACTTAATTGCTAAAAATAGATGGCCATTAAAAATAAAATGATGAACAATAGAGTGTCTCAAATGATGAACAATCTCCGGATTGAGTTATTCTGTGAACAATAGAATAACTCAATCCGGAGTTTACAAATTAGAATGCAATGGTTGTTCATATTTTTATATTGGCAAGACAAAAATAAATTTAGAAAAACGAGTTAAGGAACATTTAAGATGCCTGAACAACAATAATTTTTCAAGAGTTCGCTAACCACCTAATTGAAAATAACCATTCTTTCGATATCTATCGTGGTTTGCGGATTCTACACATAAGCCCAGGGGGATTGCAGCTTGACAATTTGGAAATTCTCAAGATTAAAAAATGCATAAAATGAAGTCTAAATATCATCAACAACCAAACCAATTTTAATAATAGCCCTCTGCTTAATATGTTTCCTATTTAAAATCCACCCCCTTTGATATCCAGACCCTGGCCTACCCGAAAGATTCATTTTCACTTTTTCCCCGCCCCATTTACCATTGAATCACACCTCTCCCCACTTCTCTCCCCCTACCTCATTCCTCTTATATTATTTACACTTGTACAGGAAATGTATTTTTAGCAATTTAGTTTATCTTCACCTGACGATGAAGACGGTGGTTTTTGAAATCGGTAGTAAACCCAAAAATAAACCTGTGGTGAACACAAAAATATAAAATAAATGTTTTATTTACTTAATGAAACTATAGTCTTTTCGAAGATTCAAGAAATAAATATATTTTTGTTGCATTCGTAAAAAAATATCTTAACACTTGTTTACTCGAATTTTTATTAATTTTACTTTATGCGTTTGCATGAAGACTGTAGAATTACATATCATAGTTATTAATTCATCTTTAAGACATTAGTTACACTGTTACATTTTCAATTTACTGTATATAAATATAAATCCTAAAGACTGTTTCGTCTTCTTAACCCTTGCCGATCTGTGAACGGACAAAAGTGACCAAGACGTATATTTTATTTAATTTCTCGAAATATACTGCTTGCAGGGTCTTCATACTTTATGTATTCCTCATCGAAACCTCTATGATTTGAATGATGTCATTACGAAATAAAATCATTAATAAATATCAACAGAAATGAATGATTTTAAATCGAGAATTGACGAAATGTCAAAACACTCCGTATGACTCATTCTTTTTTGACAGTTAATATTTTACGAGTACATTCGTTCCAGGGATTGGTTACCAGTTTTATCAAACACCTATATGTTTAGTACATAGAATAGAAACAAAAGTTATTTCGTGCCCCAATTGCGACAGACTTTCTCCACAGGATTAAATTTTGATTTTATGATATGTTTGTCCTATTTTCAAATTTTGACCTATTTTCAAAGTGTTTATATTTTCCAAATGGCATATTTCATTGATTTGAATTTCGTGTTTGTTTTTATATTATTATTTTTGAATTTATATATTCATTTTATATTTTGTTAATATGTTAATTATTGTCTTAATTCGAATTATATTTTTATTGCCAAAAAATACACGCTACATAATTTTTTTTTTAAAAGGTTGGAGACCTCTTTTCAGTCATGCGCATTCTGAACGTTGCGCAGACCGAACGACGCATTGGAAATATGATATTCTTATAGAAATGTCACCTCTCTGTTTGAACTCTTATTTTATCATTTCTTACATTTATTTTATATTATTCGACATTTTATTACATAATAAAATGATGTTTATAGCTAATTACAAAAAAAAAACTAATAGATTTTGTATAATTTTAATTTAAAACATACATGTTTACTGTACCCTCAGTGTCCAACACCGTTACTGGCGTAATTTTTTAGCACAGTAAGGGAAGTGTTAAGCACCCTTGACGTGAAATGGCTTACTCATATCTATATATTATTAAGTATGCCAAAATATGGAATGCAGTTATTGGGGATGGATGTGAACTTGAGGCTGAGATATTTAACAATAAGGTAAGAATGGTTGGATTAAGTACGTGATATTTTGAAAGAAGGAAATGTACGAAGAGAAATCGTACGAGTTTCATGAAAAAGTGTATGCATGTGAAAGAAGCGAAACATGTATCTAACACTCTTCCTATCCAAAGAGGAAAGCGACGTCATGATATGTATGTATTGAGTAAGATGAAGAATTGAAGCGAATTATATTTTGAAAGAAAGAAATATAAATAATTTGAGAAATCGTAGTTGTATGAGAAGGTATATGAATGTTACCTACGAAAGTACGATCATATAACTTCATACCAGAAGGCATTAAACTGGTTGAATGTTAGAGATAGACGCCAAATTCACATACTGTCGCCATTGTATAATATCCTTAACTGTCCCAACACCCCTCTTATCTCGCCGAAATTTGTCAGCGTCTTTCCGATCATGGATTAGCGCTACGCTCAAACAGAGATTGTCTATTGGCCTTTCCAGTTCACCGCTCCTCTTTTTTTCGTCGTTCTTTACTGTCCATGCAGTGAGACTCTGGAATCAGTTACAAACCAATGTAAGACTCGCTCCGTCCTTGGCATGCTTTAAGAAGCGACTGAAAAAACTCGTAATTTCTAGTCAAAAAAATAGCGTGCTTCATTCCTGTTTTTTTCTTTTCCTTTCCTCTCCACCATCCCTTTCTTTCCTTTTGATTGATGATATTTCACTTTATATGAAAAATAATGTTCGGGTGATTGTCCGTCTTTGTGGGGCTCGTGGGTATATGCTCACGTATGTGTTTATGGATTTCGTGGGAGTAGATAGTCATTTGAATGATTTATGCGACCACGTAACTTGCTTCATTTACTTTTGTCTGGTTGGTTGGAAGAGATGGCCGCCTGGCAATAGTATCCAGCCAGGTTGTATTTGCAATAAAAGTGTTAAATAAATAAATAAAAATGTTGAGATGGTGAAAGGTAATGAAAGGTAAAAGAGAAACGGCGTGATGGTATGTATGTATTTACTAAAAATACCTCTATCATCTCTGGAAACCGATACCTGTCTTATATTAGCAAACTCATCCACCTTGACTGACAATAAATCAAAACATTCGACATGACTGAATAACATTATAATATATACTCGTAATTTAAAACGTATTTATCAAACGCAAAAATTATTTACAAACCCGGTCCATCACATCCAGAGAAGATAGAGTGAATCTCTCCACGTATAAAATCAGCACATCATTCCAACTACCGCCTCTATTCTCAACGTACCTCCCGATTAGCAGCCGCCCATGGCCTGGTCGTTACTTCCATAACGAGTTAATCACGGAGGATCAGACCCAGAAGAACAGCTACTGTGCGCGGCTTCCCCTTTCATCAATCCACTTTGCAACGCATCGGTCCGCATTCATTTCTAGTGAAGGTGGAAATAGCGTTTCATTTGAGTTATCCCTTTCGTGAGGGTCAAGGAGTTAAACGGTAACGCATAGATAAAAATTCTCATCACATTGCTTAACGAAAGAGATGAGTTCAATTTATAGAGTTAATCATGTTGACTGTTTTCTTTATCAATTTTTATTGTAATAAAAATTGATAAACTTGACATATTTTTATTTTTTTCCCGAACACTCGTAGATTGTAAAGGGTTTTTTTAATTCATTTTTTTTAATTCTTGAATATAACACACAATTTGCATTGATTTCAAAATACTTTTTATTGGTCATTGAAGTATAATGTATGATATTTAAACACAAAGAAATAATATCCGCCAAATGTCCACCTCTTGCAGCTCCACAGATGTCCACTCTTTTGTCAAAATTTTCGATGACATTCTGGCATAATTGCAGTTCTAACTCACCAATAACGCGAATAATTTCGTCCTTCAAAGCTCAGGAATTGATTGGGGGTCATTCTTATAGACCTGGCTTTTCACGTAACTCCAGAGAAATAGTCCAACTGTGTCAGATCACATGATCTTGGTGGCCAATTGACATCACCGTTTCCGGAGATTACAATACATAAAATAATTCAACAATTTGAACGCATTATTGTACGACTCCATTTTTATAAATATCATACATTACATTTCTCAAATGTCACAAGTTCCAGACAAGTTTGCGACGCCATCTGTGTTTTATCCAAGAATTTAAAAAAACGCTCAATTTGAATGACCCTTTACTTTGTTTTTTTTTTATTGTTATATGCCTTGGGTCTCCTAAGCCTTGGCCAGTCTCATATTTATTTTATACATACGAGTATGTACTGCTTTCTGATATTTTTTTATGTTTGATTCATGTAAATTTTTATGCTTTTTGTGACAAGTTGAATTTATATTTACGTGCACTCATAATTCTTATTTCAATATTATTATTGTTACTATTTTATTGATCGATAAAAGACCATTTAATATAAATAAATTGTGTAAAAGCAAATTATTACCACAAAGAAACAACGCTACAAGCAATAATCTCGATAATGGGATGCCCTCTGATTTGGTTGGAGTACAAACTTATAAAAAAAAAAATTTAATCCACATGATATTGGTATTAGTATTACATACATACCATCGTGCTATTTCCCTGTCGGGGTAGATAGAAAGGATAGAACGCCTAACTTTCCTATTCCGACAAACATACAACGCAGACGATTTTTCTGGCTTTCTACATTTTCTTCTTTCTAAATATAATTCCCTTTATCCAACTATAATTTTCATGATCATCGTCTACCACAACTTCCACTCACTTCTTTCATATTTTTTTTCTAGACCAGCTTTAAGTTCACATTCATACCTCATTACTTCATTCAGTATTCTGTCATACATTATAATCCTATGTATTCTTCTCAATGCACGCATTTCTACACCATTTATTCGACTATTTACAGTTTTTCTCCGTCCGAATTCCACCACTACACATCAAAGTTGATACTCAATAGCTATTGTGAAATATCATCATATTCGATCATAATCCCGTTCGATAAACATATATATTTCAGTACCCCGTTGACTTTATTTCCTATGTCTACACGCTGTTCGATATATCTCGTAAATCAATCTGAGAAAATAAAGAGTCCACCGAAACAGATCTTAAAATTTTTGAACAATTCGATTGATAGTGCTTTCAGATGGACAATTATGCAAATCGTGAATATTACATAACTTTCTAAAAACATTTTTCACGGAACGCCCATTTTCATAAAATGATTCAAAAATTTGAACGCGTAGTTGTATTGTATACGACTCCATTTTTATAAATGTCGTACATTACACTTCTCAAATGTCACAAGACCCAGGCAAGTTCGCGACGCCCTCTGTGTTTTATTCAAGAATTTAAAAAACTGCTCAATTTGAAAAACCCTTTACTACCCGAATAGTACTATTTCTCAATTTGCTCTAACCTTTTCTTGCACCCCAGATATCGCGTTTACTTCATTATTATTATAGATTAAAATATCTTTAGAAAGCATTAATAGATCTTTGGAGAGAGAAGGTTACAAAGAAAAGAGCAGTATACTTTAATTGTATATCGTTCAACCTTTTAATATATTGAAGTATACCATAACAACGAATGAAGAATTAATAAGCATAATACCAAAACACTTCAATCCAGTTAACCCAAGTTCTGATATTATTTATTTAACACTTTTATTGCAATACAATCTGGCGGGTTTATTGCCAGGCGGCAATCTCTTCCAACCAACCAGACAAAAGTAAATGAAGCAAGTTACGTGGTCGCATAAATCATTCAAATGACTATCCATCCCCACGAAATCCATAAACATATACGCGAGCACATGCCCACGAACCCCACAAAGACGGACAATCACCCGAACATTATTTTTCATATAAAGTGAGATATCATCAATCAAAAGAAAAGGAAGGGATGGTGGAGAGGAAAGGAAAAGAAAAATCAGGAATGAAACACGTTATTTTACTGACTAGAAATTGAAAGTTTTTTCAGTCGATTGTTAAAGCATGCCAAGGACGGAGCGAGTCTTATATTGGTTTATAACTGATTCCAGAGTCTCACTGCATGGACAACAAAGAACGACGTAAAGAAAGAGGAGCGGTGAACTGGAAAGGCCAATAAACAATCTCTGTTTGAGCGTAGCGCTAATCCATGATTGGAAAGACGCTGAAAATTTTTGGCGAGATAAGAGGGTGCGGCGGGACAGTTAAGGATATTATACAATAGAGACAGTATGTGAATTTGGCGTCTATTTCTAACATTCAAACAGTTCAATGCCTTCTGGTATGAAGTTATATGATCGTATTTTCGTAGGTTGAAAATGAATCTTAGACACACATTTTGAAGACGCTACTACAGAATACTACAGGGTTGCCCAAAAGTCACTTCTCCATTTTAAAAAGAAATAACTTTTTCATTTCTTAATAATTCACATTTATTCTTTTATAAACAAAAAACACACTTTTTCACAATAAATTTTATTTAGTTTTGAAAATTACATCGTTTGAATAACTGACATTTTGCTCTTCACACTGACGCGCTCTTTCTAAGGCGTGAACCATCACCTGTCGTAATATTTTTTGGCTTATTTCTTCAATTTCTTCACGGATGTTGGCCTTTAATTGCTGAATGGTTTGAGGATCGTTACGGTATACTCTACCTTTCAAATACTCCCATAGAAAGAAGTCTGAAGCAGTTAAGTCAGGTGAGCGTGACGGCCTCTTGATTTCAGAGTTTCGTGAAATTAACCGTCTTCCAAAAATTTGTCTTAAGAGTTCAATTGTCAGGCGAGCTGTATGAGCAGTAGCACCATCTTGCTGCCACCATACATATGGTGTATCCTCGACTGCAGGATGCACGAAATTCTCTAGAATTTCTCGATACCTTTCGGTATTGACGGTTAGTGGGTTTTCTGTCTCATCTTCAAAGAAATAAGGTCCAAGAACTCTTTCCGCATTTACACCACACCAAACCGTTACTTTTACGGGGTGCAGACCTATGTTATGTTGGTGGACTATTCTTGGATTGTCTGTCCCCCAAAATCGCATATTTTGTTTATTAACAAATCCATTTAGGTGGAAGTGGGCCTCGTCGCCCAAAATGGCAGTTATTTAAAGAATGTAATTTTTAAAACTAAATTAAATTTATTTACAAGAAGTGTGTTTTCTGTTTATAAAAGAATAAATGTGACATGTTGTTAATAGTTAAGGCATTAACGTTGTGGAGGTTTAAAGACATTGTAATTTATTTTTATCAAACACTGTTTATTCCACTTTTTTGTGACGGTATAACCCTACCGGTTTCAAGGCTTTCACCTCATCTTCAGGGGAGTGCAAACAAGACTTGTTTGCGCTCCCCTGAAGATGAGGTGAAAGCCTCGAAACCGGTAGGGTTATACCGTCACAAAAAAGTGGAATAAACAGTGTTTGATAAAAATAAATTACAATGAATAAATGTGAATTACGAGTATTAGGAAATAAAAAAATTATTTTCTTTTAAAATAGAGAAGTGTCTTTTGGGACACCCTGTATTTTATACATATACGAGTATATTCACTTCAAACATTTTTGATGCAATGCCCTCAAAGTGTATTCACTGAGATGTTGGAACTCTGAATTTAATTAAACCGAGTCCATTCACTGCGACAGCAATGTGCGAATCGAATGGACCATTAGACTGCACAATAGATACCATGCATGGGATCCACCGGACTATTTCGGTATTTCTAAATAACTTGATTGAATTACTTCCATGGCATTGGTGCTGAGCAAAAAGTTGTCACGTTCCCTCACAGTTCACCTATTTGGAATCAATAATACGAGAACTGTATTGTTGGACCATGTGTATAGATAGGCTGTGTCACCACTTAGAATTTGTCCAATTCTTTTCATTTTTCTCTCGATATTGTTGCGAATAACAGGTTTATATCTTGTACTTTAGTTAATTGAATGGTCATGTCGTTCTTCTTTCTCAGTTCTACGTATTCTTTCTAAATATAGAGAGCTTGATTCTTATGTGAGAATGCTTTCTTTTTTTCTCTCAATACAAATTATTTGAAAAGAACAACAAATCAACTCTTTTACTGTTAACAAAACTGCTATAATAGGATATTATGTGATATTTGATTCAATCTTCTTCTCCCTGGCTCCATCTCAACTCACTGTCTGCGAAGACTGTTGGGGTCAGCTCTCCTCGTCCTCAGGTTGTATGCTCTTCTGTCCCGGACTACGTCCCCCAGGCCGTGCCTCTGCATCAGGTTATCTTTGTACACGACCCATGAATTCTTTGGTATTCTTCTGGTTGTTATTCGAGGAAGATCCATGGAGATTGCCTGGTTCACAATGTGATCGGGTGCTCTGTGTGTTACATCTGCTGCACATCCTCCATCGTTATGGATGAGTGACCCAAGATACTTAAAGGAGTCACAATTTGGTAATGTGTCTCCATCCATTTACATTACGGGAGTGACAGCATTTGTGTTCTCGAATGGTAGGAATCTCTAATGTAATAATGACCTATATTTTAATACAAGTCATAATTTCTTCTAACAAAACTGCTATAATAGGATATTATGTGATGTTTGATTCAATCTTCTTCTCCCTGGCTCCATCTCAACTCACTGTCTGCGAAGACTGTTGGGATCAGCTCTCCTCGTCCTCAGGTTGTATGTTCTTCTGTCCCGGACTACGTCCTCCAGGCCGTGCCTCTGCATCAGGTTATCTTTGTGCACCACCCATGAATTCTTTGGTCTTCTTCTGGTTGTTATTCGAGGAAGATCCGTGGAGATTGCCTGGTTCACAATGTGATCGGGTGCTTTGCGTCCAACGTGCCCGTACCATCTCAATCGCCTCTCCTCCATCTTGCTGTTGATGTCTGTAACACCTAGGCTTCCACGAATGCGTGAGCTTTTTATTTTGTCTCTTAGGGACACACCAGCTGACCATCTTAGCATGCGCATTTCAGCAGTTTCTAGTTGCCTAGAGTAAGAGTTATACATCGTCCAGCATTTGGAGCCATAGAGTAGTGCGGGTCTGACAATCGTTTGGTATACTTTTCCTTTCAACTTTACTGGCATTTTCGGATCACATAGAACTCCCGTCATTGATCTAAACTTCAACCATCCCACACTAATTCTATGTGTTACATCTGCTGCACATCCTCCATCGTTATGGATGAGTGACCCAAGATACTTAAAGAAGTCACAATTTGGTAATGTTTCTCCATCCATTTACATTACGGGAGTGACAGCATTTGTGTTCTCGAATGGTAGGTATCTCTAATGTAATAATGACCTTTATTTTAATACAAGTCATAATTTCTTCTAACAAAACTTCTATAATAGGATATTATGTGATATTTGATTCAATCTTCTTCTCCCTGGCTCCATCTCAACTCACTGTCTGCGAAGACTGTTGGGGTTAGCTCACCTCGTCCTCAGGTTGTATGCTCTTCTGTCCCGGACTACGTCCCCCAGGCCGTGCCTCTGCATTAGGTTATCTTTTTGCACCACCTATGAATTATTTGATCTTCCTCTGGTTGTTATTCGAGAAAGATCCATGGAGATTGCCTGGTTCACAATGTGATCGGGTGCTCTGCGTCCAACGTGCCCATACCATCTCAATCGTCTCTCCTCCATCTTGTTGTTCATGTCTGTAACACCTAGGCTTCCAGGAATGCGTGAGCTTTTTATTTTGTCTCTTAGGGAGATATTTGATTCAATGTTAAGATACAAATTACTCTTTTCATATTTGGTCAACTTTTTCCTTCTTCTGTCACATGCTCAATGCTGAGCATCTTGATCTTCTGCTATATCTAAAACTTAGCGCATCACCTGTCTTTATCCTTCCCAGTCCTGGGCATGTCCTCTTGCATAGAAGCTTCTACAGACTGTCATCATTATTTCTGAAAACATGTCCAAAGTATGTAAAAAATATTTTCTAGCATCTCTAATTTTAGGATGATGGAGACGTCGGTGTGCTTTGTGGTCCAGGGGATACGAAGCATCCACCTCCAATACCACATTTCGTAGGAATCATATTTTTTTTTCTTTCTCACTATCCATGTCGCCACTCCAAACAGTGATATCGAAAATAATAATAATTTGTGCTAGAGAGAATAACAAGACGGATTTTTATGAGTACAGGCCGGTTGATCCGTACCTTCATCAGACTTATCATAGCTGATTTTGTCATTCCAAGTCATCTACGGATACCTGCTTCAAATTAACCATTCTTTGAAATTAAAGCACCCATGTATTTAACTAACATTTAATTGTTTATGGAAAATCTCTTGTTGAATATTAGCAATTCTACAGTTATCAGAAATTCAAATAAGTCTACAGAATATCTGATATTAAAATGTTTAATAACCTTAACAAAAACCAAATAAGGGATTACGTTTTGTTCAAGTCTCATATTTTCACGCAAGTAGAATCAAGAAATGAACTTGTGATGGTTTGAACATATCGAGAAAATGTGTTCTGTTTTTTTTTTCCAAAACACAAAAAAAGTGTAGGGAATGAATGGCATGCGAGGAAGTGATAGGCCGAGAAAAGAATGAAAGGATATAATTGGAGAAATTTTGATTGAGAGAAATGTAAGTATCAAGAGAAAATTAATGATTATCTATGAATATTAAACACACACTACACTCAACCTAAAGTTAATAATGTTACTATTTAACCAAATTTTCACTAAGCAAATGAATAACTTTAGGCAACTGTAAGCGATACACATTAGTTCTATCTTAAGGATATTTGAGTAAAGAAGTACATATTCTAACGTATATTGCCTACAGAAGAAAACTGTAATCGAACTATCTTGGAAAATATATAGTTTTATTTATTTATTTAACATTTTTATTGCAAATACAATCCGGTGGGTATATTGCCAGGCGGCAATATCTTCCAACCAACCAGACAAAAGTAAATGAAGTAATTTACATGATCGCATAAATCATTCAAATGACTATCCATCCCCACGAGATCCATAAACATATACGTGAGCACATGCTCATGAACCCCACAAAGACGGACAATCACCCGAACATTATTTTTCATATAAAGTGAGATACGAGTATCATAAATCAAAAAAAGGAAGAGATGGTGGATAGGAAATGAAAATAAAAATCGGGAATGAAACACGTTATTTTACTGACTAGAAATTAAGAGTTTTATAAATACGAGGCTTCTCGAATAGTGAAGTGAAAATTTGGACGATGGGTGTAAGTGTTTAGTATTGTTTTTTTTTATTTTACTATCACATATCGGAGATCTATAAATGTTTCTTTTATGATTCGTCTTCCCTTGGGTAAGTTTTCTGCGATTTTCTTACCAAATATGTTTCCTAAACATATACATTACGGGGAAGTACCGATCTAATGGACGCCTCCATCATCTTCTTATTCTATCCTTATACTCGACTTGTTTTTTTTTTTGTAATATTTTAATTGGTCAATTATAGATAGTGGGTTCGAATCCTGACTTTAGCGTCCTTGAAGACAGTCTGCTCTCTATACGGCACTTTATAAATTGTTATGTTGTTATTTTTGTTATTTTATATATAAATGGGTATAAAAGTTATTATCTGTTTTCACATAACTTAAAATCTTTGCATAAATTAACAAACCTATAAATGGAACAAAGTCCTATTTATAAAAAACATATCATAAGAAATAACCAAAAAAAATCCAAGTCACATAAAGCCAGCTTTTTACACTAATTTTAATCTCCGAAAACTCTTATTTAACGGGGAAGGCAAAACTGGAATACGTAGCAACAGTGGTGTGTATAAACTTTTATGTGCTGACTGTGATAATTTATATATAGGAAAGACAGTAAGATCTTTTGAAAAGAGATTTCGTGAACACAAATCCGCCTTAACAAATCCTCTAATTAATTCTGAAATGGCTAATCATTGTCACTGTGAAAACCACACATTTTCTATCGATTATGCCAAATTCTTACATATCAGTAGTAACGGAAATAAATTGGACAGATTAGAGGCCCTAGAAATTTCTAAGTCAGTACACCGAGGCGAACATCTGGTAAACACATTTATCCCAAAAATCTCCCCACTGCTGGCCGAGATCGTCCCATGCCTCCCTCAGCCCTCAGTCCCCAACACGAATGTTTCCAACTGTTGAAGCGTGTATATCGGCACACGCTGAATGTTGTCCTGTGGCCTCCCTAAACGTGGCCTCCCAGCACGGGGTAACTCTCAGCACTCACAGACCCCTGAATTTGAAACCGCCGGACTAAGTTAAGTGTTGTTTCTTTATATGGTGATTTTCTGATCCCAAAATGACGAGTGTAAGCTCTTTGCGTTAGCACAATTTAACGTTGATTTTCTAGATAAAATTCGATTATTTTAACAAGTTGCTCAGCCGTAAATTTCTTTACATATAATTTCGAAGTGAACATCTGGCAAACACATATATCCCAAGAATCTCTCCACTGCTGACCGAGATTGTCTAATCCCTCCCTTCACCCCCAGTCCTCAATCCGAATGTTAACCGTTAGAAACGTGTATCTCGGTACCAGTTCGAACAGAATTCACTCTTGTTTGTGCTCCCTTGATGATAAGGTGAAAGCCTTGAAACCGGTCGGGTTATACCGTTACAAAAAAGTACAATAAACAGTGTTCGATAAAACCAATTACAATATTTTTAAACTTCCACAATGTTAATGCCTTAACTATAAATAATATAACTAACATACTCATTTCACGATCAATAATGAAAGTGTATAAATGATACAAAAAAAATCTTACATTTTGACCAATATAATTTATACGAGTTCAACAACAACATCACGTCTCGTTACTGCAATTTCGAGGGTATGAAGGAATGCACCAGCAAATGAAATCAGGTTTTCTACTCGTCCTTTTGGTAGAGAATCCAATCAGACTGTTTGGATTCTCTTCATTGTTGCCTGCATTGGATGATGCACCTCTTCAGATTAAATTTCAACATCTTCTCCGCCAATATTTGTTATCTGATATCTTACCATTATTATTTCAGCCTCCTTTTACAATTTTTATTTGTTCTTTTTTATATTGTTTAACTTTTAAGTATTTCTCGAACCTTTTATCGATTGTATTCTTCGAGAAATAATCTCTTTTCAGCGGTTGTAGAGTGCTTTTGATTTGCACCTTTCTGCAGGCAAACTTATTCGTTTAACCATTGTTAGTTGTTTATTGGCAATAAAGATTTTAACTTTTATATAAGGTTGATCGATATCTTTGTTGTTCGTCAGTTCTTGATTTTTTTATTTGTGTTAACACTTTTACAAAAATACATCGGGTTGATTTAATGCTTTAAATCATCATGTCATCCAGAATCTGGCAGAGTCCGGATGGGGAATGACACACTGCGAATAGCGGGGCTATCACTTGTCTATTCTACGGCCGAACACTGTGCACCCGTATGGGGCGGCAGTGCTCATGCCAATAAAGTGGACACCCAGCTCAATACTACCATGAGAACGATAGCCGGTGTGTTGAAACCCACCCAATGCCAATGACTACCCGTACTGACCAACATAGTTTCTCCCCACGTTCGTAGGAATGCATCTACAGTAAGAGAATGGACAAGGGCAAAGAATAACACCTTTCTTTTAAACTTGGCTCTGAGGAATACCCCACATACTAGACTCAAATCAAGGAAACCCTTATGGGACAGAGCACAGACATTTGAGAGCAATGGGTTCACGGTTGAACAGGCCTGTACAGAGGAATGGGGACACAAAAAATAAATACATAATTGCGGAACCATCTAAGAGGGTCACCGGATTTGAGCTGGACCGCAAAGAGTGGGCAACACTGAACCATGTTAGAACAGACTGTAGCAGAAGTGCAGCCGAGCGCCACAGATGGAGCTACATCGATGACCCCAGTTGTGACTGCGGTGCTGCGGCTCAGACCCTACACCACATTATAAGAGAATGCCCTAAACACAGGTTCCACGGAGTGATGGACGATATAAACAAACTGACGACCGAAGCCAAAAGATGGCTGAGAGATTTAAATTTGATTTTATAGAGCGCCTGACTATGCCATAAGCATATGATATACATATACTCGTATAATGCTTCAAAGCAATTTTTCTCAATTAATCAGATTTACAAAAAATATATTATCGATATCCACGAGCGTGTCTCAAACATAATAAATATATTATCGGTATCCGCGAGCGTGTCTCAAACATAGTTAATATATTATCGGTATCCGCGAGCGTGTCTCAAACATAGTAAATATATTATCGGTATCCATGAGCGTGTCTCAAACATAGTAAATATATTATCGGTATCCGCGAGCGTGTCTCAAACATAGTTAATATATTATCGGTATCCGTGAGCGTGTCTCAAACATAATAAATATATTATCGGTATCCGCGAGCGTGTCTCAAACATAGTTAATTTATTATCGGTATCCGCGAGCGTGTCTCAAACATAGTTAATATATTATCGGTATCCGCGAGCGTGTCTCAAACATAGTAAATATATTATCGGTATCCGTGAGCGTGTCTCAAACATAGTAAATATATTATCGGTATCCGTGAGCGTGTCTCAAACATAGTAAATATATTATCGGTATCCGCGAGCGTGTCTCAAACATATTATAGTAAATAAAAATTATATTTGACAAAATATGAATTTGGGGGGTCTCGTATGAGAGTCAAATACAAGAATATTTTGAGATACCCTTACATTAGGTGATTAATTATTTAGTTTAAAAACATTTACGTATTCTTCACTTCTATCATATTTTGTGTATATTCCTACACATATCCTATTTAATTATTTTCTCACAAACAGCTCAATTTTTGTGTCATCATTTGAATTGTAAAAGGTTTCGCGTATTTCTAACAAGAATGTGGAAATTGAGCACAGTTTGATAATGCTTCAATAGAAAGAAACAGGCTTGTCATTTGTTTAAAGATTATCGTGTTATTTTTTTTCATTTGAAAATCGTTAATTTAAAAATATGTCTTTACTTTTTAATTATTATGGGGAATGCTTTATTAATTATTCTTTTTTTTTTTTTTTTGATTCGAATCTCGCATAACTTTAGGCCTGAATACAAACTTCGTGGGCTCTAGTTGCAACGACCTGGTGACTTCCGATGACTCTGGCTCAACAATCATCTCTGGACACTTCGACAAACGGATCCGCTTCTGGGACATCCGTTCCAGCGACAAGACCTTCAACGACATCGTGCTGCAGGGGAAGGTGACATCTTTAGACCTTTCTGGAGGTATGTATCCATTTTTTTTTATCTTATCCTTAGGCAAATATGATATCCGACACCTTTAAGCAACTCATGATCTCATCTCTGATAAGCTACGGTATCCCACAACTTATATCAACCATCCATGTCGAATATTAAAATATTTAGTATTTTATATTTGGTTAAGTATGGTATCCAATAACTTACAACTTTCATAATTTCATCTTAGGTGAGGTAATACATCCCACAAAATTAATCATTGCATCTTAGGTGAGGTATGTCATTCCACAACATAAATCGTTTCATCTCAAGTGAGGTATGACATCCCACAACATTAATCATTTCATCTTAAGTAAGGTATGACATCCCACAACATTAATAATTTCATCTCAGGTGAGGTATGACATCCCACAACATTAATAATTTCATCTCAGGTGAGGTATGACATCCCTTAACATTAAACATTTCATCTTAGGTGAGGTATTACATCCCACAATATTAATCATTGCATCTGAGGTGAGATATGACATTCCACAACATAAATCGGTTCATCTCAAATGAGGTATGACATCCCACAACATTAATCATTTCATCTTAAGTAAGGTATGACATCCCACAACATTAATAATTTCATCTCAGGTGAGGTATGACATCCCTTAACATTAAACATTTCATCTTAGGTGAGGTATTACATACCACAACATTAATCATTGCATCTTAGGTGAGGTATGACATTCCACAACAAAAATCGTTTCATCTCAAATGAGGTATGACATCCCACAATATTAATCATTTCATCTTAAGTGAGGGTATGACATCCTACAACAATAATAATTTCATCTTAGGTGAGGTATGACATCCCACAACATTAATCATTTCATCTTAAGTAAGGTATGACATCCCACAACATTAATAATTTCATTTCAGGTGAGGTATGACATCCCTTAACATTAAATATTTCATCTTAGGTGAGGTATGACATCCTACAACATTAATCATTTCATCTTAGGTGAGGTAGAATATCCCACAACTTATATCAATCAGGTTTGCCTTTTTGAGTTATACAATCTACATAAAAGTCCCATTATTTTTAATCCAAATTCAAAATACAGACAGACAAAAAAAGTATTTTTTAAGTACTCGTATATATTTTTGTGTCAATTTTTATTCTTATGATTGTGTGCGGTATAGTATGGGATGAACATTTTTGGTTTTATTTTTGTTTCATTTTGGGTTCATTTTTGGTTTTACTTTTGTTTTTGTTTTTATTCTTATGATTGTGTGCGGTATACTATGGGATGAACAAGTTTGGTCTTTCTGGAGTGATGATGTGTGAAGAGTTTGATTCCGCATGATGTTTCCAGTTGTAATTGAGTGTCACTGTTTGTCAGGTTGATGAGAACGTGCAACGGGGTTTTGTTTTTGTGTAATCAAAAATCGGAAAGAAGTATCGATCTATTTTTTCATGCTAAATATCCTCAGTGAGATACAGGCAAAAGCCTAGTTTACTGGGGATACGACAAATGAAAGGCGACAAACCCAGATCCATGAAAATAATGTATGTCTAAATTAAATTATCTGTGGTTTTTTCGCAAATTATGTATATTTCTTGTCATGTGTAATAATAAATAAATAAATAAATAAGTGAGATTTTTTAACATCATGTGAATCTGGACATGTTACATATCCCCTTTATTAGTCTTAATAAACAATATATGTTTATATAGTGTGTTATCGAGGAAAAGCGAAAAGCTTTTAATAAGTTCTCAGGAAAGGCCCTCACTTATCAGAATTTTAAAAATAAACATTCTTTTACTAAATGTCGTCATCTATATTACTGCCAAATACTTCTCTATATTAAGAAATACAACAACCGTGGCTTAGTTGATGTTGAACCATGTTCGATTCCCGCTAGAAGCCATTTAAACAAAATGGTATCATTTTGGTTTTCACTGCAGGTCTTTTAAAATAATCTTTTTTATTGGTTTATAAGATTATAACAGAGCAATAACCAATAAGATACTTCGAAGACAACACGCCCCGATCATTTTATTAGAGTTATCGCTATTTATTTAGTTTTATAAAATTTGTAACCTTACTGATGTTTTTTTTTTTTCCAGATTATCTCTTGGCTTGTGTAAGAGATGACACTATAGAGCTGCTGGATCTTCGCAAAAAAGCAATAGTCAGATCTTTTAGGTATTTTGCATCTCAATTTATATACAACCTTTAATTACATGCAATAAAATTTTCGCAAAAAAGGCAAGCAATTATTTATAGATTTGGGGTTGTTAAATTCAAAAAGAACATTATTCCGATTTATTCTTGTTTTCATGTTACACAAGGAAACGTTAATGAATCCACCCGTGATCTACTTGACCCTTTTGATCCCAGCATATTTTGCATAAAATATGCGAAAAATCCCAAGCATTTTTTGACAAAAAAAAAGTTGTTTATATTTTATTTTTTATCTCAGTTAATATTCCGTTTTTAAACCTTTTTTTGTGGAAACCTCCCTGTAGAGTATAAAATAATAAGTAACTAGTTGCAACCCGTGAAATATTCACGGAAGTAAAACAAATTCTACATTTATGAAAATATATATTCATAAATGTAAAATTTGTTTATATATAATATCATTTATACATCGTCCCCTTTTACAACGGTTCAAAAATTGTTAGCTAGGTATTTAAAATTCGTTCAGTATCACGGACCCACCGAGATTCAAATTTCAAATTACTTTCGTAGAGAATCCAAGTATTCCTCTCTCGCTCTCTTGTATTCAAAATTCAATTCTCGTATTCTTTCTTTGACGACAACCATCGTATGGGTTTTGGCCTATTTATACTATGATTTTCATATTTCATAAAAAAAAAAATTTTTTATTCAACATAAAAACTTATATGAAAACTTTGAGGCCGATGATCGGCCCCGTGGGATTTTTCGCATATACAAGTTGGGGCCGATAATCGGCCCCGTGGGATTAAAAGGGTTAATGTGATATATGTAACTCAAAACGGTGGCCAAAAAGCTTTTTTAAGCGTATTAATTTAAAAAAACGTTTTCTATGTAATGTGATACTGTCATCACATTCGTTGTGTGTTATTGGAGAAGGTATTTTAGGGACCGCAAAGTTCACCAACGTTATATGTTAACCACGTATTAAAAAATATATTGCAAATAAATAAGAGTTGATGTAAACATATATTTAACTAATTTAAATTAACGACATGACAAATATAAAGAAATACAAATATATTCACACTTTGTAATTTGTTTTATCAAACACTGTTTATTCCACTTTTTGTACCGTTACCGGTTTCAAGGCTTTCATCTCATCATCAGGGCAGCACAATGTTTGTGCTCCCCTGATGATGCAGGTAATGCCTTGAAACCTGTAGGATTATACCGTTACAAAAAGTGGAATAAACAATGCTTTATAAAACAGATTACAATATATTTAAACCTCCACAATGTTATCGCTTTAACTATAAATAATATTATATATAGATCCACACTATTGATGATAAACGTATAGATTAATAGGAAAGCTATATTTTATCCTTAAATTAGAGGATGCAGAAAGATTTTTCAAGTATGGAAAAATTATTCAAACATACCTATTTGAGGCATGTTATCAGAAATAAATAATTCGACAACAGTTAGTCAAATGCTATGTTTGGTCAGTGTTACTACATGGAGTGGAATCATGCACCCTCAAAGTTGGTAGTATGAACCGACTGGAAGCATTCGAAATGTGGATACACAGGAGAATGCTACGGATACCCTAGACGGATATGGTCAGCAACACAAGGGTTCATCAAAGAGCCAAAGTTGATAGAAAGTTGCTGACTAATATTACAATCCGAAAGGTGTGGGTAATGTACTTAGAGGAGAAAAGTACAAATTACTGCACCTGATCATCCAAGGCAAAATAGAGAGTCGAAAAGGTGTTGGCAGGAAGCAAATCTCCTGGCTCCGCAATATACGAGATTGGACTGGTATAAGGAGCGTTGGGGATCTTTTTCGGACTGCCGGGGACAAAGCTGCCTACTCTCAGGTGATAGTCAACTGCATTTTAAAATATATAAAAGCGTTGCTGGCTACATGGTTCAAGGTCAAGAGGTATGGAGGCAGGTGGTTCACCAAATTCAAGCTATAGCAGAGGACCACGAAGCTCAACAATTAACACGCAATGAAGAAGTCCTCTTAGAAGTGATTAAATATTGATAGGAAAGTAACCTGTAACTATCAGCTCAGTGAGTAAGTGTTTTTACTTATCTTCTCCAGTGAAGACGGGTTCAAGGTGGGTTGCGACTGGGTGCGCGCCATGTTCAGCCCCTGCGGTCGACACATCGCGGCGGGTGGAGCCGATGGGGGTGTCTTCCTATGGGCCACATCAACCGGGAAGCTGGATACAGTCCTCAGAGAACACTCGTAAGTAGTGCAAATCTTACTTTCTAACCCAATTTTACCAATGTGCACACTACATATCATGAAAACGGATCACTGTATACCCTTTCAAAATAGCCTAAGATAAAATAACAACCAAAACAACCACAACAAAACAGTCCGTATACACAATAGCCCCAATCGAAGATGCCTTGACAAAATAGCTCACATCTAGGGCTTCTAAACCGGTTAACTGGTTATTTGGACAATTAAAATATAATCGAAAACTAGTCACTTTTATTCGATTAACGGGTGAGATATTTTTTTCCAACCATATTGTTTTTGCTATATCTTGGTTATGCGTTTGACCATAACTTCAAACATCAAGTATTGTTTCACAGGGTTATTTTTGTGACTATCTTGACGCCGAAGATCGTTTAACAATTGTCAATTTTTTTCTAATCCCAAATAATCATAAATAATTTATTCATATTGTAAAAATTCAGAATAAAGGTATTTTAAAAACATTGTTAGTATTTGCAAACATTCATTAATCCTATCATAAATACTATTGTCTTTAACAAATGTTTGAAGTATAGAGATACCCTTGACACTTCAACCAATAAATCAACAGAGCAATATCTACCTGCAGAACGACGATCGGATTTTAGTATATAGTGGTAGACAGAAGGCGTGGTATTCTTGCAGTTTACTTGCTTGCAAAGTTTGATTAATCCTTTATGTATATCTTTATATATGTGTATTTTGTATAACCGGTTAAAACTGGTATATTGTATGAAAAGATAACTAAAAACCAGTTAGTCAAATTAAGCGGTTAATTGAAACCATTGCACCACTGTTACATTTGTGTATAATAATTTATCAGAATTTTTCAGAATAATAAAGGGACAACCACTGTTATAAAATTAAGAATATCCATTAGAATTAAAGATATACTGGGTCAACTGCATATGTACACGGTTAAATCATTTATAATTTTAAATTCGTAAGTATTTATTTTGAACTAGCATAATAATTTGTGGTCAAAGTATAATGAAAATGGTCAAGTATCAAAATGTTAAACGAAATTCCAAAAAGTAAAAAAGTTAAGGCTTTTCCTTGACCATGTGATTTTTATGTTAAGGGAAGATTTCAGTATCTTTGAAGTGAAAGAAGTGTATAAATGTATGGTCTCTGATGTAAAACAATACACTGAACACATTATGCAATAAAATAAGTTTTAAGCTGAAAAAAATTACAAAGGTTCATTTTAAATTGTATTGGGTGTTAACGTACGTTGTGTCCGTTTTTTTCCTCTGGATCTTCATGAATAATATGGTTTAAGCGGTCTTCATCGAAGTCCACTGGTCGTCCGGAACGCTCCATGTCTTTCAGGTTGAAATTACCGTCTTTGAAACACAAAAACCATCGACGAGCTGCCCTTTCATTCATAGCATCTTCACCGTACACTTCGCATACATTCCAAGCAGCTTTGGCAGCTTTGTTCCCTCGATTGAACGCGAACAGAAGGAGGTGTCGAAAATACTCACTTTCGTCTACTTGCCATTCAATTTTGAAGGCTTGTAATCAAATAAAATAATATATATAACGTAAAAGCAAACATAATATCTTGTAGAGCAGAAAATTTCGAATTACGTATAACATTTACCATTTTGTTTTACTTTTGGTGCCCATTTTTAAATTGAAAAAAAAAGGACACAACTTATGTTAACACCTAATATAATACTCAGTTTTCTCATTAAATAGCTATTTCACCCTACATTCCGTCAGAGACATAGTGATGCCATAAGTCGCCTTCTATCCAAATCGGTCCACAGTCCGGCACTCAAAGTCCCCCCACGTTATTAAGTATAATAATTTCTACCTGCACAACAGATAAACTAATAGAATAATATTCACTGATCCAATATTTCCAGAAGTCTTCAAGGAAATAAGTTTAAAAAAATACAATTATTTTACATGATATTTAACCGTTCTTCGTAATGGTTTACTGATTTAACTGACATTGTAAAATTAACCAGAAAAGCTTTAATTAACGTTTAACGTAAAACACGATAAAGCATTTCATGCGATTTTTTAGAAATTGTCATATACGTTTTTTTTTCAAGCACAATCTAATTACATATTTTTGTGCGTAATTTACTGATGAAATTAAATTAGTTAAATGTACTGGCACTCGATTAGTTCTAACTGCAAACTTTTGAACCAATCAAGTATTCAAGTTAAACCAATCAAGCATTCTGACACCAAACTGTTAAACGATTTTATACGCAAACTTTTTTTTTTTCAATTTTTAAGAAATGTCATTAAAACTGACATTTTATTTATTTATTTGACACTTTTATTGCAAATACAATCTGGTGGGATTATTGCTAGGCGGCAATCTCTTCCAACCAACCAAACAAAATTAAATAAAACAAGTTACATGGTCGCATAAATCATTCAAATGACTAATCATCCTCACGAAATCCATAAACATATACGTGAGCACATGCCCACGAACCCCACAAAGACATTTTACTACGTTAATAAAAAATATAGTTTTCAATGGTTCAATTTACGCAGTTTTTATTTACACACTATTTTCCTCGATGGCGTGTGCAACTTTAGGAAACACTTCAAGACAATATTTTTATAGGATATCTTATCAAAATTCTTGGTTGTATGTGACACTACAGCACCTAAATCCGAATGTGTTACTATCACATAACATGTTGGAAGATCTGCAAAGGTGTCTTTGTAGTTCGTCTTCTCTTCATAAGTTTTCAGCGGTTTTCTTATCCAATATGTTTTAATAAACATATGAGATGCGGGAAAATACTTAACATAATAGCCGCAACCACTGCCTTCCTATCATTACACTCAACTAATATATATTTATTTTACAATTTAATTTATTTTACACATGACAAGAAATATACAAATTTGCCAAAAAAACAACAGGTAATTTAATTTGGACACACAATTTTAATGGATCTGGGTTTGTTGCCTTTCATTTGTCGTGTCCCAAGTAAACTAGGCTTTTGCCTGTATCTCACTGAGGGCATATATCATAAAAAAATAAATCGATATTTCTTTCCGATTTTTTATTATATAAAACACCGTTGCACATTAATCTAACGATAATATACAAGTAGGTAGTGCGTTTACATCCCGAGTTAGATCACCCTTAAGGAGGATGTCCTCTACAAAGGTTTCTCTCTAGTTTTTAACCCTTGGTAAATTTTCTACGGTATTCCAAATGTAACATTTTTCTTAACATATAGTATGCAGATTCGGGGAAATACTTAAAGAGGTATTCTACTCTAGAGGCGTGAATTTCGAGCGTTTTTTTCAAACTTAATAAAAAAAAACATAAATATTTTTTCTGTGCATTTTTTACAGATGGTTTATTCATGATTTGAGAATGTACAAAAAAAGATTGTGAAAATTAAAAAAAAATTCAAAATGTTATCAGTTGTTATATCTTGTCGTAAAAAAGGGGGATAAGCTGGTCGACATGATTGGATGCTTTTTTTTTAATTTGAAACAAAAATTACACTCAGTTTCTTGATAAAAAATAATGTCGTTCAAGTTGGTACCAAAGAAAAAGAAAAATCGTGAAATGGCGAGTGTCTGAAAAAAATGTACTTTTTTTATCCTTTTTACAAATTTCAAAAAAAATAGTCAAAATAATAGTTTTGAATTATTTAAGGTAGGGACGATATAAAAAACATTTACCAATGTTATATATTAAATTTAAAGTCAATCGGTTGGATATAATTTGAGATTTTATGTCGACCAGGTCGAATAAAGTAGATTCGATAAAAACGCGTTTAAAGTTTTGAGATTATTGTCCGAGTCAGTCCGGCGAGGCGTAATTGCTGCCTCGTTTATAGCTATAACTTCGTAAATATTCAGAATTTTTAAATTTACTTTGGAGAACATATTCTTAAAAGTCTACACTTTAAGAATATGCAAAAAAAAGATTTTTTCAAATTTCTAGAGTAGAATACTCCTTTAATGTAATAACTGCAGATACTACCTTCCTTTTCCTATATTTTTTATAATATTTTTAATCTGTCAATAAAAGTGTGTTCGAATCACAAGTGCAAGTGTTCTTGAAGCGAGTGTGTTGTCTGAATGGGGCTAAATAAATTGTTTTAGTATTAATTATTAACTAATTGCCCGCTTTAATGGAGGGGTGGCATCTTATGTAAAATTATGTATAATATGAAATAATTTCGTGTCTTACGGACTTTTGTTAATAACAATTGAACACTTATAACCAGTGAATAGTGAATCCCGCTCATCCTGAACACGGTATTGATAATTACAGGAGGAGATCGTATCCCTGGACAGGTCTTATGAGTAAAAGGTAAAAGCATTTCTTCAACATTGGGGGACTAACAATCTTTTTATATTATTTGTTAAAACATTCAAGACAATTATTACATTTCCAAGTATATATTTTTTTAGTTATATTTTATGTATGGTATAGAGATATTGAACCAACTGAATGACACTGTTGATGTATTCTCGGTACCGCCTAGCAGTATGAGAAGAATCCTGGCTGATATTCTTCCTAGCGAATAAGCTAACGCCAGAAGCAGACCCTCTTTGTGTAATAGGAGAAATCCGTGCAAAGTGGATAAAAAAATAAATTGGTAGAACGGTGAATTATTACCTTGACGTATTTTTTTTTAATTTAAACATATGTTTGCGTTTTTATTTATTCATTCATCAACGGTGCACTGAACATTACAATAATATTAAAAAATATATGTAGAGTGTGTTTCATTTATTACAAAAGCCAAAGAGTCCAAAAATTTATGAAAAAAATATTTAAAACAATTGAAAAGATAAAAACACATTAAAATCATTTAAAAAGTATAAAAAGTGGGCGTTTCGTTTATTACAAAAGACAAATATTTAAAACATTAAAAAAAAACAATTGAATACCTAAATACAATAACAATTGAACAATTTAAAATAGATATAAATAGGGAGCGTTTCGTTTATTACAAAAGACAAATATTAAAAAAAAATATTGAATACCTAGATACGATAACAATTGAAAAATTTAAAAAAATATATAAATAGGGAGTGTTTCGTTTGTTACAAAAGACAAATATTTCAAATATTAAAAAAAAAACAATTGAATACCTAGATACAATAACAATCGAACAATTTAAAAATTATATAAATATGGAGCGTTTCGTTTATTACAAAAGACAAATATCAAAAAAAAAATTATTGAATACCTAGATACGATAACAATTGAACAATTTAAAAAAATATATAAATAGGGAGTGTTTCGTTTGTTACAAAAGACAAATATTTCAAATATTTAAAAAAAAACAATTGAATACCTAAATACAATAACAATTGAACAATTTAAAATAGATATAAATAGGGAGCGTTTCGTTTATTACAAAAGACAAATATTAAAAAAAAATTATTGAATACCTAGATACGATAACAATTGAACAATTTAAAAAAATATATAAATAGGGAGTGTTTCGTTTGTTACAAAAGACAAATATTTCAAATATTAAAAAAAAAACAATTGAATACCTAGATACAATAACAATCGAACAATTTAAAAATTATATTAATAGGGAGTGTTTCGTTTATTACAAAAGACAAATATTAAAAAAAAAATATTGAATACCTAGATATGATAACAATTGAACAATTTAAAAAAATATATAAATAGGGAGTGTTTCGTTTGTTACAAAAGACAAATATTTCAAATATTAAAAAAAAACAATTGAATACCTAGATACAATAACAATCGAACAATTTAAAAATTATATAAATAGGGAGTGTTTCGTTTATTACAAAAGACAAATATTAAAAAAAAATTATTGAATACCTAGATACGATAACAATTTAAAAAAATATATAAATAGGGAGTGTTTCGTTTGTTACAAAAGATAAATATTTCAAATATTAAAAAAAAACAATTGAATACCTAGATACAATAACAATCGAACAATTTAAAAATTATATAAATAGGGAGTGTTTCGTTTATTACAAAAGACAAATATTAAAAAAAAATTATTGAATACCTAGATACGATAACAATTGAACAATTTAAAAAAATATATAAATAGGGAGTGTTTCGTTTATTACTAAAAGACAAATATTCAAAAAATTTATAAAAAACAATTCAAAACAATTTAAAAGATACAATGGCAATTAAATAATTTAAAATAATGTAAGTAGTCAGAGTTTCATTTATTAAAAAAGACAAATATTCCAAAAATTGAAAAAAAATCAATTGAAAAATCACAATTCAACAATTCAAATAACACATCTAAGTATGCACGTCAAAATTCTGACGACAATTAAACAATATACACAGTTGTCGATACGATACGTGACAGTCTCAAGTCGAAAAACCCGCACCGTACCACACCGAGCGTCACTCTTGACATTCGTGTGGATAGAAAAGTGCAGTTGTATACAAACAAATATAATATAATTATGGTAGATCGATAATGGAAGGAAATCGTTAGAGAAATTTTAACTGACTGAAAGGTAAGAAATATGAAAAACATACGATAGCACGTATAATGAGATGTATATACGTGGACGAGGTAAGAGCTGTGTGCATGTATAGAAAGGCGTGGAGCTCTGTGATATCTGCCTACCCGAAAAGATACATGGCGTGATGGTATGTAAATATTATTAATATATTTATTTATTTTAAACGGCCACAGTCCTTGATAAAAACTCAAAATAATGTCAAGTTCGTTGAATAATTGATCTTCTCCATATTTATGTAATATATGGAGCGGAAACGTGGACAATAAGGTATAGCGAGATATGATACTGTAGACGAATGCTGTGAATATCTTGGATGGAAAGGAAAACAAACGAGTTCATATTGCTGGAACTCGATATAAACACTCGTTTCTCCACAATCTGTCAACATAAGTATAGCGTTTCTTCGGATATACGAGTATGTCAGGACCGATGCTACAAGTCTTGAAAAGACTATCATTCTTGGTAATGATTCTGGTAGGAGAACAATAGAGCGCGCTCCTTTGCGTAGGACCGACCAGATCAAGGACTTTACCAACCTACACTCTGGTGCTAAACTTCACACCAACTGAAGACATAAATGGCTGAGGAAATATTGTGCAGGCCTTATTATGAACTTCACGACCCTCAGCCATGAAGGTGACAACTAGAAAGTGAGATATAACAAATATTGTACAGGCCTTATCATGAACTTCACGACCCTCAGCCATGAAGATGACAACTAGAAAATGAGATATAACAAATATTGTACAGGCCTTATCATGAACTTCACGACCCTCAGCCATGAAGGTGACAACTAAAAAGTGAGATACAACAAATATTGTGCAGGCCTTATCATGAACTTCACGACCCTCAGCCATGAAAGTGACAACTAGAAAGTGAGATACAACAAATATTGTGCAGGCCTTATCATGAACTTCACGACCCTCAGCAATGAAGGTGACAACTAGAAAGTGAGATACAACAAAAATACAAATTTAAAATAAATAAAACAACAATCTTTTAAACATATCACATAACAAAAATAATTATCATGTATTGTATTATAATTACTGTTATATTATTTGTCAATAATTAATCACAGAATCTTAAAAAAAAATATTGTATACAGTGGTATGCCAACCTTATTGTATGGAAACGAAGTCTGAACATTGAAAAGAATTGATAAGAGAAGAAGAAATGAGTTTCTTGCTTTGATGAACAAGAAGTTGTGTTGGTGAAGAAAATATGCCCTTTCACCATTCACGTACAAGTCTTTTGACATCCAGTTCACCAGTTCTTTATACAATAGCAGTGAAAAATAATTCAATTAAAAAAAAAAATGTTTCAACAAATACAGTTGTCAAATTTCGTTAAGAGTTTTTACGTCACAAGCTAAAGCACGTGCAAATGAGTCTTTCAGCAGTTGTTTGAAGTTTGCTTGTTAATAATATAAAAAAACATTATCTTATGTTTTAAAATTTTTACTATACTTTATTTATTTATTGAAAAAAATACACGACACTAAATTGTCCTTTAACTATCACAGTAACAGTTATAAAATAACGTATCAACATCTTTATATAAAGGAACAATTCAGGATACATAGTATATATCTTTCAAAATACATGTATGATGCATGAAAAACAGAACGTACAAGATGGAATGTAAAACATATGTGTAATCTAATGCAAATTAATTAAATTTAATCAGCAATACAATATTAGAATGGAAAAAAATAAAATTTCTCACAAGGGCAACGAGGTCGAATTTATAGGTGAAAATTTAAAAAAAATATAACTAAATACAAAAAAATGATAACTGGTCTCTCACTCTTGATTTTGCTGTATAATTAGGAAAAGAAACGTTAAATCGCCCTTTCATTAGCTAATTGCTCCATTTTTTTTAATTAATTTTTGTATATTATGGAGGAGAATCAAGGATTTTAAGTCGAGAAGCTTTCTCAAAAAAGTTCTCTGAAAGTTTATCGGTTTCTCAAATCTTAAATAATAATAAAAACCCTTCGAAGTAGCATTCTAACTTACCGAAATCTAGCGCGTTAACTGCACAGCCTCCATGGTCTAATTGGTAAAACGCCTGTCTTACAGCCCAGGGGCAGCCGATTCAAAAGATTTTTCAAAAAGGTCTCATTCTGTTTTTCTTTTAACACTATTTGCGGTCGGTTAGAAGATATTGCCACATAGTAATAAACCTCCGAGGTTGTACTGCATACAACGAGAGTGTAATTATTTTGTCTCTGTTTCACCTAGAGGGGAGATTGGATTTCATACCTCGAATTTAATATTTTGTTCACACTTTAGCAATCATTGTTAAAAAGCGTTTATTTTTTGTAGAAAAACAGCCATGTGCAAAAATTAATGAAATTTTTATAAATATAATATTTATTTGTAGAAAAATAATATATCACTAAATTGCACATTAATTTCACTGGCCTACATGGTATAACTCTTGACTTGCATCCGGGGGTTACAGATTCGATTCCCGGTGGTACCTACCCGAAAAAATGGCCTCAGTCAGGTAAAAGAGTTCATTTGCTAACAATACTCAGATACGCTAAAATACTGCAAGTATTGTTGCCTCTTAACATGTGTTAGTATTGCTAACACGAACAACAAGTGCAGTGCCTACTCCGATTAATGGAGCCGAAGGCAACGCTGTCTCTCAGCCACGCTTTTCAATGTGTCTGAATTACCATTTAGAATAATTTGAACGGTGCCATATGAATTAATGAAAAAAAAAATTGTTTTCATTGCCCTTAGCTGAGAACAGATTATTTGCGATTATTAACTCAATTTGAAGAATTCTGATTTATGTGGCCTGGTCCTGTGGTACTCAAACTTTCAAGATAGACCAGTATATATATATTTCGGTATCACCTGGGTCCGACTTAATTTTTAAGATGAGTTGGGTATTAAGAAAGAGTTCATCAATATAGTTTTACGACGAGCTACCATCGGCTCGCAAACTGCCACCGGTCCGCGGACCCCCATTTGAGTGACAATAGTCTAGTCGGCAGAACGTTGAAAATCAGGCTTTTTAAAAATGTTTTTATGGTTGGTTCGAAGGAATTGCCACGTAACTCCGTGAATTTGTGCTTTAGACAATGGAAGTGTAAATTGTCTTTTGTGGCGTCTGTAGACTTTGTTTTATGTGTACATATGTATGTTAAATAACACGGTGATATGGGATGTGTAATATTTGTGTTTTTTTTTATTTTAATGAATTAAATTTCTTAAATATTTTTATGTTTTTGTTTGTCGGATAGATATATAGTGATATTGTTACTTTTTAATAAAAAATACTTACGATTTTTCCGCTAAACTGTTTTATATTAATTTTGGATTATTGTTATAAAATTTTGAAGTTTTAGAGATTTTATTCTCCTTTTTTTTTAAATATGCATTTATTAATTAAAAAACACGATAATTTGAACGTTTAAAATATTTGTACTCAAATATTAGAACATTAAAACATCTACTTATCAGAACATTGAGAATTCATTCTCAAACAAAACCTGATTGATGTGAGTAAAATTGCTGTCGCAGATGAATTAGAAAAAAATCGAAACCCCTTACAATATAGTTTGGTGCAATATAAATATGGTCAGGTGGTAATATCTTCCAGCCAACCAGGAATATACTGTGGGAGTCTTAAGGGGAAAACAGTCTGGGATCCTATTTAAAAAAATGTGATAATCGTAGGAGCTGTATGAAGAAGGTGGAATAGATTTAAAAGACGCGAAAGATGCGAGTCACAATAGGAAAAACCAACGATCTCTCCTCTATGTCTACTCTGACGGTGTGGTGGTATATACGGTGTGAGAGACGGTGTGGTAGTACGAGTATATATGTATATCTCTTGGATGATCAGATATTGCGACTGCCTTATTTGTTTGTTTCCTTACTTCGTAGTTGGAATCGAAATTATCTCATATAAATAATAGTAATGTTTGCATACTTCTCAAAAAGCTTTTATCTGCTTCTATTTTAGGTGCATTTATGTGTATGCACATCCGTTGTTTCCTAATACGTTTGTTTAAGAATTACCGTTACGAACGAATAGTTTACAATTTCTCTTTAAGGTAGTCCTTCATAATATACCTCCATCAGTTTTATACATAATATGCAAATGTGAAATGCATAATATTTCTAGTATTGTATTATAGATAAAATAAATTGCAACATGTCGGTATGTAGGAAAACAGAGGTGCTTTAATGGAAATCGCCAAAGATGTGAAGTATTGATAAATGGATAGGGTGTCACAATAAGAAGCTAGATTTAGTTTTTGCTGTCTGCTGATTTAAGTTCTTGGGTCAGTTGGATCTTGTATGTATGCAGATCCAGATCTTTCACGAGAATTCGCTGTAAGGTGCTTCTTGAAACGTATAATTCTTCTGAAAAATGACGAATTGATGTCCCTGGGGTTTCAGTAACACTTTCTCTCACTGCGGGTATGTTTTCGAGTGAACGCCCACTACGAAGACGTATGGGTGACTTATTGTCCAGAATCGAATCAGTTACCTCAAATTTATTATTAATCTTCAAATTAATGACTCATTTGGATTGGACCATTATTTCGACCGAAAATACCACAAAGTTTACGAACTGTTTTCGCAAAACCTTCCCCTTTTTATAATGAGTTTTAACAATAATAACGCATTATTTTTTCATATAAAGTTCCATATTTACTAATTGCAAGATTGACATATAAATTTTTTAGAACTGCCACCTTATAAAAATATGACGTGATAGGGTAAACTACGGAGAGACGCCATACTTTTTGTTTGAATGTCAATAAAAAGCAGGTTTGTGAATGGATTTAAACCAATATTTTATTATTTAAAAATGTAATTAACACACTTAATAAATATATAATTAAAAATTCTTAAACACAATTTTAAAATAATATTTTTTTTTTAAAGTAGTAAAAGTGGCATCTCTCCTTCGTGGGAGAGATGCCATAGTATGGAAGATAGACGCCATATGTTTTATTTTTCTTATTCAGATTCTTCTGTCGTATTGGTTCCCTTCCACAGTTGTTGCAATGTTTGGTGAGGCATACATTGTACATGATTCGTGGACCCACTTTAAACATACACAACATTTTACCCAGTCAGCTGTTTTTTTGTAAAAAAAAATAATTCTCCCAGCACTCGATACATTAATTGTTGTCATCTTCAACTGGAATTCGTTTCTGACGTGATGGCGATGATGTTGACTCGATTTTGCGTTTTCTAGCTGTTCCTTTTATCAGATCAGGGTTCGAAGTTTTTTGTGCTGAAAATTTTCCGGCGATGTTAATACTGAAAACAAACTTGTAGGCGCTTCACGGTAGAAATTCGTAGTATCGGAATCGGCCGCGCCACCTCAAGAATATTTGAGGGAGTTGTTTTCTCTGTTGACGAGACTGAAGGTCCAGGCTGTGGCGGTAATGATTAAGAAGGAGATGATATTGGTGACAATGGTACAGGGATATTTGTGGTCAAATCAGATATGGAAAAAAATTATCAGGGATTATAATAGGATTGAAGGGAAAAATTTCGCAAGCTTTAAAGCCCGATGTTCCATTTCCAGCCGTTGCTGCTTTTCCCCAGGCGTTTCCTATTAAAGTTCCAACTTGTCCTCTTGTGATAGTTATATATTTGTTTCTTACCATCCAGGAATTAGCCTCTTGTGGATAGTACGTCTTCAGAGGCTAAAAAAACTTCGACCAAGTGGCTGTAATGCCTGGGTGGTATGACTTGGTAAATATATCATTATTACATCGTTTTCATGTGCAAGGCCGAGAAGATATATGGATTTACAAAGAGAGGAATGCCCATTTAATATCAGCACTGTTTTCTCTTCCTTGGGCTTCCGAGGTATGAATCGTGTTTTAAACCATCTCATGAACAGATCAGTGTTAAAAAAATTCGCGCATTCGGGTGATGTGTATTCAATACACATGTAAAAATGAGCGATTTAAAATCGGAAAAATAAGAATATTCATAGCCAATCGCTTAAATTAATAAAATTTGAAGTCAAAAGTGATAATAATTGAAATCTAAGTGCTGAAAACATGAAAAAAAACATCGGCCGACGTTCACAAAACGGGCGAAGAGACCACCTCAAACGGATGCCCGAAAGCTACTGAAGCGAGCGAACTGAGATTCTATTTCTTGCGTTCCCATATACTGAAGTAGAGTGAGAGTGAGATGTGAATTGCGTCGCTCCTCACCCATAGCGGTTTTTTAGAATTAATATACCTACGTCACACACTGGCACACGTTTGATTGTATTGGTGAATTTATTCCCGATTTTCACAAAATGTCTGATGTGGGGCCGATAAGTGCTAAGTAATTATTATTAATATTATTTTTTTCATTCAATGTGTAAATATATTACGGAAGAATACCTAAAATCTGAACCCAGTATTTATTATATTTATAGAGATATTAAAGTTTTTAGAAGCAATGTGTACTAGTTACACATCACAGAGAAGGGAGGGTTAATGACAAAAAATATCACTCGAAAAATAGTTATCTAACCATCCTTTATATTGGGCTTCCAAATAACCAAGGAATCTTCGAAGGCTTTGATTGGACGATGGATGCGGTCCGTCCCCCGTGTAGTTGAAAGAACCGCCCCTTTAGGAATTAGTAAGCCAATCCCAAATGATATTTTCATCCTCTTATTTCCTACAATGCACACCCTCGTCTCAGCCACACCTAATAGTTTACTCATCGATTTCTTCAGTATCAAAGATAGTAAATTTTCAACGTAATCAATTATGAAAGATAATTTTGACTTTAAATCTACTCTTTTACATACATAAGTATCATCATAACGTGTTCCTTACTGGGTAGACATCGAAAAAAATCTCCAAACTTTTCTATCCATGTATAAAACTATCGTCTTTACAAACTTTTCTATCCATGTTTAAAACTATCGTCTTTACAAACTTTTCTATCCATGTATAAAACTATCGTCTTTACAAACTTTTCTATCCATGTATAAAACTATCGTCTTTACAAACTTTTCTATCCATGTATAAAACTATCGTCTTTACAAACTTTTCTATCCATGTATAAAAATATCGTCTTTACAAACTTTTCTATCCATGTATAAAACTATCGTTTTTACAAACTTTTCTATCCATGTATAAAACTATCGTCTTTACAAACTTTTCTATCCATGTATAAAACTATCGTCTTTACAAACTTTTCTATCCATGTATAAAACTATCGTCTTTACAAACTTTTCTATCCATGTATAAAACTATCGTTTTTACAAACTTTTCTATCCATGTTTAAAACTATCGTCTTTACAAACTTTTCTATCCATGTATAAAACTATCGTCTTTACAAACTTTTCTATCCATGTATAAAACTATCGTTTTTACAAACTTTTCTATCCATGTATAAAACTATCGTCTTTACAAACTTTTTATGCATTCTTCTTATTTTACCTTCTTTCAAAAACAGATCCATTTGATTTGGCCACATCTTAAACGCGTGAATTATACTTTTAACAGTGCACCTTAAAACAAAAATAATAAAAATAAAAGATCTATACTAGAGAAAGTGTAGAAAGTGTAGATCCTGTGACAGTTCACAAATTCGTCCCAATACAACCTTGTAACGACGTTCAGTAATTTTAATTATTTTGTCAACTTTAATACAAGCCTCGATTTTCGTACACAGATTAAAATATCTATAAAGGCTTCTTTGTAGTTCATCTTCCTGTGATTTTCTTACACAGATTAATATATCTATAAAGGATTCTTTGTAGTTCGTCTTCCTGTGGATTACTTACCAAATACGTTTATCTAAACATATGCGGATGCGGAGTAATCTCTAAGTGTATATTTTTATGACCGCAGCTATACTTGAGAAAATGTAGCATGGTCCCTGTGACAGTTCACAAATTTGTCCCTATACAACCTTGTAACGACGTTCTGTAATTTTAATTATTTTGTCAACTTTAATACAAGCCTCGATTCTAATAAATAGCAAGTTATTTAGGTAAATACATTACATAAAACTAACAATAATGACAAATTAATACATCTTGTTACAAATTAGCAAAAATGTGGCAGTTTGTTAAAATCAAATAATATTTGGTGACGTTTGTCAAAAGTCACTACGTTAGTCTGCATTGGCTAGGGATGGGGTATACGATAAATGGATTTTCGATTTTTTTTATACCTAAAATTAAATGTTCGTAATTAATATTAATTCATAGTGAATCTTAGCCTATTTAAAGATATATACAAATCATCCAATACATTAGAACGTCAATATAATGAAAATTAAGAATTAAAACGTCAGTTTAGAGAAAAACAATTTTTCGATTTATAAAAAAACGATTCGATTTGTACAAAAAACGATTTTACCCCATCCCTTTGAGATATGACGTTTCAAACGTCACAGGAACCATCCTACATTTTCTCAAGTATAGTAGGGTGTGCTAAACACACTTAGAAGGACAGAATATTTAAATAAAAAAAAAATTATAATTTCAAACAATTACAACAAAATCGAAAAGAAAATATAGGAAAAATAAAACAGTGCACGATCAGATTCGTCATCATGTTCATTGTTACCTTTTTGCATAAGGTACTATTAAAAACATGTAGAACGACGTTTCGTAGTTACGTGCCTACTCCAGTAGTTCTTAATCGTCATGATCATTACCAATCATACCAATTTCATATTATGGCAGACAGATAAAGCAAACATCCATTTTATTCTGTCCTGGCACTCATATTTCGCCTCTGCCACGTTTTTATACTTAGTCACGCATTCCCTGCTATTATAAAAGATTTCATCCGAATTTAATTTAGTTTATCGTGCTACGTTTTTGTAGGTCTTCCTAAACTTTACATATCTTATGTACAATACTACTCACAAAGATTGCGATCAATCTTTCATCATTCATTCGTTTTTAATAATAATTTAAATGTACCTTTATTCATCTTAAGCACAGCATCTTATTTTAATTCGCGTTCTTATGTTACGCTCTTTTAAATCATATTTATCTTAATTTTGTCATATTTTTCTTGTGTGTGTTCATAACAAAAGGTGTGATCGACAGTTATTATCACATGACAAACAATACAAATTAAATCCCACCATAATCATTTAACATCAAACAACAACATTTAAATCAGAAACATTCCCCAACAGTTGATCTTGTGTGTGTTCATAACAAAAGGTTCGATCAACAATTATTATCACATGACAAACAATACAAATGAAATCCCACCATAATAATTTAACACCAAACAACAACATTTAAATCAGAAACATTCACCAACAGTTGATCTTGTGTGTGTTCATAACAAAAGGTTCGATCAACAATTATTATCACATGACAAACAATACAAATTAAATCCCACCTTAATCATTTAACATCAAACAACAACATTTAAATCAGAAACATTCACAAACAGTTGATCTCCGTGGTTAAATTGGTAAGACACCATTTTATGCTTATCTTCCAACAGGGGGTGTGTGGATTGGATTCCAGATTTGAAAAGGATTCAACTATTGTTTTTACTTTGAACCTCTTTATCATCTTTCTGGTTGGTTAAAAAAAACTTGCCAGGGTGAGTTATATGCAGTTTTCGATCTCACCCCCACTCACGTTGTTATAGAGGACGAAAAATTCCCCATATAGCGCTATCTACTCTAGAAATTTTCTTTCTTTTATATTAGTGCACCTTTGCGTAGTGGAACTGTCCAAAGAGACTCCTCCTCTGTTAGCGATACACTTAGTGTGAAAGGAATAGTAACGACGACGAACTTAAGGTCTGGTGTCATGGGAGACGAAAAACACTCGAAGCGCAGAAAATGTACTAATTCAGCGACTTAAGGCCTGGATTTCAAACAGCTTAGTCTGTAAGTTGCCAGAACTTTTACAGAAAACTTCGAATGCAGCAAGACTATCTTATGCCTCCACTAAGCTGGAATAGCCGATTGGTCCGAAGATGAACAGATGTAAGATTGAGTGGAGATCCCTTCAGGAATTATTGACTCGATTATCATCGCAGTTCCCCAAAATTTGATCTTCGGATTGATCCAGGGGGGGGCGCAAAAATTACAACAGAGTGAAGAAATAAGGTGGAAGCAAAAAAAAAATATCGTGAAAGCTTCCATAGTCAGTGAGAAATTGGATAGTCGAATAGCTTGGATCTGACATATATACCCACGGAGATCCGAGGCGTACCCTGTTGTATGAAAAAAATAATAAATGTCTTATCACGGAGGATGACAACCATTAATGCTGCTAATTTGACTACTGTGTCTCTTAGACAAGCTTTAAGAAACGCGCGAGGGATCATCCCTGGCTAGGGGAGAAAGGGGATGTCACTTATCGCCGCGCGTTGACCCTTATCGAGAAAGATAATCGAAGCGTGATGTTGGACCTCCAGATCTAACAGAGCAACCCCTGTTAACACTGAGGGTGCTTCTGCAAAGAATATCTAATGACATGCACCGTTAACCGCCGATTTACATAGTTTTGGCAACTGAGAGCTAACCAATTTCTGTAGGCCTAATTTTTGGCTGCATAACACTCAAAAATACTGTATTTTTTTCGAGTATACTCGTACAGAACGGTTTCATCAAAATATATTCCTTGACTCATTTTTCTTGTTGCATTCCAGCGCTGCTGTGACAGCCGTGGCATGGCACCCTCTCAACTCGTGCCTGATGAGCGTGGACCGCGCCAGGAGGGCCGTGCTGTGGGGAGACGTCTGATCAAGTAAGTATCCTCCTCAGCCTACACAGCCGAAGGCTTAACATAGCATTAACAAAAACATCAAGTTTCAAGACGATCGCCAAGATAAATTTTGTTAAGCAGAGTTTTTTTTACATGGTCATATACTCGTACTTGCACTATCAGAAATTGTGATAAACAGCGTATACAGAAAAACATTAATTCAGATGTTAAACGGTCTAAGGCCGTGGCCACACAGGAAGGAGCCTCGCTTGATGCTTAGAGCTATGTTGCGAGTTAGGCGACATATCCTAGCGAACCAACGTACCGCATACTATCGCAGTGGCCACACTGCACGCTTCGCGCCACGTTGCATGACGATTAGTCATAGAGTGAATCTTCTAGTGAACAGACGTGTCGGTTAATTTACAATATGGCGGAAGTTTTAATGACAGCTGTGTATAAAAGGGAGCCTTTGTGGAACTCATCGAGCAAATTATACAAAAATGTACCTGTAATAAAATTACTTTGGAATGAAGTTGCACAGGAAGTAAATAAAGATGGTAAATTGTAATGAAATTGGTTAGTTTTGAGAGTGGCATCGTGTGTTGACTCAACCGCTCCCAACTGTCAAATGAATTTGTGCGTAGCACTTTGGTTTGGCCAGGCATGAAGTCACCTAGTATATGAATCACGCAAAGCCTAGCTTAGGACCTAATGAAGCACTTTGGTGTGGCCTCGTCCTAAGGCTAAGGCCACACCAAAATCCTTCGCTAGGTGCTACGTGACTCATATACTAGGTGACTTCATGCTTGACTACACCAAAGTGATTCGCACAAATTTATTTGACATTTGGGAGCGGTTGAGTCAACAAACGATACCACTCTCAAAAATAACCAATTTCATTACAATTTACCATCTTTATTTACTTCCTATGCAACTTCATTCCAAAGTAATTTTATTACAGGTACATTTTTGTGCGAGTATAATTTGCTCAATGAGTTCCACAAAGGCTCCCTTTTATACACAGCTGTTATTAAAACTTCCTCCATCTTGTAAGATTACTTGGTGACAGAATAAAATTAACCAAGACATCTGTTCGCTAGGAGACTCACTAGGTGACTAATCGTCACGTAGCGTGGCGCGAAACGTGCAGTGGGGACATTGCGATGATATGCGGTGCGTTGGTTTGCTAGGATATGTCACCTAGCTCGTAGCGTAGCTCTAAGCACCAAACGAGGCTCCTACCTTTGTGGCCGAGGCCTAACCGTTAACCACAGCCGCCGATTTCGGACTTGCAACTGCAAATATTCAATACATAAACTCTACATTTTTGTGGTGTATTTTATAAACTAGCTTTTCACTAAATTTATTTTTAAGTTGCGGTTAAAACATTGTTAACGCTAGAAAATAAATTAAATGAAGACGTCAGATCCCAACGATAAACCAAATATGACATTTAATCTGCTAAGTAACTAAGTCTGAATGTCAGTTATGCGCGCAAAATAAAGTCTAGACTGACGCCGAGTGCAAACATTTTGCACACAAAATAAGTAATCATATTCTATTGTTTTATTTCTTAATGTAGTTTTTTTTTTTACTTTTGTTTCGCATTCTTAAATGAGACTGAAAACTACAGTAACTGTACTAATAACTGTGACAATAACTCTTCAACTCATAATAACTGAGAACGTGAAATGTGTTTTGGCGCTAGAACAAAAACGGCGTGACTGCAACACAGATTCACCAAACCGCTTGACTTCCAATCAAATTGGCATTAGGCAATTTGTCGCGGCCGGGAGAAGTCTGGCACGAGCAGAATTGAAAGTTTGGACATTTTAAATTAAAAATAATCGTTTCTAATCGGTTTACTTTTATTGATTTATTTTGATAAACACCCATGTGACTTTTTATATAAAACTAATACGAGTTCAGTCATATTTTTTTTAAAATTATTTCAGTTCATAATACAGACTTAAGGGGATATTCTACTCTAGAAATTTGAAAAAAATCGTTTTTTTTTTCATATTCTTGAAGTTTAGACTTCAGCTCTTCACTTCAGACTTTAGCTCTTCTTGCCTATAAGGCAATGTAAAGAAAAAACTCGGTGAACCTGGAGATATAATATGGGGGAGGTCATTTATAATATTATTTAATTAATTGCATGCAATACAAACGACTGGGGCGATACCAATCGATGGGTAGATTTTTTACACTAGTGTCACATTTTTCTATGGACACTTCTGGACTTGAACACCGGTAGTAGGGAGAAGAAACCAAAGTCACCCTGTACAAAACAATTATTAAAACAGTGGTGGCATATGGATGCAAAGCATAGACACTGACAGCTAAATCCGCAGAGTTGCTGGATGCCTTCGAGAGAAATGTACTACGTAGGATCCTGGGCCCCGTGAATGACGGCGAAACCTGGCGAATACGATACAACGACGAGCTATATAATCTCTACAAAGCTCCCAGGCTATCTGTACATATGTCAGACTGAGCAGATTGAGATGGGCCGGACATGTGCATAGAATGCCGTCATCGCGAACACCCAAAAGAATCCTAGAAGGACACCCGGGTGGGAGAAGGAGAGTGGGCAGGCCAAGGCTGCGATGAGAGGACGAAGTTGAGAGGGACGCAACCCGGCTGCTGCAAGCGCAGGATTGGAGGGTCGAGGCGGAAGACAGGAGGAGTTGGAGGCGAAGATTGACGGAGGCCAAAGTTCGATATGGGCTGTAAGACCATCGAAAGGAAGAAAGAAGAAAAGTGTCACATTTACTACCGTTCCAGTTTCAACCTTTCTCCTCATTATAATCAACCATTTAATATATTACTAAAGGACTTCGAATTTCCGTCGAAGAATATCGCCAGGCAGAGGGAATGCAGTGAAGTGTAACGGAAACCAACTGCGGCACAGTGACCCGAAAATATCGGCTATTGCTTGTACGTGATCTGCGATCATTGTGATCGATGGTCGCTTCCATCATTGCTGGCGGTCATCGCCAATTCCAGACGTGATCTATTGGGAATCTTGTTCTCTCCTACGGTTCTTCCTTTTTTTTACCATTTATGTCTACTTTTCAATTCATAACTGTACTATAGTAGATGGTAAGTCCGAAATCAATACGTTGTTATGTCGTGAAGAATTTTAAACGATTATTTTCCTGAGTTGGGCTTAACGCTTTAAGACCCGATTAAAATCATGACAACTTTTCTCAGTGCCAGACTTATTTTTGAGGAATTCTGAATTTTATGAAGGGCTTACTTAATACTATATCCAAGTAAATTTAAAAAATAGGGGTAACTCAGAAAAACTGAACGAGGTTGTAAATTCTGTTATGTGGGCAGTGTATTTATTTACATGTGATGAGCTAATTAAAAGGAACATTGAGAGAATGATTGCTACAGGGAACAAGGTAAATTAATTTATTCTGAAATGGCTAATCATTGTCACCGTGAGAATCATACTTTTTCTATCGATAATGCCAAATTCTTACATATCAGTGGTAACGGAAATAAATTGGACAGATTAGAGGCCCTAGAAATTTCTAAGTCAGTACACCGATCGGAACATCTGTTGAACAGTTATTTCCCAAAAATCTCTCCGCTCTTGGCCGAAATTGTCCCGTGCCTCCCTCACCCCCCAGCTTCCAACCGTTGAAGCGTGTATATCGGTACCAGTTCGAACAGCATTTAGTCTTGTTTGCGCTCCCCTGAAGATGAGGCGAAAGCCTTGAAACCGGTAGGGTTATACCGTCACAAAAAAGTGGAATAAACAGTGTTTGATAAAAATAAATTACAAGGTAAATTAAGTATGTTATATTCAATAACCTCAGCTATATCAACGGTAGCAAAAATGATAATAAATAATAATGTGTTGGTGCCCACCTTGATGTATGGAAGGGAAAATTGGGCTTAGAGAAGAAGGATAAAAGTAAGAACAATGCTGGGGAAAAAGATGCATACATTAAGGAAAATTTGCGGAGGGTCAATGTTTGAAAGAAGGTGGAATGAAGACATTAGAAATGAATGCATGGATAAAGCGGATATTTTAAGTAATATATAGAAAGGAGCTTTAAGATGGTTTGTATATGTGGAGAGAATGAATCATTAAATAATAATTCAGTATACAAGTGCAAGATGTGCGTGGAAGAGTTAGACCGAAGAAAACGTGGCTGAATCAAATGGACCGGACAAAAAGATTTTAAAAGAAGGTAAAGTGGGAATCATGAATAATAGAAGATTGTGCATAACGAGATGTATGTATGTGGAAGAGGTAAAAGGTGTGTACTTGGATAAAAACGTTTAGAGATATGTTTTTTCTGCATATCTTGCAAAAGACACGGCGGGATGGTATATATGTATGTATGTAATGAGACTGTATAATTGTTTAAAATATTTAAGTTATTTAGTTAAGTGTGATAATTTTGTTAATATTATTCTTTATGGAGAGCTACATCAAACTCCTTGCACATGTACGGGATCTCAGATACAATCTTGTGCTTTTAGGGGATCGTATGTTAAGGAAGAGATGATGATAGTTGTTGATAAATAAAATAACTCGTTAAATCGCAATGCGGAAAGAGAGAGTGTTTATTTTTATAGTAACGTGGGTATTTATATGTTTTTGGAATGTGCACGAGAGTACGCTCGCGATATGCTTCTGTCTTGCTTCTGTGAATGCAGAAATGGTTTATTGTCGTATGTGGGTATTCATCTAAATACGGAACTGGTGAGATAGCCGTGGTGCGCTCTCTTTCTCTGGCGTGAGGTGCGAGAGCTCGGCCGGCGTCAATGGCTGGAATGTGACCTTTGGACTGTTTACTATAATTTATCGAGGAATCCGAAGGTCGTTTCATCGGTCATTGACCGTATGTATGCGACAATATTCAGCGACGACCGTGGTTCCCCACGTGCTTAAGACATACCTTGCAAATTCTGCAGGGTTTTTATTTTTGGTCAGTGGATGAAACATATATCAAAACACGTTTAGACATGCTCTTTGACAACCTATTTAGAGGTTCCTGCAAGTTCCTTATTTTATTTAGACCCGGAGACTACAGCTGGTCTCCAGATTCTTATGTCAAAATCTTTAAGATCTGACACTTCAATGCACATTGATGACGCGACTTGAGAATCTATCGTAAAACAATCCATGCATATTTTCACTATCTCTTTTAAAGTATTACCCATGTTAGAAATCAAGAGATTAGCGTTTAAAGGTTGAACTGTTTACAAAAATATGTGCAAGGTGCCAGTAAGTCATTTTTTAAACGAGGTACCAATCATATTATCAACGTAAATCTGGTATATCACGTTGAATCACGGGATCAGAATACAAAGCGTTAGTTGATTTTTTTAATAAACGTAAATTAGTGCAAGATTTTTAATTATGTTCATAAAGAGGTGTTTTTTTGCCTTTAAACAGAATTCTGTTCATAAAGAGGTATTTATTTGCCTTTAAACAGAATTATGTTCATAAGGAGGTATATTTTGCCTTTAAACAGAATTATGTTCATATAAAGGTCTTTTTTTTTACCTTTAAACAGAACTCCTTGCATAAAGAGGAGATTTTTTTTACCTTTAAACAGAGTTATGTTCATAAAGAGGTATTGTTTGCCTTTAAATAAAATTACGTGTTTTTTTGCCTGTAGTATAGTACTTTTTGTTGCATTCTATGGAGATATCTGTGTCTGAAGTAAATTTCTTACCACTTATCCAATATCAGTTCCATTCACGCCATTGAATCACGTTGCCTCATTTCAAGGTATATTATTATGCATTACGCTTTATTTATTTTTGAATATTATGATATTTTCCATTCGTACAATTTACGATCTTAATCGTAACACAACAAGTATCTACTATAAATTGCATTTCATATCCACTTCGACCAGGAATGGCCTAAATTTTTCCTAGGCGGATCATATTTAGTCTGACCATCACTGGCATCAAATAATGAAAAACACATACGTAAATCCACGCATACCATCACGTCATTATCTGTCAGGGTAGACAGAGAGGACAGAGCGTCAGACTTTCCTATCTCAACTCGTACATCCTTAGCATCTTCAACATCCATACAACTTCTACAATTTCTTTAACTTTTCACATTTTTCCCGTCAAAATATAATTTACTTGATCCAACTATATTTTCCTTGGTCTTCCTCTCACGTGTTTTCTTATCACAGTTGCACTTTATATTTGTTTGTATTATTCATTAATTCGTTCTTCCTGTCCAAACCATCTCAGTGTAATCTAATGAAAAATACTTTAGTTATATGTCATCATTATCATTGTCAACCAGTGTCGATCCACTGCAGGATGAAGGTCTCCCCAAGTTGACTCCAAATAGTTCAGTTTTTTGCTCGTTGATGCCATGTGATGCTGCCATGCTTCCTGATTTCATCTATCCAGCGTACCTTCGGTCTTTTTCTGGGCCTCTTTATGCCTATAATGATTCATATAAATAATATTTAAAAAATCGATAATTACATTTATAATTATATAAATCAATAACAATCAAAATTATCGCTGATCTGTTAAGATAAAGAAGGACACTCTGAGATAGTTTGGGCATGTGGAATGAATGAATTAAAAAAATACTTACAAAACATTATAGTGCTAATGTGAGTGAAAGGCGTGTGAAAGAAAGATCAAGAAAAGTATGGTTCGACCAAGTGAATAATATTCTGAAAGAAAGAAGCAAAGAAAGCCAGAGAAATAATAGATGTTACATGGGTGTGAAAAGGTAAAAGATGTGTGTCAAGATTGAAAGTCTAGCACTCTGTTCTCTTTCCCTACACCAACACAGAAATACCGTGATGGTATGTGTATGTATGTATCACCATTATGCCATGTTCTGATTGGAATAGGCAGAGAAAACTGATCTCCATTTAATTTTATCGTAACTTATTCATTTATTCTTATAGTGTCCTTCAATATTTCCAAATTATTGAAGCGGGCGTATAAGAGCGCGGCCGGGACACACCATTGTCAATTGTTCCATTAATCGACCCTGGTTATACTACTGTATACAACGAAAATATATTTAAATAAATACAAAATTATTAAAATTGCAAAATATACAGTTAAAACAAAATGGAATCTCCCAGTCAAGACGTAAGATTGGTGAAAGGCTGGAGAAGGACCCTCTTGAACTGTACAACATCCACATTAAAAATATCCACCAAACAAGAGTTAGACAATTTTTTTCTTTTATTTATAATTTTGTACAGACTTAATCAATTTAATATCGCCATTACTAACTAAGAATAATATTTCTACAAGAACTACAGTAAAATAATATGAAAGCTCTCATAAATATGAACAAACTTGCTGTGGGTAGGTTTATCATTTAAAACTAGATCAGAACCTCTTTCTTATAATTAATTATTTGTTGATTAATATATAAAATTAATTACTGCCCAGTAGTGCGTCGATAACTGCTAATTGCTTTCCTCTCTGTATTGAATTATTGTATATCTCTTTGAAATAATTTAATAGCATCGGGTATTACTTTTGCTTCCTTATCACTCTTAAATACAGGCATAACCACCGATATAACTTAGTATTATCTTTCCAACAATAAGAGCACTCCTGTTTTACTCGTCATAATGAACTTAGGGCAATTGGTGATATGTTCCATTGAATTGAGATTACCGATAAATTAACCACAGTCAATTGAGTTATAACAGATACAACCATAAGGTTACTCCTGTTTTACTCGTAATTATGAGCTAAGGGCGATCGGTGTTATATTATATTGAATTGAGATTATCGGTAAATTAACCACAGTCAATTGAGTTACAACAGATACAACCATAAGGCTACTCCTGTTTTACTCGTAATTATGAACTAAGGGCAATCGGTGATATATTCTATTGAATTGAGATTACCGGTAAATTAACCACAGTCAATTGAGTTATAACAGATACAACCATAATGTTACTTCTGTTTTACTCGTAATTATGAGCTAAGGGCAATCGGTGATGTATTATATTGAATTGAGATTACCGGTAAATTAACCACAGTCAATTGAGTTATAACAGATACAACCATAATGTTACTTCTGTTTTACTCGTAATTATGAACTAAGGGCAATCGGTGATGTATTATATTGAATTGAGATTACCGGTAAATTAACCATAGTCAATTGAGCTATAACAGATACAACCATAAGGTTACTCCTGTTTTACTCGTAATTATGAACTTAGGGCAATTGGTGATATGTTCCATTGAATTGAGATTACCGATAAATTAACCACAGTCAATTGAGCTATAACAGACCCAACCATAACGTTACTCATGTTTTACTCGTAATTATGAACTAAGGGCAATCGGTGATATATTCTATTGAATTGAGATTACCGGTAAATTAACCACAGTCAATTGAGTTATAACAGATACAACCATAATGTTACTTCTGTTTTACTCGTAATTATGAGCTAAGGGCAATCGGTTGTATATTCTATTGAATTGAGATTACCGGTAAATTAACCACAGTCAATTGAGTTATAACAGATAGGTACAACCATAATGTTACTTCTGTTTTACTCGTAATTATGAGCTAAGGGCAATCGGTGATATATTCTATTGAATTGAGATTACCGGTAAATTAACCACAGTCAATTGAGTTATAACAGATACAACCATAATGTTACTTCTGTTTTACTCGTAATTATGAGCTAAGGGCAATCGGTGATATATTCTATTGAATTGAGATTACCGGTAAATTAACCACAGTCTATTAAGTTATAAGTGATACAACCATAAGGTCACTCCTGTTTTAACGTAATTATGAACTAAGGGCAATTGGTGATTTATTCTATTGCATTGAGATTACCGATATATTATATAATATTAACCACAGTCTTTTGAGCTGTTAAAGAAGGATGGTTGATTGAAGAATTTCTATACTTTTTTTAAATTTATACTGTACTTTCTGCATGAATGTCAAGAGTGACACTTGGTGGGGTGAGGTGAGGTGTTCCCAACAGAGAAATTGCGTGATGGTACGTATGTATGTATTAGGTGTTAACATTAGTTGTGTTCATTTTTTTTTTTTTCAAATTTAAAAATGAGCACCAAAATTAAAACAAAATGGTAAAGGTTATACGTTTGCTTTTACGTTACATATATTATTTTATTTGATTACAACCCTTCAAAATGGGATGTCAAGTAGACGAAAGTAAGCATTTTCGACATATCCTTCTGTTCGCGTTCAATCAAGGGAATAAAGCTGATCGCGATATTTGCGAAGTGTACCGCGAAGATGCTATAAATGAAAGGACAGCTCGTCAATGGTTTTTCCTTCAATAATGACGTCGAATTGCGGACATGTTTGGACGAATTCCTCGAGTCAAGACCGGATGGTTTTTATCGCACAGGCATTGAAAAGCTTGTAGAACGTTGGCAAAAAGTTGTAAATAATGAAGGCGAATACATTATTGACTAATTTGTTGTAAAATAATGAAGGAGAATACATTATTGAATAATTTGTTGTAATTTTTTGTTGTTGTGTCCTCTTGTTCTCTTTATTTGGAAAAAAACGGGCACAACTTATGTTAACACATAATATTATAGATATGAAAATAAATTGAATCTTGATCTTGTGATAGTACATATTTATTAATTTATATACAAACGGTTCTAAATGTACTATTCTCCATAGCACAGTATAGACTAGAAATATAGAGGAGAGAAATAACGAAACAATCATGATAGGTGCTTATGAAATGTGGTGTGGCGGTCTCCCACTCGGAACACTGTGGGCGTTCATACATACGGTCAATGACCGATGAAATGACCTTCGCATTCCTCGACAATCTAAATAAACAAGTCCGAAGTTCACACGCCGGCCATTCAACCCATAGCCGAGCGGACCGCATTCCATACTAGAGAGAGAACGCACCACGCTTGTCTCGCCAGTTCCGTATTTGAATGATACCTACATACAACAATTAATCGTTTTGCATTCGCAGAAACGAGACGTAGGCATATCGCGAGCGCATTCCGGCGCACATTCTAAAAAGATATGAATACCTACGTTACTAATAAAATTCCACTCTCTTTCCGCATTGCGATCTAACGTGTTTTATTATTTATCAACAAATCATCATCATCTCTTCCCTCTAGGATACATATCCTAAAGTGGCATTGAAAGCACATGCTCCGTATTGCATGGACCGCAAGACGTACCAACGTCTCTATAATCCAAAAATCAGAGAATACGAAGATGTGCCATTAGATGGACGGACCAAATAAAGGAGTTTACAAGATTTTCTTGAAGCACTGCATTCACGACCGCAAGGGATGAAGACAGGTCGGATATAGCAGGTATAACGTTGATGATCACGGGGACAGCTGAGGGAAGGCGAGAAAGTGGAAGGTGCATATGAGATGGGCGTATCAAATAAAGGAGTTAACAGGATCATTTTTAAGTGCTGTATCAACATTGCCCATAACCTAGAGGAATGGAGTTAGGTGGTGCGCCGAGTTTGATACATGGCAGAAGATTACGACACTAAGCATTGGGCACACGATGAAGAAGAAATATGAAATATATTGTTACCAGAAATACTCTTAAGGCACACTTTAACCCTTCCTGTCCGGTGATGTGTAACTAGTACACATTGCTTCTAAAACTTTAATATCTCTATAAATATAATAAATACTGGGTTCAGATTTTAGTTATTCCTCCGTAATACATTTACGCATTAAATGAAAAAAAAATATTAATAATAATTAGCACTTGTCGGCCACATCAGAGATATTTTGTGAAAATCGGAAATAAATTCACCGATACAATCAAACGTGTGCCAGTGTGTGACGTAGGTATATTAATTCTAAAAAAACCGCTATGGGTGAGGAAGCGACGCTATTTACGTCTCACTCTACTTCGGTATATGGGAACGCAAAAAATAGAATCTCAGTTCGGTCGCTTCGCCCGTTTTGTTAACGTCGTCCGATGTTTTTTTTTCATGTTTTCAGCAATTAAATTTCAATTATTATCAATTTTGAATTCAAATTTAATTGATTTAAGCGATTGGCTATGAATATTCTTATTTTTTCTGATTTTAAATCGCTCATTTTTACATATGTTTTGACGTGTATTGAATACACATCACCGGAACGGGCGGATTTTTTTTAGCACAGGAAGGGAAAGGTTAAACTCGAAAGATTTGGGTAAATGACAAGTATCTCATCAACTAGACCACGAGAATCTTATAACCTAGTTTGTATAATATAATTTGTCTATCTATGAAATGTTTTAGAAACTAGTTTCCGTTTAATTGAGACCCTAGCCATATATGGCGCTTTCTCAATAATTAGGTGATTTATTTCATCCGTAAAAGTGTTCATAAAGTATATTTGTTCATTTAAATCTAATATAAACCGTAGAATGCATTAGGTACGCCATTTCATATCTTCCAATCCGATTTCGCAATCCATTATTCAGATATCTGCTGTCCGCGAGCCCAATAGAATGTTTTTTTTTTCATTACGGCTGAGTGAATGGATCACACAGCATGCAGATTATTGGAGAAAAAATATAATTTTTCAGTCTGTTACGAGACTTCAATATTCACACAATTGATATGATGAAATCGATGTTCCGCAGAGAATCGTGGATGTCAGCCATATCGCCCGTTCCGGCCCCATATTCCGCTATGACCAATTCGATTATGGCGACTGATCTAAATCGTGCCAAATAATACAGCTGATCTGTTCTTGAATCCATCACACCTTTGATAGCTTCAAATTAAGTTGATCGTGAAACGAGGCCGATTGCTCGTTAAAAAATCGATTGATTAATGCGAGAATACGGTGCGTTCTGATTCATTTCAATTCCTATTCGAATCCAACTGGTATTTGAAATTAAATTTTACACAATTACGAGAATTATGTGTATAAAAACTAGTAATAACCCGTCAATAATGACGGGAGTTAATCTTGTTTTTTTTTCAATTTGACGCTGCGCTTATCGTAGTTGTGTTGCTTGCTGTTTCTTTAGAGCAGGGGTCTCCAAACTACGGCCCGCGGTAGCGGACCGGATATGCCCGGTATTTACTTTTATTTTATTTTTATTACATTGTAAAATTTACAATGTAAGTAAATCATACAAAATAATAATCAGATGTTTGTATTTAACGACCAATTAAGAAACACAATAACTGACATACATAATGAAATTGAACATTTTAACTGTAACTAATGATATGAGATTTATCCTAAAAAGTTACAATAAGTGACATACATAGGTAATTCACATAATGAAATTAAATGTTACGGAGCGGAGTCCACCCTCGCACCCTGCGCCATAGATATCTCACTCGCCGGCCAGTCCCAATACGAAAATTTAAACGTAATTCAAAACTACAGTATGTTGGTATGATGAGCTAGCTAGGTCTTGGCCCTTGGGACTTAGTAGAGGAGTCAGGTGGCCCAAGCGCCGAACTTCTGGACTTTTTGCATTGATTTGATGGCGATATACAGTCATGTGACTACAATTCATCTGCTCAGGCAATTCTACGGTGGTTTGAAGGGAATCTTCATGAATAATATGGTTTAAGCGGTCCTCATCGAAGTCCACTGTAGGTGTCGAAAATGCTCACTTTCATCTACTTGACATTCCATTTTGAAGGCTTGTAATAAAATAAAATAATATATGTAACGTAAAAGCAAACACAATATCTTGTAGAGCAGAAAATTTTCTTTCGAATGACGTTTAACCTCTACTATTTTGTTTTACTTTTGGTGCTCATTTTTAAATTTGGAAAAAAACGGATACAACTTATGTTAACACCTAATACAAAGCATTTTTCTTCCAAACTAGGCGTGCGCCCGTCCTAAATCATTAATTTAATTAAAATAAATAATAAAAACAAAACAAAATAAAACATTAAAGAAACGAAAATAAAGGGTTAAAAGTCATAATTATAATTTAATATGAAAAATCAGAAATCATAAGTATAAAAAATCCCATCACAGTCCCATTGTATAAAGGAATATTTTCAAAGGATCAAAGGGTTTAAAAAAGAAAAGGGAATTCAAAATGTTGACTCATTTAATAAAAATTATAGAAATAATGTACGAGTATATTGATAACATTAAAACAAAGTATAGCATGTTATAAGTAACATAAAACATTAAATTATTTAAAATTCTCGTATCACACTAAATTTTAGATCATTTTTCGAAAGAAGTTGAGCGACACACGAAAAACGTCTATATGAGGACACACACGGTTCAAAAGTGTGATAGTTCATGTAATTTATTTTTATCAAACACTGTTTATTCCACTTTTTGTAACGGTATAACCCTTCCGGTTTCAAGGCTTTCAACTCATCTTCAGGGGAGCACAAACAAGACTAAATTATGTTCGAACTGGTACCGATATACACGCTTCAACGGTTGGGGGCTGAGGTGTGAGGGAGGCAGTACAATGTCTTTAAACCTCCACAACGTAAATGCCTTAACTATAAACAACATATGTGATTGCTCTACCTACCGGCATCTCCAAAGACAGATTGCTTCGAGATATAGGTTGATAGAATAATACATTGGCGTGTTGTCTCAGATAATTTATCCGGAACATACAAACCATGACTGTTGAGGAGGAATAAGTTAACTTCTATATTGTAAGTTACCCCTAAGCAAACAAATAAAATAGACTATCAGTCGAATAGATCTTCCATTCTCTTAAACCTTCCTGTCCTGTGATGTGTAACTAGTACACATTGCTTCTAAAAACTTTAATATCTCTATAAATATAATAAATACTGGCTTCAGATTTTAGGTATTCCTCCGTAATACATTTACGCATTGAATTAAAAAAATAATATTAATAATAATTAGCACTTATCGGCCACATCAGATATATATTGTGAAAATCGGGAATAAATTCACCGATACAATCAAACGTGTGCCAGTGTGTGACGTAGGTATATTCATTCTGAAAACCGCTATAGGTGAGGAAGTGACGCTATTCATGTATCACTCTCACTCTACTTCGGTATATGGGAACGCAAGAAATAAAATCTCAGTTATCACGCTTCAGTAGCTCGCGGGCTTTCGTTTGAGGTGGTCGCTTCATCTGTTTTATGAACGTCGACCGATGTTTTTTTTTTCATGTTTTCAGCAATTAAATTTTAATTATTATCACTTTTAACTTCAAATTTAATTAATTTAAGCAATTAGCTATGAATATTCTTATTTTTACGATTTTAAATCGCTCATTTTTACATGTGTATTGATATGTATTAAATACACAGCACCGGAACGCGCGGATTTTTTTAGCACAGGAAGGGGAAGATCTAAAGCTAAGCGAAGAAAAAGACTTAATTGAATTAGAAAAGTGTATGTTTACTTTATATGTAAAAATTAAGTAAATAGTCATAAATCCATTTTTCATATATTTAAATTATTAAAATTTGTTTTTTTTTTTCAGATAACTTCTGCCATCCAGCGCCTACAATGGAGCTTAAAGCTTTGATGAACAAGTCATGAATAAGTCAAACCTTAATGCTAAGATTTGTACTGAGTAAAATGATATACATAATACCTATGTTAGAACTATACTAATTTTTTATATATTGTAATATTGTGAATGTAAAAGACATTTTTGTAATAATGGTTTGAGATTTTAATTATTATTTTGTCAGTTATTGAAATAATTACTTTGTCAGTTAATGAATTTATTACTTTTGTCGGTTATTGAAATAATTACTTTGTCGGTTAATGAATTAATTACTTTTGTCGGTTATTGAAATTTTTATGTTTTTTATGTTTATTATTAATATTATGTCTTACTCATTAGAATTTTTTTTATTTAAAAGTTTATTTACAAAAAAGATCAATCTCGCAAAGCAAAGTTAATAGAACGCTACACTAGAACGCGACCCGAGAGTTTTCAGTTCGATTCCCGATATGTATATCGGGAATCGAACTGAAAAACCCTTACTTTTTTGTTGTAACAAAAAAATAAGGGTTTCAGTTTTTTCAGGCCCTTATCTATGTTACTGTTATTTATTGGAAGGAAATGCCATATAGTAATAAGCCTTACAGGTTGTACTGTGTAAAATGAAAGTGTTATAAAATATATTAAAATTCAATACACTTGACGTCCGTGGCCTAGTTAGAAAAATACCTTTTCTGGTCGGTCGAAAATAAACATTTTCTGGTCGGTCGAAAAATCTTGTCACATGATAATAATCCCATCAGGTTGTATTGGTTACAAAGAAAAAGTAATATAACAGAAAAAACTAAAATACTTGACTTGTACGAGCATGACTGTCTTCGATCCAGGGGTTTGAGATCGATAACCGTTGATTTTAAAAAAAGTCCCAGTCCTGTTTGATTCTTCGATAATGTTATTATTAGCTTTCTGTTTATGGTTTTAATGTCAACACTTACGACGACGAATTGCGAATAATATGTATTTTCCAGTGATTCTTAACCCGATAACATATTTCAATACATCCATATTACCAATACTAACATGATGACGGATACCATACGAATGAATTTCAATAATGCAAATAAATGCAGACACTTTGATATATATATTTTATGGCATATAAGTCTTTAAAAATATCCTTTTCCGTATTCATATATCAGGTTACGTTTTTTAAAAAGCCTTCATGCCTCAAAAGTTGTTTTTTTGCTGGATCTTTATTTTAACATCTTTATGTTCAATTAAGGTTCTTAAACGTTGGTACATGAAGGCTGTAATGAAAATCTTCTTCTTCAGTTTCAATCCTGGGGATTGGTTAGCAGCAAAGCCCTGCATCTCCTCCTCCATTCCGCTCGGTCCTCAGCGATCCTCTTGAGCTCTGTATAGGAGGTGCAGTCCATATCGTGGCATATTTGCTCCAGATACTCTCGGCGACGACTCCATCTGTCAATCGATCCCTCAATCATTCCCTCCAGTATATTGTGCAGGAGATTTTCATGTCGCAGCATATGACCCAACCTTTCTGCACGCCTTTCCGCAAGCCTTTCCAATATGGTGTTTGACAAGTGTCTAGTTTCTTCGATCCTGCTAAGAACCTCGTCATTTGTAATGTGGTATCTCCAGGAAATCCTTAGGATTTGTCTATAGGTACACATCTCGAAGGCCTCCAATATTTTTCGATCTCTTTCGCCTATGCACCATGTCTCTCAACCATACATCAAAATACTCCTTACGTATGTTTTGACCAATTGCTTGCGGAGCTTTAGGTCTATGTTTTTGGATTCGAAAATCTTTGATTTCTTATTAAAGGCGAATTTTGCTTCCTACTGTCAACCTCTCTTTTTGTACGGCCATTCCATGTCATTTGTTTCCAAGATAGACAAACTCTTTTGCATTCTTAAGTGCAGCTCCTGACATTAGTATGTTCATTTGGTATTTGTCTCTGCCTACGGTGAAAATGACAGACAAATTTAGCCATGAAGGGAAAAATTTCACCTTCAGTTTGATTAACTCTTATAATCAAATGTGTGTCGTAATCTTTATCAATTTAACTGATTCATGTTTTTCTATAACTACATCAGTAGATTCTCTAACATTCTCTAGTTTCTATTTTATTTTTGTTGTGACGTTCACATTTTTTTCAATTTTAAATATTGAGAGTGGAAAACAATTTTAAATACTTTTAATGTTATGCTTGTTAAATTTGCAGTCACGAGTATTTAAATAATTTATTAAAACAGTTTATGGCAAAAAATTCATCAATCTTGTCGTGTAGCTCATGGCTGAGCATCGTGACTCCCATGATAGCTCTTGATGGCTCCTCTCCATCCATCCAAGTACTCCACAGTTCGAAGAACAGTTATTAAAGGTAGTCCTGTTGAGTCTCTTACTTTGTTATTCCAACGCATTAGCAATAGCTATAGCCATACAATTGAAAACAAAACATACATAAAGGACCTCCATGGTTTAAGGGGGTATTCTCATTTGGATTTTCAAAAAAAAACATTTTTTTTTCATTTTACTTTTCTATAATCCTTTCTGAATAATTTCCAGTACGAGCACGCCGGTCGAAAAATAACCTGAGCTTCGCAGCTTTCGGGTCGTCTATTGTTATGGCAGTAGCCTTATTTTCCAAGAATTCTCGTCCAATAGGATTTCGTGGAATGACGAATTGATATTTAGTTTGTCGGGATTTTTAAATAAGTTTATATAACCCTGAAATTGCTGATTAACAGTTAGTTGAAAATATTTACTTTAATTCGTGTATAAATCGCTCTTGAAACTCAAAACGCATTTCCTTAAAAATCCCTTTTTAAAGTGTTCCCCGTAATAACTACAAAATTAACTAACCGATTTTAATGAGTAAGTACTTATTCTCTTTGTTATACTTCTCTCTAAAGCCAGCCAGTACTAGAATTATTTCAATCGATTCATTTTTAGATTTTTTCTTCTCTAAAGACTAAAAAATAAAAAAAATGGATTTTTAATTTCAACAAGCCGCCATTTTGTTTCTTATTATTATTTTTTAATTATTCTAGTACTGGTCATAGTGACATGCTTTTTGAGTAAAAGAGATTTTTTTTTTAATTTTCAGACGAGTACAACAGCCACAATTACGTGCATAATGGACCCCCTCCGTGTACGGGCTGTGGTACTTGAAAACAACAAAAATATTTATTTTTTTTATCATGTAATTTTATGAAAATGTTCTTGAAAGATAAATAAATATGTCTAAAAAGAACAACAATTTAAAAAAATAATTCGTTCACTGAAAAAAAAATCTTAAAAATCGTTGATTTTTTGGCCCATGAAATGAGAATACACCCTTAAAAAAGGTTTCATTCAGATTGATCATTCACGCTGTTTTAGGGGACAAAATATGCACCCACCCTGCACTATCAATACTAAAAGATTGGACTTTTCTTTTTTATGAGCGCGACATCACGTAGTGAACAAAAAGAAACAGCATAAAGGGACTCCTCCTGTGGTGACCCACCTGAGTGGTCAAACAATAGTAGTAACGACGGATTTAAGGTCCGACGTCACGGGAGAAGGATAATGCGTGAAGTTCAAACAGTCTAGTGAGGTGTCAGTAGATTGATGTAGTCAATCGGTCCAAAGATGGGCCAAATGTAAAGCTGAGTAGAGATCCCTTCGGTAATTACTGACTCGATTATCATCATATTACCACAAAATGGGACTTGTGGATCGATCCAGATGGTAGAAAAAATTGCAGAACGAGGAGATAAAAGTAAAGTTGTCTATTAACGTGTTCCCCGCGGGAAGCACAAACGCCTGTGATCTGACGACAATCCAAGTTTCAAATCACAAATACTTAAAAAAAATGACACAAAACCGGAATAAAAATTGAACTAAAATTTAAAATAATCTTTATTCTAGCGACATCTCTGAAAACCTTGTCAAATAATATATTAGTTTATGAGATATTGTTGAATAAACAGAGCGCCGAATTTTTTTGGTTTCTCAATATTTCCAGCATTAACGACCTGTCGCGCGGATCGAGTCCTGCGATGAGTCTCTCTTACGTAAATAAACATTACTAAGTCTCTCTTACGTAAATAAACATTACTAGTGCTATATGCATTTGATTGGGTGAGTGTCATGAAGCATTGATTTGATCGTAGCATTCCTTTGTTTATTTTACGTATAGTTTAGTTTATCTGCTTTATTTAATGAGTCTCCTTAAGAGTAATGACTATTATTTACTATCAGAAAATTACTTAAGTGTCATGTTTACTTGGTGTTGTAATAAAATATCAGTGGTTCTAAACAAAATATGTGTTTAAACTTAGAAATTAAAAAACGCTGAAATTGTGCCGCGCACAGGATTCGTGGAATGTGATTTTTAACGCGGTGAACAGGTTAAAGCTCCCAGAGGGAAACTGGGTAGTTTAATAGCTGGAATACTCCCAAGAGAAGTCGAGGCACGTCCTGATGCAAGGGAAAAAATTGCATCCAGATGGTCAGAAACCTATATTTCTCTTTCGTTTGATTCCCAAGAAAAGCCAGGAGTTTCGGGTAGGTTTCCGAGAAAAAAAGGTCCCTACCTAATTTAACAAGTTTAGTCCTCTTTTTGGTTCATTATCATCATCCTGACTATCCACGATGGATCTTGGCTGTCTGCAAGATTCTGTGCCACCTATCTCTATCAGTAGCATCCTTCCTCCAATTGGTAATACCCAATGTGTGGTATTTTTTTGTTACATCATAATATCCAACTATCTTTGGTATCCTGACTCTCATCAAATCCACACGAAAAACGTTTATATGAGGACACACACGGTTCAAAAGTGTGATAGCTCTACCTAGCAACATTCCCAAAGACAGATTGCTTCGATATACATGTATGTTAGGTTGATAGAATAATATATTGGCGTGTTGTCTCAGATAATTATCCGGAACATACAAACCATGACTGTTGATGAGGAATAAGTTAACTATTGCAAATTACCCCTAAGCAAACAAATAAAATAGACTATCAGTCGAATAGATCTTCCACTCTCTTAAACCTTCCTTCCCTGTGATGTGTAACTAGTACACATTGCTTCTAAAAACTTTAATATCTCTATAAATATAATAAATACTGGGTTCAGATTTTAGTTATTCCTCCGTAAAACATTTACGCATTGAATGAAAAAAATAATATTGATAATAATTAGCACTTATCGGCCACATCAGAGATATTTTGTGAAAATCGGGAATAAATTCACCAATATAATCAAACGTACTGTGGCGATCGCATTGTGCGGTCATCGAACCCAAGAGACGACCTTCGCACATCTTCACGATCCGAGACAAACAATGCTAAAGTCCACGCGCCGGTCATTCAACTCACTATCGGTCGGAGAGCGCATTCCGTGTTAGAGCGAGAAGGCAACACATATTTTGCGCTGCCTCTCAAAACTATATATACCTACGCGACGTCAATAAATATATTGTGAGGCGTGAGACGAGACATCAACATATCTCTTGCTCCGTCATTCACGCATTCTAAAATAATATAAATACCGACGTGTATGAATAAAATTCCTCTTTCAGCATTGCGATCAAAACTAGTTTTATTTATCAACAAACCATCATCATCATCTCTCCTCTAAGGGACACAATCCCTAAAGTACAATCAAATATTCAAATATCTCAGCTTTTGGTCCCCTGAATCTCATCGAATCCCTGAACAAAGTCTTCCTTACAGATTAAATATCCTGCAACGGTATAACTACCCAAGATGGCGTATTTTAACCATCTTTAAAACTCTTGCAGCGCTAGCTTCACCATGCACGATGTAGAGACTTTCTTTATACATCTTCCTAATCATGTTAGTTGTTTGGAAAAAAATGCTACATACCAATAAGCTCACTTTACTTATACCATTGAATAGCTCAAATTAAATCTATCATTCATCCATTTTCGTGTCCGAACCATCAATTTTGCCACGTATTTCCAGTAAGAGGCAGCAGAGGTCGTCCTATTGATCGCATCAATCAGGTTCAGCCAAGAGCTTGCAGTTCCGATGTTTGGACAGACTATCATGTAACCCTGTATATCTCCACAATCATATTTAGTGTTACTTTCATTCATGAAGCGCCATATTTGCATATTCACTTTGCATTTAGGCACTCATACTCGGGATTATAGCAATTTGTATTCCATAAAATGAAAATTTATAAATGATTTTTTGCGTGTATATTTTTGATTGGATGTTGTAAATCGCTGATAAAAAGAAATAATAAATAAATATTTAAATGTTCACAGAAGCGTAGAGTCACAGTTTGAGAACCTTTGAACTTTTTGTAATATTGTTTTTTGTTATTTGGAATTTAAATTAATTGAATATTTTAAATATCGAAAACAACTGTATTTAATTATATACGTATGTTATTAACCCTTCCTTCCCTGTGATATGTAACTAGTATACATTGCTTCTAAAAAACTTTAATATCTCTATAAATATAATAAATACTGGGTTCAGATTTTAGGTATTCCTCCGTAATACATTTACGCATTGAATGGAAAAAATAATATTAATAATAATTAGCACTTATCGGCCACATCAGAGATATTTTGTGAAAATCGGGAATAAATTCACAAATACAATCAAACGTGTGACGTAGGTATATTCATTCTAAAAAAACTGCTATGGGTGAGAAGCGACGCTATTCACGTCTCATTCTCACTCTATTTCGGTGTATGGGAACGCAAGAATAGATTCTCAGTTCCCTCGCTTCAGTAGCTTTCGAGCATTCATTTGAGGTTGTCGCTTCGCCCGTTTTGTGAACTGTATTTTTTTCATGTTTTCAGCAATTGAATTTTAATTATTATCACTTTTGACTTCAAATTTAATTAGTTTAAACGATCGGCTATGAATATTCTTATTTTTCCGATTTTAAATCGCTCATTTTTACATGTGTATTGATGTGTATTGAATACACATCACTGGAACGCACGAATTTGTTTTAGCACAGGAAGGGAAAGGTTAACTCGTTTATTACCAAGTTATATTATAATAAGAAGTCAAAAACATTATTTTGTTTTATATCCAAATTTATTTTTTATCTTACCCTGTTTTTTTATTTAGAACTAAAATGATTTAATAATCTCTTGACCACAGTCATATCGCGAGCTTGCTTGCAGGCAGGATATCTATAAATCTGAATTGACACTTATTTAAGAAAATGGTGTACAAACTTAGATAATTGACCATACAGTGAACATTCTACGGTCAACTCACGGTAGTCCATAAGACAGCTTGCGGTAGACCACAAGGTAGCTTACGGTACACCATAAGGCAGCTTACGGTAGACCATAGTGCAGCTTGCGGTAGGACCGTGGAAACCAACTATATTCGTTACTTAGCTGATCATATGATATACACGCTCTTGAGTCAATTTCTGATAACTTACAAATAAAATTTAAAAACTTGAATTAATATTTCGTCGTCATACAGGAGAAAGTGACCAACTAACAAAATGCAAAATATTCAGGAGAGCCATTTAACCATTTTTACACTTTTGTTTTTAATTTTTTTTAAATAAATGTATTCACACTTGTGATTATTTTTTGTGTGTATTAAAATGTTCATTGCTTTCAAAATAAAGAAATAATATTTTTGAAAATTTTCATACAATTTTGCTGGCAAGAAAATAAACATCAATGCAGATAGTCATTTTAAACAAGTCAAGATATTATTATTATTCTTCCAAGTTCTTGCTGGGTTATTTCTTCCAGGCCACCATTATGTTAGTAAGGTGTCAGATAGTCATTAATCACGTTTTTGCGAAAAATGCACTTGGTCACTTTCTCTTGTATGACGACGATTTGATTTTTATATTTAAGAAGTGTCGCAAATTTATATTAATTAAATTTGAAGGGCATTACATTGGTAAAAAGTTTTTCTTCCATTGCAAAGGTTGCGGGTTTAATTTTATAAAAAGGTTCGAATGTAGGGTTCACTTAACACATTAATTGCTGAAAATGTTTATAAAATTTTGCTAGATGCTCAAAATGTATGATCGTATAAACTTTTGTTACGCTAGAAAGTCATAAAACGCTAGATGGTCATATAAACTTTTCCTAGATGCTCAAAATGTATGGTCATATAAACTTTTGTTACGCTAGATGGTCATAAAACGCTAGATGGTCATATAAAATTTTGCTAGATGCTCGAAATGCATAGTCATATAAACTTTTGTTACGCTAGATGGTCATAAAACGCAAGATGGTCATATATACTTTTGCTAGATGCTCAAAATGCCCATCACACTGAGCTTTTTTGATGAGATCAAAAACAAATGAATCTGGAGTGGTCTTATAGTGCTGAAAAGGTTTATAAGGCTATATTACAATGAATTATACCTCTTCTGGCATTTTTTATTATTATTTTAAATTTATAAAGTACGATAATTTTTTTAGCATCACCATAATTTTATAAAAAAATATTCAGCAGCCAATGTGTTAAGGTGTTTTTAACATAATTTTGATTAATTGAGAATATACAATGAACATTTGTGTACAAAATACTGCTTCCAAACAATTATAAAATAAAAGCAAATATTAGGTCCTTACATATGAAATTGGCGTTTTGCCGTACTGGCAACTTTGATCTCAAATATCTTCTCTTTGGTTAGGAATTCCAAATTAAAATTTATACAGCTATTTACTCAAGTATTTGTGTTTCGAAAATTATAATTCATTTGTTTTTTCCTCAATTGTTTTTTTTCTTTGCGTCACTCAGTTTACAAAATGGAAAACTTGAAATATCGCGTTATTTACGAGTACGAGTTCCACCGTGGCACCAGTGCTGCAGAAACGGCTCGAAGGATTAATGATGTGTATGGCGACGGTGCCGCAAAAGAAAACACAGTGCGTTTTTGGTTCCCACGTTTTCGTTCTGGAAATTTCGACCTGCAGAACAAGCCCGGTGGACGGCCGGAGACCAAAGTTGATAATGAAGAATTGAAGGCTATTGTGGAAGCGGATCCATCGCAAACCACGTCCGAGTTAGCTGCAGGCTGCGGTGTTAGTGATAAAACTGTTTTAATCCACTTGAAGCAAATTGGGAAGGTGAAAAAGCTTGAAAGGTGGGTACCTCACGAATTGAGTGAAGCAAATCAACAAACGCGCGTTGACTGCTGCGTTGCATTACTCAACCGGCACAATAATGAAGGGATTTTGAATCGAATCATTACCTGTGATGAAAAGTGGATCCTGTATGATAATCGGAAGCGCTCATCGCAATGGCTGAACCCTGCCGAACCAGCCAAACCATGCCCCAAGCGAAAATTGACTCCAAAAAAGTTACTTGTGAGCGTTTGGTGGACTAGTGCTGGTGTCGTTCACTACAGCTTTCTTAAATCTGGCCAGACGATTACGGCAGATGTCTATTGTCAGCAACTGCAAACCATGATGGAAAGCTAGCTGCTAAACAACCGAGGCTGGTTAATCGCTCTAGGCCACTGCTGCTTCATGATAACGCTAGACCACACACTGCACAACAGACGGCTACCAAATTAGAAGAGCTTCAATTGGAATGTCTAAGACATCCACCGTACTCTCCGGACCTTGCCCCGACAGATTACTATTTTTTTCGAAATTTGGATAACTTCTTGCAAGGGAAAAAATTCAACTCCGATGGGGCAGTCCAAACCGACTTCAAAGATTTTATTGATTCCCGTCCGAATGGTTTTTTTAGTAAAGGGATCGATGAACTACCTATGAGATGGCAAAAGTGCATAGATAGCAATGGTACATACTTTGATTAAATAAATATATTTTATTAAAAAAAATCAACTTTATGTTCCTCCCAAACAAAACGCCAATTTCATATGTAAGGACCTAATATTAAACTCATCAGAAAACTGAAGACACATTTTCTCGTATACGATTACTCGTACATGCTCGATCTTTCATTTATAAAAGAATAATAAAAGTGCAGCTTCTTTAATAATTAATTCTTACTACATACGACTTTGTTTTTAATTTTTTGCTAAAAAAATATTAATGTACAATAATTTTCAGCTTTATTATTTTAGTTTATTTAATACTCAACTGTTGTTCGTTTAAAGTTAGAAAATGTAAATAACTTTGAACATTTTTTATTTTTGCTAGAGTAAATATTGTGAAGCGAATGAATAAGTCCTTTCTGTTTTTATCAGTTATTGCGTCATGTAAATATGAGTTGACATTGAAAATTTTACACAGGTCACATATTTAACTGTATTTTTGGGTATCAGATTTTATGCTTGATTATTGCTGTATGCTGTGACGCAGGGAATTTATTTTTAATTGTTAAAAGTTTATTTAAAGAGTATTAGTAACGGATGGTGTGTATTTAGTTTGAACTCAGGTATTTAAGTGCCAATTGTTCGCCCGCTGTCAAAGCTGATAGCGTAATCGCCAGCTGACCGCATGCGCCCCACTCTGCAGGTGCGCGCATACCACATGCATACTTCATGATTATAAAGAACATTTTTGGAGTATTAATTAAATATTTAATATAAAAAAATGTTGAGGTAATCCGGTTGTTAGGAAATAATAGATTTTTTTTAATTACTTTTGAAAACGAACCGAATGTACTCAACCTTGTTAACATGGCGATTTTCTTATTAGTTTTTTTATATCCATATGATTTAATAATAATCCATTTTTGTGAAAACTTTTCAAATTTGTATCTTTATGGACATATAACTGCTAAAAATGTTTAACAACTAACATCACAGTTTATATAAAGTATTGGAAGAATATATCTTAGATTTGAACATACTATATTCCATCCTACACAGATTTTGGATTCGCGCAAATATCTCACAAAAGAGTCAAATATACAACATTTTGGCATTTAAGTGTTAAAAATTTATCAAATTCTCAAGTATCAAAAATAATACTCATAATATATGATATTTACGTGTCTCATAGAGACACGTAAATATCAAAAACGCCATCTTCTCATCTATGTAGAAGGGTAAAAAGTGACTTCGTGATCTTAAATATACAAGTGTCAAAAATATCACTATTTGATCAATAACGTCCTTAAAATGCCACTCGGTAATATCTATATAAGGCACAGAAGCGTCAAAAATGCCATTCTGTGGTCAATAAGGCACATAAGTATCAAAATGCCATCATGTGGTCTATAAGATACTGAAGTGTCAAAAAGTCACTCTGTCGCCTTAAAAATACAATAATGTCCATTTTGGGCCTCAAATGCCCAAACGTGTCTAAAATGCCACTAAGATAAAAGGGGTACAATGTTTTTCTTACATACACATACTCGTATGTACGAATACTTCATATTTTTCTGAAATTTGTCGAATTAATTTTGTATAAAATATAATTAGGTAAGTTTCAGACAAATGTATTATAAAAATGTCTTCACCATTTTTTTTATTTCCGTCACCATTTGCCATTAACTTTTAATTTTATAACCAATATATCAATAAATATATAGCCTTTTAGAAAAATTACTTCTTTCTAACAATTTTATCTCCCATCAATTTGTGTTTTTTGTCATATACATTTTTTTACAAGACTTGAGTTTCCCTTTTGAAATTTTAGTATGTGTCTAACTGTAACTATTTGAAATTCATCGCGAAATAGAAAAAATATTTTAATACATTTAAGAAAAATAAACGTTTTTTAAATTTTTAAGAATATTTAATTAAGGTGATTCATTTATTTTTGATACACAAGTGTTTTTATAGTTTTTATAATCTCTTCTTCATCGCATGCTCAATACTGAGCGTCATAATCCTCTGCCATGTCTCAAACTCAACGCACCACCTGTCTTCATTCCTCTAGGTCAAGGGTCCCTAAACTTTTTAAGAATAGAGCCATATAAGAGTATTGAAATTGCTAAGAGGGCCGAATTAAAAAAAATATTCACATAGAAAAGTACGTTATAATTGCGATGACCGGTGAGTAAAACTGTTCACGGTTGATAAGATATGGACGATCTGTGCCATATACGCCAGCTTATCTTACCCCGGTGAATCCCCGATCGGGCATTGGCGTCAATCTTACAGAGTATGCCTAAACGATTCTGAATAGTGGCTCTTTCTCCTTCCCGCTTCCCTCCCGCATACTATGTGGTTATACGCAACGGTGTTTTATCACAATGACGTCAGAGTGAACACGCGTATTACTAACAGCATATTGCAGTCCGTTTGGACATCGGCGCTATGAAACGTGCGAATATGTTTGCTTAAAAATATTCTAAAGTTATTTATTGTGATAAAAATTGTCATGAATTATATTTGGATGTATTTGATATGTGACATACATTGGTGATATTTTTAAAAGTATCCGCGGGCCGGATTAAAAGCTCTCGCGGGCCGTAGTTTCAAGATACTTGCTCTAAGTTATGGGCAATGTTGATACAGCACTTAAAAATGATCCTGTTGACCCCTTTATTTGATACGCCCATCTTATATGGACCTTCCACTTTCTCACCTTCCCTCAGCTGTCCCCGTGATCATCAACGTTATACCTGCTATATCCCACCTGTCTTCATCCCTTGCAGTCGTGAATGCAGTACTTCAAAAGAAACTCCTTTATTTGGTTTGTCCATCTAATGGCACACCTACATCTTGCTCGCCTTCCCTCAACTGTCCTCGTGATCACCAGCTTCTCCAGACTGTCATTCTTCCTGGCATCATGCTCACAGTATGTTAAGATTAATTTTCTGCATATTGTCGGAAGTATTTCAGTAAATTCTAATTATTAGATAATCGACAGCTTTTCTACTATTCAAATACGTTTATCATCAATAGTATGAATGTATTTGTATTTTTTATGTATCATGTCGTTAATTTAAAATTTCTCATTCTTAGTTAAGTACATGTTTATATTATTTTTTGTATTTGTACATTGTAATAAATTTTCTAATATGTGGTAAAAATTTTCTACTTATTGTAAACTTGCTTAGTGTCTATGTAAATGTAAATGAAATTCTTATAAGCAATATGCCTTATATTTGCTAGAAAAAATATATATGCTTTTACAATGAAATATAATATATTCTTATTGTATTCGTATATTTACTATAATACAGGCTGACTGGTACTAAATGTGACATATTAATGAAGGATATAAAAGGGTGCAATAAAGTCATAACAGGTATAAAGGAAAATTAAGTAAGTCCCAAACATTAGAAAAAAAAATGTTTCTTCAGCCTCACAATAGTGTATAATATTGTCTGTTGATATTTCAACAGTACTGAACTAATCAACCTTTTCAGGCTACACGTTCCTTATATGCCCACTAGAGTAAAAAAAATACAATAATGTACAATAGTTACAACTAATAATTTTTATGACACCTGCATAATAAGACCACAGATTGGACAATCAGTATGTGTATTGTGTGGACTTCCATATAACTTTAACTACTTACAAGAGTGTAAAATAAATAAATTATACGACTTTTAAATTATGATGTATTGTAAAATACTCGTATTTTATTGGTTTGCCTATTTTGTACATCACTGCTAAAATGTAAATAATGTTTTTTTTTTTGCATAAATTTAATTATGAATTTCTGCTTTATTATAAGATTAGCAATACAATAAATGTGCTAAGTGGAAGCGATGTGGACAGTGGTGTAACGAGGGCTATTTTCTACCGGGGAACAAGATAAAAAAACGTGTATCCCTTACACAAAGTGTAGTTTTGGAATACTTGTTTTCACTTGTGTTTATATACTGTTTGCAAATAACAAAATGAACGTCGAACGAGCTGAAATATGAAGTATACTAAAAAAACTGTAATTATTTAGCTCAAAGCTATAGTATCCCACAAAAATGGTAGCAATAATAGTTTTATTGTTTCAAATAACAAGTCATTTTTACTTTAGTTTCCATGTCCGAAGTACAAACGAAAACAAAAACAATAGACACAGTTTTGATTTTTTTTATAAAAATATATTCTGACGCCAATAATTACGTTATAGCTTTCAAAAATATATTCTGACGCCGATAATTACGTTATAGCTTTCAAAAATATATTCTGACGCCGATAATTACGTTATAGCTTTCAAAAATATATTCTGACGCCGATAATTAAGTTATAGCTTTCAAAAATATATTCTGACGCCGATAATTACGTTATAGCGTTCAAAAATATATTCTGACGCCGATAATTACGTTATAGCTTTCAAAAATATATTCTGACGCCGATAATTACGTTATAGCTTTCAAAAAAATATTCGTATTCGCCCCTAACGTTGCGTATTGCGCCCGAGGACAACTATCCTCTATTGGCCTACGTTGTAACGTCACTGTCAACATAGTTATTTATATTTACGATAGAATTGTCAACACGTACAACGACAAAATATCAAGTTACTATTTCATACCTAATACAATGGTTCTGAGGTTTAGTTTTTTTTACGTTTGACACCCTTTAACATATACGAATTGCTGTTTGGGATATAAAGTAAATCGTGGCTTGAAAATAATATTACCATCAGTCCACGGATTGAGCCTTCGAGTTAAGAAACTCGAGGTTCGTTATCAGATGTAATGGAAACACCCCATCCCTCCCGCTTGTCGCACTTCGTTACGAGTACTTTATGTGAGAATATTTCCTTATAAAGATAATTTTTGACTTACTTAAAGTATTTTTTCCAATTGTGTATGCTTGAAAAAATATTAAATACTCAAATATTTTTTAACATACATTGGACCCGTATACTCTCTTATAACCTTCATCGGTATGTTCCATCAAGAAGTCACGATGTACTCGTATAATGGATTTTGATACAAAAAAATAAGCTCTTGTTTTGAAGAAATTTAGTTGTATAAGAATGTCGAATAAGGTTAACTTTTTAATTATTTGATATTATCATCAGTAAATTGGGGTTATAAGAAACCAATTGTCCAAATACATCACTTTTATACGTAAAACCTATTATTGAACAAATTTTCAATGTTTTACCTTTTTAAAATGTTTTATATAGACATATTTTCTAACAATTTAGATCAGTTATGGCAATTAAATGTATCTACGATTTTTTTTAACTTTTTAAGGATTTTTTTTAAATCTCGTCAAAAACTGTCAGTGCCTATCATTTACGCTCGTTTGTATGCATTTTGTAGTTATAGATCATTCAACCAGAAGAGTCATTTTGCAATAGTGTGAGTAACACTCTCTGTATTACACAACTTATGTAGTGGTATTGGTTTTAGAATGCCACACGATTGGTTCGCGCAGAACGCACGTTTGTATTGTTGTCAAAATACTCGGTGATCAGAAAAACACTACCATGTCGAAATTAAGAGTGCGATTTTTGTCTAATGTAATGTATAATTCAAAATCTTTCGAAAGCTTAGAATATATTTTGTTATAACTTTAAGTTTTCTGGAATTTAGTATAACTCCATCCACTATTATTTTAAAACTTTATTATTTGGCATTGTATTTATGATACATTAATATGTTAAATAATCTTACATTCATTTTTTTATGTACAGTCTAATTAAAGCTGACGAACATTTTTACTTTATAATTCTTGTACTTATATTTATTGTTAATCTTTAAAAATTCCATTATTGTTATTTAATGTTTCCTAGAATCTGCAATGCCTAAACAATTAATATGTGAAATAAACTTACTTTCATTTTATTTTTATGATTATTACAATTTAAGTTGACAGCATTTTTTATTTACTAAACGTATGTGTTCATTTCAATGTTTGAATAAAATATTTTTTTCTTTTTCACTTCATTAAAAAAATAAAGTAACAAGTTTTTGTAAACGCACTGTTACTCACACTATTGCAAAATGACTCTTCTATCATAACTGAACGATCTATACCGAATGAGTAAATAATTTCGCGGTTTTACGCGAATCTTTTGGTTACGTATAATTATTTTTAATAAAAAAAGTAAACAATTTGAATATTTTTGATCGTAGTAAATAAAAGCTTAAATGTGCTTGTCCACTGAAATGTGAAGATGCAAAAAAACAAAAAAACTTTTTGTCATCACATACTGTTGATTATTGCTTTAATATAAATACTGTTGATTATTGCTTTAATATAACTACTGTGGATTATTGCTTTGATATAAATAAATGGTGGCGATCTCTACTCTCAAATTATTAACACATATGCTGAACATATTTTACTAAGCGGCATATTAAAACTAACCACTAACAAATTGCTGATAAAAATATTGAAATTTAGTAATATATAATTTCAGCCAGAAAAGGGCTGAATATGGCTGTAGAAATTATTAAACTGAAAAAAATACATAAGGTAAATGTTTGGCAGAAAACGGAATGAATGTGAACTTAAGGATGATTCATTCAAGAAAATTAAGAATACCCCTCTGAAATAGTTCGGGCATGTTGAAAGAATGAATGGAGAAAAACTTACAAATGTATTTGCAGTGCAAATAAAAGTGAAAAGTGTGGTAGAAGATGACGAAGGAAAGTATGGTTGTATAAAGTGTTAAAATATTTGAAAATATGTTATAAGAGAAATCGTACAAGTTGCATGTAGATGTTTGAATGTTGAAGAGGTGAAAAATAGTATACCTCGAAGAAAGATTAACAAAACATATATACAATGCGAATGTTAATAGAAGGTGTGGTAGAGTATGATATTTTGAAAGAAGGAAATATAAGATGTCACAAAAATCATAGGAGCTTTATGAAAAGATGTATGAATGTAGAAGAGGCAAAAGATGTGTGCCACGATAGGAAAGTTTGGTGTTTTCTCCTCATGCATACTCCGACAGGGGAGAAGGTGTGATGGTATTTGTGTATGTAACATAATTATACCTAACAATTTCTCTACATGTTACTCAATATGTTTTATTCGTTTTGTGTTATATATTTAATAAATATTAAAGGGTCTTTCAAATTGAGCGTTTTTTTTTATTCAATTTTTTTTAAGTTCTTAAATTAAACATACAATTTGCTTTGATTTCAAAAAACTTTTTATCGGTCATCGAAGTATAATGTACGACATTTAAACACAAAAAAAAAACAATATTTGCCAAATGTCCACCTCTTGCAGCTCCAAAGATGTTCACTCTTTTGTCAAAATTTTCGATGACATTTTGGTATAATTGCGGTTTTAACTCACCAATAACCCGAATAATTTCATCCTTCAGCTCAGGAATTGATTGGGGGTCATTCTTATAGACCTGACTCTTCACGTAACCCCAGAGAAAATAGTCCAACGGTGTCAGATCACATGATCTTGGTGGCCAATTAACATCACCCTTTCCGGAGATTGCAATACATAAAATAATTCAACAATTTGAACGTGTTGTTGTATTATATACGACTCCATTTTTATAAATGGTATACATTACACTTCTCAAATGTCACAAGACCCAGGCAAGTTCGCGACGCCATCTGTGTTTTTTCCAAGAATTGAAAAAACCGCTCAATTTGGAAGACCCTTTATAATATGTGTCTAGATAGGTACTGACATATGATTTAAAAAAATATTACTTTGGTACAGTGATAAAATCCAATTTGCCATCCCTGATCTATATATCAACTATGTTCACTTAATTATCGATTCACATTATTAATTTGTATGATTTTTATTTAGAGTATAAGACATAATGAATATGTATACATATATAATAAAAACATAATTCTTTAAATTTCATTAAATGACAAACAAAATTTTTACATATATTTTTATCATGTGACAGTCAAATTCCAAAAGTATAGGATCTTCCGCAACATGAAAACTGTTGTAGACAATATTACACCTAATTTTTACCACAATATTTATTTAAGTTTAATTTAAAATGCTTTAAAACTATTTTTTTTATTTGTTTCTTAAACGAAAGGGTTAAGAAAAAACATGTGTTAAATAAAGGGTCGTGAATCAGTGACTCGTGAACTTTTCCTGTAGATTTTATGTTGATTTTACAAATTAATTTGGGATAGGTTGAGAATTTCAGATATGGTTGCATTTCAATGCAAAAAAATTACACCACATTAAAGGTCAAAAGAGATTATTTCATTTTTTCTTTTTTCATGCGTTTGAGGACCTCATTGTTGCGCATTTTGTCAACCTAGGAAATCTTTAACATTTTTATAAATCACTACATTTCAAATGCTTTAATTCGTTTTGTGGTGGCTTGAGTGAGTATCCAAGTCTCGACGCTATAAAAAAGTACTGAAAAAAGTAGCATTATACTTATTCTTCCCAGCGTCATGTCAGGTACTCCCAACGTTGACTATCACCAGAGATTAGGCATCTTTGTCCCCGGCAGCCCGAAAAAGATCCCCAACGCAAACGTTTATTTTTCATTATTTAATTTTTTTATATCAAAACACCTTTGTAGCCCAGTTAGTAAGACACCTCTCCCTCTAATTGCGGGTTCGATTCACGTTGATACATGCATTTTTTAAAAAGCGTTTCAATTTGTTCACTTTAGGTCCATATAATATATTTCTGGTTAGTTGTAAGAGATTCTCATATAGCTAGTGTAATTTTTTTCCTGATTCTTAAAAAAGGCGTTTTTTTCACTTTATGGTATCATGTTCCTAATTTTTTAATAAAATAAATAAAAAAACTTACGTTTTTCTTGTACCCACCTCTGTTTTATTTGAGTTCACTATCAGTTTCAAAGATCTCCGTCTTTCTCGTCAGGTGAAGTTAAACTTAAGTAATACAAAATTTAAAAAATGTGTTTTATTTATTTTATTATTCAACTTCCTAGAGTCATGTTAGGTCTCCACAACGTTGACTATCACCTAAGAGTAAGCATATTTGTTCCCGGCAATCCAAAAAAGATCCCAAACGCTCCTTATACCAGTCCAATGACGTATATTGCGGATCCAGGAGATTTGCCTCCTGCCAACACCTCTTCGACCCTCTATTTTGCCTTGGATGATCAGGTGCAGTAATTTGTACTTTACTCTTCTAAGTACATGCGACAAATAGGACACCTTTCGAATTTTAATATTAGTCAGCAACTCTCTATCAACTTTGGCTCTTTGAAGAACCCTTGTGTTGCTGACCCACATTTTGAATGCTTCCAGTCGGTTCATACAACCAACTTTGAGGGTCCATGATTCCACTCCATGCAATAATAACACTGACCAAACGTATTGACTAACCGTTGTCGAAGTTTCAAGAAAGAAGTCAATATTGACAAGATTGTTTAGAAAAAATCAAATAAATTCACGACCCTCATGTTGAAGATCGTCTTCCAGTGAGACACCGCAAGACGATAAGATTCACGTGTTTAAAAATATCATAAATGTAATACACATATATTTTGTAATACAAAGCTAAATATTCGATTTAAGAATTTGATAAATAATTATATAAAGTATTTTATGAAATTCATGTTAATGATGTTATACTTTGTAATTATGTGCATCTTGTGATTGTGATTTTTTATGTTATTTTTGAAAATATCTCATAATTCTTTTTATTGCGTTTTTTTTTCTGAAATATTTTTAACATGAACTTGCATTGATCATTTTATATCATAACATTTGTTTTCATTTGCAATAAAATTTGTTAATTTTTGTGCTGTTTTTTTTTTCAATCGTAAACCTAAAATTGAAAATGTGAATCTCCAGACATATTCTCAATCAAATGTACATCGTGTAAGAGGTCGATATAGAAAAGTAAGGTTAGACTAAGTGAATGAAATTTCGAAAGAAAGAAATGTTAGGAGTAAGAGAAAAAAAAGGAACAGTATTAGAAGATGAATGAACGTGGAGGAAGCAGAGGATATATTATGTTGTGAAAGAAAAGTTTAAGCGATGTGTTCTCTCTGTTCGTCCCTACAGGGAAATGGCGTGATAGTACGTTTGTATTTATATTTATTTGGTAAAACTTTCGCAACTCAACATTTTATGAATCGACGACATTACAGAGTCTGATGAGTAAATTTTATGAGAGATGTAAAGAGAAAGATGTAAGAATATTGCGAGATTCAAAGGTATGGTGTTAGAAAAGCGTGAAAGATAAATTAAATGCATTATATAGATCAGTAATAGAAGATACAGGTAAATCAAAGAATTCTGCTATAAAAGTAGTTTTTCTCAAATGATGGACGAGTTACGACATCAAATGGCGTATAGCGACAGGTAAGTCAATGGGGCACTAAAACATATAAACTCGAACCGGACACTATTAAAATCTGGTAAGAGAGTCTACAATAATATTTATGTACCAAATTTAGCATATATGAGCGATTCATAGATGTGAAAAAATGACTGAAAGTGGTCAAATAAATAAAGGGTCTTTGAAATTGAGCGGTTTTTTTAAATTATTGGATAAAACACAGATGGCGTCGTGACTTTGCCTGGGTCTTGTGACATTTGAGAAGTGTAATGTATGATATTTATACAAATGGAGTCGTACAACAACACGTTCAAATTGTTGAATTATTTTATGTATTACAATTGCCGGAAACGTTAATGTTAATTGGCCATCAAGATCATGTGATCTGACACCGTTGGACTATTTTCTCTGAGGTAACGTGAAAAGCCAGGTCTATAAGAATGACCAACGATCAATCCCTGAGCTGAAGGACGAAATTATTCGCGTTATTGGTGAATTGGAACCGCAATTATGGCAAAATGTCATTGAAAATTTTGACAAAAGAGTGGACACGTGTGGAGCTGCAAGAAGTGGACATTTGGCAGATATTGTTTTTTGTGTTTAAATTTCATACATTATACTTCAATAACCAATAAAAAGTTTTTTGAAATCAAATCAAATTGTGTGTTTTATTCAAGAATTAAAAAAAATAGAATTTAAAAAACCACTCAATTTAAAAGACCCTTTACTATAGAAAACGCGCACTTAGAAGAATGCATACGGGGGCAATATATGATAAATACGAAATAAAATGGTAAGGGATTAATGTAAACTTAAGGAGGATGTGTTGAATTGGATAAGGGAGGCACTCTGAGATAGTTTGAACAGGTGGAACGAACTAATGCAGAAAGACTAATAAAAATATATGAAGTGCAAATATGAATGGAGGCGTGGTAGAAGAAGATCGAGGAAATCGTTACTGGATCAAGCAGGGTAAGAAGGAAATATTTGGAAGAATAAATTGTAGGAGCTGTATAAGAAAATCTGGCACTTTGTACTATCTGACTATCCAGTAGGGAAACGGCGGGATATGTGTGTATGTTTGTACCCATATCTGATCATGCTAACCTCATGTCTTTCAGGTCATGTGTATATCGATACAATGAAACAATTCGCTACCTACAGCATTCATCCAAAATTGCCATATGGCACTCACATCGCATATAAAGAAACAGCAACACAGCTTGTATCTTCGTGTGTAACTATTCAACATAACACAAGTTTGAAGAAAAACATATTCCTTACAAGAGGTCTCCACGACGAATTTGTAAATACAGGCGCATTCACATGTACAGTGGAGAAGGCTACACGGGTAAGTATGGGAAACAAAACAAACACATTGACGTTGAAAGGAGACATTGTACAAGCAAACGGTGGTACGACTACAACGTGTGAATGGACCAATAACTCTTGTATGAGACTGCGGATGGCCGCAAATGGACTTAAAAATCCTTGTCCAATATTCACCGCTGTGATTCAGCGAGATGATAGTATAGGCTTCTTTGAAATCCCTACTTGTTGCAATTTCACACTGAAAAATTCTTCTATTATTATCGTTAGCAATTCGGAACATGTTTGTGCTTTTTGTTATAAAACAATTTTACAATCCCAAGATCTATAAGGGTGTATTATTAACATTATTTAGTTGATTTTTTTCCTTGTTTTTTACCATTCACTCATCAACACTTTAGTGATACGAGGGTAGTCCCAAAAGTACCCTACCTAACAAAGAAAACACAAAAAATTTGGGAAAAAATATTTTTATTTCTCAACATAGTCTCCTTTCAGCTCGACATACTTTTCCCAACGATGTTCAATAGCTTCAATACCCTGTTTATAGTGAGAACCGTCGAGCGCCTCAAAATAGCCATCAACCGAAGATTCCACCTCTTCATTGTTAGCAAATCTTTTACCATCGAGTCATTTTTTCAAGTTTGGAAAAATAAAATAATCCGAGGGGACTAAATCTGGCGAATAGGGTGCTTGAGGAAGCAATTCGAACTTCAATTCATTGATTTTGGCCACCGTGATATCGGATGTGTGAACTGGTGCATTTTTTTGATGAAACAACATTTTCTTTTTCGCCAAATGCGGCCGTTTTTTCTTGATTTCATCACTCAAACGCTGCAATAAGTTCGCATAATACTCGCCGTTGATTGTTTTTTCCTTTTTGAAGATAATCAATGAAAATTATCCCACGCGCATCCCAAAAATCTGACGCCATGACCTTGCCTGCAGATGGAACTGTCTTCGTAGTAATAATAAATGGACAATTATATAGCACTTGAGAGGAGCCAAATAAATGTTGTAGAAATGCGTGCATTGAAAATAATACATTGCGTGACAATGTATGACAGAATACTGAATGTATGGATGTAAGGGATGAATTTAAACTTATTAAGGCTGATGTGTTAAGTAAAATATAATAAGAGTACGTTGAGATGGTTTGATTTTTTGATAAAAAATACAACCTAAGAAAATAATAACAAAAATATGCATACGTATCCACTCCGATTCACAAATAATCCACTCCAATTCACAAAAAAAAACCACTTCAAAATATTTACAAAGATCTTGAAGAATTTGAGAGAAATAGTCAACGAAAAGGAAGAGAGAAAAAAATTATGGTGCAAACAAACAAATCGATATCTTATAGAAATTCTAAAGGCATTAATACTGTGACCAAATATTTCCGAGACTGCAGCAAAGTCATTAAATATAGGAAATTAATCAACAAGTTATGTGGTAAAAACACGACATTTTTAAACAATACCAACGATTAAAATCGTAATTACCAGAGCTCACGTCCTGGACAGTTCAACCATTTTAAAATGTTGGTAAAAACGTCATGGACATTTCAACCATTTTAACATGTTAGTGAAAAAGCCATGGACAATTCAACCATTTTAACATGTTAGTGGAAACGTCATGGACAGTTGAACCATTTTAACATGTTAGTGAAAATGTCGTGGACTGTTCAACTAAGTTGACATGTTAGTGAAAACGTCATGGACAGATCAACCATTTTAACTTAACATGTTAGTGAAAACGCTTTTAATATACAAGTGAAGAGTAAAAGGCCAAGAAATACATGATTGAAACGAATGAATGATATTTTTAAAATCGATAATATTTATAAAATAGATGAATCGAAGGTGAGTTGTATTTAGATCGATCATTAGATCGAAAATTTTCTTATTGCAAAAAAATTTTCTTATTGCAAAAAAAAAAAATCGCATCCATTAGGATGCGATTTTTTTTGTTGCAATAAGAAAGTTTGGCACTATATATAGTACTTCTGTCTACCTCGACTGGGAAACTACCTGATTGTATGTTGATAAATACACTCATTCTGTCAACTCAATAACCATTCTCCTAAAGCCATTGTTGAACCGAATATTCTATGGCCACGTCCGGATTAGAACCCATATTTTACTCTCGATATATTCTCACTAATTATTCAAGTTACAGAAAACTGTGTAAATCAGCGGTCGTGATCTAACGGTTAACATTCTCGCTTAGAAAGGGTAGCCCCAGGTTCGATTCCTGGCGGATTCAATCCCAGACTGATTTTACTCTTATATCTGAATTTACATTATTTCTGTAGCTTAAATACTACTTATTATAAATTTTTATAGTGGTATTATGCAACACAACGAAAGGCTGTAGCAGATTAAACCTACCGATTTTCTTGGAAGTTTAATCTCCTTGCCATTAGATCATTGAGTGTGATGCTTGCTGAAGTGCAACAGCTTGTACACAATAAATCAATAGAGGCATAGGTGTTTGATAATCATACCTACTTAATATCGAGGGATAGTCAATCGTAGATACGCTGAAACAACCTAGGTCTTGTTAGAATGCTCGTCCTACAAAGTCACGTTTATTTATTTATTTAATCGTTACATTCGATCGTTCACAATAAAGTGATTGTATAATATTATGCGTGCATAATAAAACAACAAGTACAGTTGGGCAATGTGTCTTCTGATTTGCATCCGCACATCTGCTGCAGCAATTGAATATTCTGACTGCAGATTGCAGTCCCTCTTATGGCCCGTGGAGAACCGCCACTTCCTAAGTCTTGGCCCGTAACATCTCTTGCATTCTAATACCGAATGGTGCAACCCTTGTAGCTTTGGTCCATCAAAGATTGTAGCGTAGATCCACACATGATAAATAAATAAAACTAACATTTACTTTGATGTAAAGAAGCGAAACGTGAACGAATAAGGTGCTAAAATTATTTCAATAAATGCGTACACTTGGAAAAATGCATTGGGTGACAATTTATGACAGAATATGGAATTAAGTTATAAGGGATGAATGTTAACTTAAGGCATGTTGAGGGCCATGAAGAGGAACACTCAGATGGTTTTGGAATGTTAGACAAATTAATTAATAAAGACGAACAAAACAAATATACAATGAAAATGTGAGAAAGCGTGATAGAAGAACATGTGTAGTATTATTAGATCAAGGGGATGCTAGTTTAAAAGAAAGAAAAGAAGGAAGTCAAAAAATCGTATAAACTGTATGAAAAGGTGCATGGATGTAGACGAGACGAAATATGTGTGTCGAGATCGAAAAGTCTAGCGTTCTGTCCTCTCTGCCTACTTCATCAAGGATATGGCGTGATGATATACGTAGAAAAGAAAATCGATTAAATTCCATGATGTATTTTCCGCTTTCAGTCGCGTTTCTTACTGCATTATTGGAGTGCACCGTTTGTTACAGTTTTAACCAGATAAATAAATAAATATAATTGATAGCAACATAGTACGTAATTATGTTAAATATACTGGAATTGCGTTTATATTTCAAAAATATGAAGAAGGAAATACATTTCAAATAGAAGCTATCAAAAGTTCTTGGCTCATCTCATAACGTTCCCCCAGTCGAGATACATCCTCAGGGCGAGCTCGACTACGAGGACATAAGATTTTTTCATTACATACTCTTGTACATGTAAATGAAAAACGAATAAATGACAATAAATAAGCAGTCAACACAATAATAGGTTTACCGATAAAAATAATAATGTAGCATACTAATATTATAAATATTATGTGATTCACACACACATGCTAAGGTAAAGGAAAATAAAACATATTCAAGAGAAAGGTTACTTAATAGTCTGGGTTCATCCCACAAAATCTTCCCTGTCGAAACACACCCCCACGATTAAAAGTGCGAGGTCGGCAGCAAGAACACCAGATATTTTCAGCCAACACTCTTGAAAACCATAAAACTAATAATAAATATGCAAATAGTATTATAATATATTGTTTATAGTTAAGGCATTAACGTTGTGGAGGTTTAAATACATTGTAATTTGTTTTATCAAACACTGTTCATTCCAATTTTTGTCACGGTATAACACTGCCGGTTTCAAGGCTTACAAGACTATTGTTTGAAGAATTGGTTGAAAAAATATTTCCCAATATTCAAATCAATTATAAGAATCACGATTGGCTGAGTGAACGAGCTATTCTTGCCGCCAAGGACAAAGACTTCTACGAACTTAACAATATTATTCAGTTCCTTTTTTAATGTTTCGTAATTTTATATGTTTCTGTTATAACCTTCTTTCTTCTTTTTCAGTGCAATCGATCTTTCATTTGAATTCAAATCATATCGTGAATTGACCTCTTGGAGTGACTCTTGTTTGTTAAAAGTCTTGTTTGTGCTCCCCTAAAGATGAGGTGAAAACCTTGAAACCGGTAGGGCTATACCGTTACAAAAAGTGGAATAAACAGTGTTTGGTAAAACAATTTACAATGTAAATAGTAATACGAGTATAAATTTTTTTTTTTCAAAATCTGCCCACCATGATTCAGATTTGCTGAGTGACTGAAATGCTTGTATTTTTCGATATCCTACAGTTAAAAAGTTAGCTCAACAATGCATAAAATTTTTACAGAGTTTCTATGTAAGTATATCTATAAAGACAAACACTGACGATTCTGCAACTGCAACTTTATAGGAAACGAAGAATGCTTCTCTCATAGTTTACATAGCTTCACGCTTCCTTTCCATTGGACCGTCCGAACAGGAAGAACCTCCGTTTGTTGATGCTACCATATTAGTGATATTTATAGAGCCTCCAGGATACGATAAATTTTTCGATTTCTTGCGGTGGTCACGCCTTGGACAGTGGACACTGGAAGATACTGGGTGCTGGACAAGTCTTTTTGGATACTATGTTGCTAGATATTTAATAGTGTTGTGGGATCTGAATGCAAATTTTACAATATACATATAAAGACAATGGACAATATTTAAGATACAGAAATGTGCGATCAACAATGAAACAACCTCGGTCGCTTAGTAGTAAAAATGTAGTTGAGCATTTCTGAATTTTGGACGTGATTCTATTTTTTGTAATTCATAAGCTATACTTCAACATATTTGTAACTATGCTGTGGATATATTGAGAGCGTGATGGAGAGACATCATTGCTTACGACTCCATTAATAGAGCCTTCGAATGTTATAGCAAGCACGAAACTCATAGTCTGTCTTTGGAAGTGTTAGAAATTTAAAAAATCAATTTTTACACTTCATTGTACAGAGAACATTAAAACAAAAATGTCTCGTTAATATTTGATCCCCCCTCGTATAAATATATATAAATAAATAAATAAATACATGTTTATTGATGGCAACTTTATAATGTGTTCTTGAAATGTGTCTAAATGTACATAATACATTTAGACACATTTCAAGAACACAATAAAAAGAGAATACATTAAAAAACAGAAGCTATCAAAAGGTCTGGGCTCATCTAATAACATCCCCCCGACTAAGATAAACCCCACCAATATAGGGCGAGCCCAGCCACGGAGACACCAGATGTTTTTCAGCCCACACCCTTGAACATGTAGAACAAGAAGATAAAAAAAACACAGAAAATAAATAGATGACAAAAAAATACATTCAAGAGAGAAGACATTAAAAGGTCATCCCACAAACATTCTCCCGGCCGAGATACACCCCACCAATGTAGGGCGAGCCCAACCGCAAGGGCATCGGGGTGCTTCCATCCCACACCCTCGCATATCTAGATAAAACAATAAATAAAAAAACAAAAACGTGTGGCAGAAAACAAAATAAAAAGTAAACCCACATATACCACCCCATGTTAACTGTCAGCAAGAACGAAAAAAAGAAAAGCCTCAAAGGAGTCCAAATTTTACAAAATGACAAATGGGAAATGAAATAGTTGAAACGACATTGAAATACTCGTAGTTAGGCAGTAAATTATTTTAATATTTTTTTCTCATTGCACGAATGAGGGAAACCTGTAATGTGTAAATTAATGTTTTGATAAATAAAATAAGGTAAGAAAATTGAAATGTAATTGAGATAAACATTAATTAAGAATAAAATACATTGGTGGGATGAAACGTATACCCTTTTTTGGTAGGAACAATCAAACTCGAAACTACCGGATGGACGTCAAGAATCTCACCATTTCTAATAGAAAACATTGTAAACTCTTAAAACGGTTGACCTACCCATTCTACCACCCACCCTGCAAGAAAAGCCGACAAAGACATTCCGTATGTTATGTTTATAGGAGTATAACAAATCAACGAAACACGAATTGATATTTCTAAGGCAATGATCAATACTGAAAAGTAACGAAGGATTGTACTTGCGTGAAAACTCACATTAAAATTACTTCACAACTTAAAATTAACAATTCATTGATACACAAAACCGACTGTTGTGGAAAACAATTGGAAACCATTTTTGGTTCACCTGTTCTGTTCCTGAATATAAGCTACTATATATATATAAAACAGCAACGTGTGTTGGTTAGTTTATTTTTATAAAATTATTTATTAATCTTATCCCCATTGCCTAGTTGATAAGATGCTAGTCTCACAACACGGGGGTTGAGGGATCGACTCTCATTAGTACCCATTTTTTAAAAGGAGTTCTGGCTTGTTTTCACTTAAGACCTTATGTACATTTTTCTAAGTTGATGGAAGAGATTACAACATAGCAGTATATTCACCAGGCAGTATAATCACCAGGCAGTATACCCACCAGGCAGTATACCCAACAAGGCAGTATACCCTCCACATTTGACTGTATATACAGTCAAAGTAAAATACAATACAATATTTTTTTAATTGAGTATAGACAACTTCGTAGGCAGTACAACCAGGCGGACTTATAGCCATCATGTAGTAATTTCATAAAACCAACCAGAAATGTGTCAAATTATATGTAGTTATATATGCAATACGAAATTGTAGTACAATACAACAGGATTTCAGCCCACAATTTGAAGACAAGCATCTTATCAATAAGATTACAATACAACAGGATTCCAGCCCACAATCCGAAGACAAGCATCTTATCAACAAGATTACAGTACAATTCCAGCCCACAATCCCAAGACAACCATTTTATCAACAAGATTACAGTACAACAGGATTCCAGCCCACAATCCGAAGACAAGCATCTTATCAACAAGATTACAGTACAACAGGATTCCAGCCCACAATCCGAAGACAAGCATCTTATCAACAAGATTACAATACAACAGGATTCCAGTCCACAATCCGAAGTCAAGCATCTTATCAACAAGATTACAATACAACAGGATTCCAGCCCACAATCCGAAGACAAGCATCTTATCAATAAGATTACAGTACAACAGGATTCCAGCCCACAATCCGAAGACAAGCATCTTATGAACAAGATTACAATACAACAGGATTCCAGTCCACAATCCGAAGTCAAGCATCTTATCAACAAGATTACAGTACAACAGGATTCCAGCCCACAATCCGAAGACAAGCATCTTATCAACAAGATTACAGTACAACATGATTCCAGCCCACAATCCGAATACAAGCATCTTATCAACAAGATTACAGTATAACAGAATTCCTGTCCACAATCCGAAGCCAAGCATCTTATCAACAAGATTACAATACAACAGGATTCCAGCCCACAATCCGAAGACATGCATGTTACCAAAAATACCACAGAGGTCGTCTTTTTTCCACTGTCTAAAATTTCTCCAGCCATCAAAAAATACTAACAAAACAAATATACTCGTATAGTGCAAATGTGAGGAGAAGACCAAGGAAAGCATCGTTGGATCAAGTGAATGATATTCAGAAAGTAGGAAACCTAGAAAGTCAGGAAAATCGTGGAAGCTGTTAAGAAAGTGTATGGATGTATAAGAGGCAATAAATGTGTGTCGAGATAGGAAAGTCTGGCGCTTTGTCCTCTCAGCCTACCTAGACAGGGAAATGGTTGATAGTATGTATGTATGTATATCCTTCGACTCTTTCCTCTTGATAAAATATATGAATGAAATTTTTTTTTAAGGCTAGTAATTGTAGGTAGCCTTACTAATTTTGAAAGTGCATAATTTTCCCACAGTATAAATGCAATTCTCACGGTTTCCTTATCATTCAGAATTGCCGCTTTGTAATATAATCTTAATTTGGATAAATCCTGAACCTTTACAATTTTACAAGTAAATCTAGCACCAATAAAGTACGAACCCCATAAAATATGAACAACCATTTCAAAGATAATTTAAACTCCTGGTCTTATGTATACATCCTATATTTATGGATTTTCATATTCAAGTCAGTACCCTCGTTCTCGTATAAAGAACACTTGAATCGAACCTTCAGGCTTAGCGACCGAAATACAACTTTAAACTTTTGGGCATTCTCTACAAGAATATAATTATATTCACGTAAAACGAAAAATAAATAAATGAGAAACTTATTTTATATTTTTGTGTTCACTACAGGTTTATTTTGGTTTACAAGACCACCGTCTTCATCGTCAGGCGAAGATAAACTAAATTGTTAAAAAATATAGTTCCTCTACAAGTGTAAATAATATAATATAAGAGAGATGAGGTAGGGGAAGAGAAGTGGGGAGAGATGTGATACAATGGTGAATGGGGCGGGGAAAATGAAAGTGAATCTAAAAAAGTATAAAATTAAGTTTAAATATCATCAACAACCAAACCAATTTTCAAAATAGCCCTCTGCTTAATATGTTTTCAATTTAAAATCCCTCCCTCTGGATATTCAGATTTGACCTGCCTTAAAGACTCACTTTCATTTTTCCCCGCCCCATTCACCATTGTATCACATCTCTCCCCCCTTCTCTTCCCCTACCTCATCCCTCTTATATTATATTATTTACACTTGTAGAGGAAGTATATTTTTTAACAATTTAGTTTATCTTCACCTGACGATGAAGAGGGTGGTCTTCGAAACCGGTTGTAAACCAAAATAAACCTGTGGTGAACACAAAAATATAAAATAAGTTGTTTATAGTTAAGGCATTAACGTTGTGGAAGGTTCACAGACATTGTAATTTATTTTTATCAAACACTGTTTATTCCACTTTTTTGTAACGGTATAACCCTACCGGTTTCAAAGCTTTCACCTCATCTTCAGGGGAGCACAAACAAGACAAGACAAATTACAATATAAAATAAGTTTTTCATTTACTTAGTTTTCGTTTTATGTAAAACTTGGCACCACAAAGTGAAACTATAGTCTTTTTGAAGATTCAAGAAATAATTATATTCAATTTATTAAGTGCTTACCAGAAGCTGCTGTCTCTAAAAATTGTTTTGTATAGTTACATACAAATAATCTATTCTTTCAAAAAAATATAAAAACGTGCCTGCGTGCTCATATCGTCTCACTTGTGCCATCGGATCCAATACACCGGTATGGCCGATGAGTTTGCTGGTGTACAACGATTCACTCACTAAAAGAGGAGAAAGAAACAAAAACTCCACAGTACAGCTTCGTTTTCCAACTGAGTTGACTTTGTTGAGGAATGGCGAGGGAATCCTCGATTACGAGGCCCAGCATCGACATAGCATTACGCCATGTCCCTTTCAAAGTAGGCAGAGAAGACAAAGTGTCAGATTTTCCTATTTCGACACATATTCTTCACCTCTTCTACATCTTAAGCTTTCTCATGCAACTTCATCGATTTCTTTGACATCTTAGATTCTCCTCTTTCAAAATATCAGCACATGATTCAACCATGTTTTACTTCTCTCACTCAAATTTGGACTATAGATTTGTTTTGTTATTAGTTTTTCTTCATTCATTCATTCTACGAACCTCTTATTCATATTATTCAACAGTTCGCATTCATTCCTAATCACTTTACTCCGTATTCTGTCATGCATTGTCACCCCGTGTGTTCTCAAAGTTAACAGCTTTTTTTGTAAATGTTTCACAAAAACAAATTATTGGATACGAAATTTTAAACGATTTGCATAATTAATTTCATTTTTAATGTTCAAATAAATCACATACACGATACGTGCTTTTCAAATACCTGATAAAAGCCGCAATTTAAGATAATGAAGGCAACTTATTTAGCGTTGCTTAATATCCCGACAGCGTTTAGATGAAAATGAAGATTAAATAATGCAATACAAAAGCACAGCATCCTAAACAGGATTATATTACTCGTGTATGTACTCGGTCGTAAAAGTATTTTAAACAGGATGCAATTTCCATATTTTAGGACCCTTTAATTATTTCTGTTCAAACGTATGGGAATTATGGGGTATTTGGGTTTTTACGATACGTTTAACCATGGCGGTAGGAATTGTGTATTAGATTTGCACGGCATATAAAATGAAGATGAAACTCATCTAAAAAATACATAAAATGTACCAACATTTATCTAGAAAATATATTTGGTTCATAACATTTTTTAATATTGTCTTCTGCCATCCCCTGATTAATATTTTTATATATTCATGTGTGAAGAAACAGCAGTAGTCAATAGGTGGCATACGGTTGTCGAATTGGAAAGTATTCGAATTGATGTATGCTGTGATATTATACTAAATAAAATGTAACATGGTCCCTGTGACAGTTCACAAATTTGCCCCAATACAACATTGTAACGACGTTCAGTAATTTTAATTATTATATCAACTTGAATATAAGCCTCGATTCTAATAAATAGCAAGTTATTTAGGTAAATACGTTACATAAAACTAACAATAATGACAAATTAAAAAAAATTGTTACAAATTAACAAAAATATGTCAGTTTGTTAAAATCAAATAATATTTGGCGACGTTCGTCAAAAGTCACTACGTAAGTTTGCATTGGCTAGGGATGGGGTGGGGTATACGATAATTGGATTTTCGATTTTTTTTTTATACATAAAATTAACCGTTGTAATTAGTATTACTTCATAGTGGATCTTGGCCTATTAAAAGATAGATATAAATGATAACAATACATAAGAAAGTCAATATAATCAAAATTAGACATTAAAACGTCAGTTTAGAGAAAAACAATATTTCGATTTATAGAAAAACGATTCGATTTGTCAGACAAACCGATTTTACCCCATCCCTTTGTGACGTGATATTTCAAACGTCACAGGGACCATGCTACAGTTTTTTAGTATAGTGGAGAATAAGGATGAATTACAGAGTTTAATATGTAAATTATATATAAAATGCAAAGTAAAACATTTACGAATGAATGTTGCGAATGAAATCCAGTCATTGTGATGGAAAAGTGTGAAAGACAAAATTAATGCGATTTATGGGTAAACAATAAAATATTGGAGGAAGTGTAGGAATGTAGAAGAGGCGAGATATGTGTGTCACGATAGGAAAATCTGGTGCTCTGTGTGCTTTCACCTCTGCCTATCCCGATAGGGAAAAGATGAGATAGTATGTATGTATTTTTTTATACTAAATAAACATTTACTTATGTTTTGTGATTTGTTTAGCCTGGCCAACCCAAATTGTCCAAACCCAAAGAAGCGACTGAAAAAACTCTTAATTTCTAGTAAGTAATATAACGTGTTTCTTTCCTGATTTTTTTTATCTCTTCTCCACCATCCTTTCCTTTTCCTTGATTGATGATATCTCACTTTATATGAAAAGGAATGTTCGGGTGATTGTCCGTCTTTGTGGGGTTCGTGGGCAAATGCTCACGTATATGTTCATGCATTTCATGGAGATGGACATTTATTTGAATGGTGTTTGCGACCATGTAACTTGCTTAATTTACTTTAGTCTGGTTGGTTGGAAGAGATTGCCGCCTGGCAATAAACCTGCCAGATTTTATTTGTAATAAAAGTGTTAAATAAATAAAATAATTAAATATAAGTTTATACACACCACTGTTGCTAAGTATTCCATTTTTACCTTTCCCATTAACTAGGAGTTTCCGGATTTAGAAATTAGTGTAAAAATCTGATTTAAAACTTATTACCAGTAGAACACTGTTAAAAGAAGTCAAATATACTGAATTATTTAATTTAAATTAAAAACAGGACAATTTTTAATAAAAAGTAATTCCTGTTTATTTGTATGAACACAATTAAGTTACGTTTCACATCGATCTCACAATAATCCAATCAGTGTGTCGCCTGCCATCTGTCGAAGCATCCCTGAACTTTCTTCAAACTTAAAATTATATTTTCTTTTCTTTGTAAAAGAAAGCAGAAATGCAACTTAATGCACTCCAATTTAATGTAACTTGGTCAACTAAATGCACATCATTTCAGAGAGGCTAAGTTCATTAGGACACTATATTTTTGTACAATTCAATAAACAATATTTGTTAAAAATTTGTAGGTTGTGAGATGAAACCAATTCATTTAATTTAAACAGACTTGCACACGGCATTACCCAGTTGAAGTAAACAGAAACAATAAATCACCTGATTTTTTTTATAAGGACGTAAACTTTATAATAATATTTAAATAAAATGACAACTTATATAGTGCCGTTTAGAGAGCAGACTCGAATTTAGAGCATTTCAACTCGGGATTCGAACACATTATTATTGACAGATTGAAAATTATATACAAATCGAGTGTTAGGATAAGGTGGTATACTTGAGAAAATGTAGGATGGTCTCTGTGACATTTGAAATGTTATGTCTCAAAGGGATGGGGTAAAATCGTTTTTTTTTTATAAATCGAAACGTTTTTTTTATAAATCGAAAAATTGTTTTTCTCTAAACTGACGTTTTAATTCCTAATTATCATTATACTGACTTTCTAATGTATTGTATATATATTTAAATAGGCCAAAATCCACCATGAATTAATACTAATTACGAACATTTAATTTTAGGTACAAAAAAATTGAAAATCCAACTAACGTAGTGACTTGACGAACGTCACCAAATATTATTTGATTTTAACAAACTGTCACATTTTTGCTAATTCGTAACAAGATGTATTAATTTGTCATTATTGTTAGTTTAATGTAATGTATTTACCTAAATAACTTGCTATTTATTAGAATCGAGGCTTAAATTAAAGTTGATAAAATAATTAAAATTACTGAACGTCGTTACAAGGTTGTATTGGGGCAAATTTGTGAACTGTCACAAGGACCATGCTACATTTTCTCAAGTATAGCTGCGGTCATAAGATTGGACACTTAGAGACTACTCCGCATCTGAATATGTTCAGATAAACGTATTTGGTAAGTAACCCACAGGTAGATGAACTACAAAGCATCCTTTATAGATATTTTAATCTGTGTAAGAAAATCACAGGAAGATGAACTACAAAGAAGCCTTTATAGATGTTTTAATATGTGTAAGAAAATCACAGGAATATGAACTACAAAGAATCCTTTATAGATGTTTTAATATGTGTAAGAAAATCACAGGAAGATGAACTACAAAGAATCCTTTATAGATATTTTAATCTGTGTAAGAAAATCACAGGAAGATGAACTACAAAGAATCCTTTATAGATGTTTTAATATGTGTAAGAAAATCACAGGAAGATGAACTACAAAGAATCCTTTATAGATGTTTTAATATGTGTAAGAAAATCACAGGAATATGAACTACAAAGAATCCTTTATAGATGTTTTAATATGTGTAAGAAAATCACAGGAAGACGAACTTCAAAGAATCCTTTATAGATGTTTTAATATGTGTAAGAAAATCACAGGAAGATGAACTACAAAGAATCCTTTATAGATGTTTTAATATGTGTAAGAAAATCACAGGAATATGAACAACAAAGAATCCTTTATAGATGTTTTAATATGTGTAAGAAAATCACAGGAAGACGAACTTCAAAGAATCCTTTATAGATGTTTTAATATGTGTAAGAAAATCACAGGAAGACGAACTTCAAAGAATCCTTTATAGATGTTTTAATATGTGTAAGAAAATCACAGGAAGATGAACAACAAAGAATCCTTTATAGATGTTTTAATATGTGTAAGAAAATCACAGGAAGACGAACTTCAAAGAATCCTTTATAGATGTTTTAATATGTGTAAGAAAATCACAGGAAGATGAACTACAAAGAATCCTTTATAGATGTTTTAATATGTAGATGTTTTAATATGTGTAAGAAAATCACAGGAATATGAACTACAAAGAGTCCTTTATAGATGTTATAATATGTGTAAGAAAATCACAGGAAGATGAACTACAAAGAATCCTTTATAGATGTTTTAATATGTGTAAGAAAATCACAGGAAGATGAACTACAAAGAATCCTTTATGGATATTTTAATTTGTGTACAGGTGCACACATCACCCGTATTACCAAAATTGTATCACAAAAGCTGTGTATCATAACACATATCTCACTTTTATCATACTTTTCAGTGTTATGTGACTTCTTAAATTTATTGATTTATAAAATTCTCTTGAACCAACCAAACTTTCCATGTGATTCCACTAAGCTCACTTTTCCCTCAACATTAAGTTTTTTTTTTGGTTTTTATTTTGACACTCGTTTGTAAGTCATGCCCAAACCACCCAACAGTTTATATTTTTGTTTGTTTATTTGAAATTTTTATTTACAATTTGAAATTTCCTTAATTGAGTTTCTTATGATATGAGATCTTTATTTGTATTTAAAAATAATAACTTCATTCAATTTTTTTGGTCGTTAAAACAGAAGTCCTTTATTCACATTCAATGCTTATTTTTCTCAGATCATGCAGTCCCAGAAATCTTTCTTGATATCAAGGATTAAGAGTTGAAGACACATCGATAAAATAGCCTTATCTTTAACTATTGAGAGAGGACTTGTACAAATTGAGGTATTTAACAATTGGAAGCTTAACAAAACGTGTTTACTCAAGTATGCGCTCATTAATTCACCGAGACTTATCTCGGGCCATTTAACATCTGAAACTTTCACGAAGGTCCTTTTATCGGAGTAATTCCGATGAAATATGGACAGGGCACATTGTGGAGGTAAACAGCTTGCCGTGGAACTCGTGTGCCAGTTATAATTGATTAAAATCCCTTTAGGTAATCCCTGCTGATAGTTCCCTGGCCGCCCTGTATGCCTGCTAGATCAACACTCGTTACCTTTCCAATTGATAACTTTTACCATAATCTTTTACAGGGGAAGTCAACAATCGGCTGTCAGATACATTTAACAGCATTAAACAATTCCGACACGAAATTTGGCCTTTCTTTCGTGGTCTTGTTATCCTCCTAAAGATAACCGTTTGCTCACAATGCTGGATAGACTGGACAGTCGAAGAAATGGGATGTGATTTTCTCTTCTCTGCATTCACATCTCGGACTGACATTGTTCTTAATTGGACAGGAATATGAACTACAAAGAATCCTTTATAGATGTTTTAATATGTGTAAGAAAATCACAGGAAGACGAACTTCAAAGAATCCTTTATAGATGTTTTAATATGTGTAAGAAAATCACAGGAAGATGAACTACAAAGAATCCTTTATAGATGTTTTAATATGTGTAAGAAAATCACAGGAAGATGAACAACAAAGAATCCTTTATAGATGTTTTAATATGTGTAAGAAAATCACAAGAAGATGAACTACAAAGAATCCTTTATGGATATTTTAATCTGTGTAAGAAAATCACAGGAAGACGAACTACAAAGAATCCTTTATAGATATTTTAATATGTGTAAGAAAATCACAGGAAGATGAACTACAAAGAATCCTTTATAGATGTTTTAATATGTGTAAGAAAATCACAGGAAGATGAACTACAAAGAATCCTTTATAGATGTTTTAATATGTGTAAGAAAATCACAGGAATATGAACTACAAAGAATCCTTTATAGATGTTTTAATATGTGTAAGAAAATCACAGGAATATGAACTACAAAGAATCCTTTATAGATGTTTTAATATGTGTAAGAAAATCACAGGAATATGAACTACAAAGAATCCTTTATAGATGTTTTAATATGTGTAAGAAAATCACAGGAATATGAACAACAAAGAATCCTTTATAGATGTTTTAATATGTGTAAGAAAATCACAGGAAGACGAACTTCAAAGAATCCTTTATAGATGTTTTAATATGTGTAAGAAAATCACAGGAAGACGAACTTCAAAGAATCCTTTATAGATGTTTTAATATGTGTAAGAAAATCACAGGAAGATGAACAACAAAGAATCCTTTATAGATGTTTTAATATGTGTAAGAAAATCACAGGAAGACGAACTTCAAAGAATCCTTTATAGATGTTTTAATATGTGTAAGAAAATCACAGGAAGATGAACTACAAAGAATCCTTTATAGATGTTTTAATATGTGTAAGAAAATCACAGGAATATGAACTACAAAGAATCCTTTATAGATGTTTTAATATGTGTAAGAAAATCACAGGAATATGAACTACAAAGAATCCTTTATAGATGTTTTAATATGTGTAAGAAAATCACAGGAATATGAACTACAAAGAATCCTTTATAGATGTTTTAATATGTGTAAGAAAATCACAGGAAGATGAACTACAAAGAATCCTTTATAGATGTTTTAATATGTGTAAGAAAATCACAGGAAGATGAACTACAAAGAATCCTTTATAGATGTTTTAATATGTGTAAGAAAATCACAAGAAGATGAACTACAAAGAATCCTTTATGGATATTTTAATCTGTGTAAGAAAATCACAGGAAGACGAACTACAAAGAATCCTTTATAGATATTTTAATATGTGTAAGAAAATCACAGGAAGATGAACTACAAAGAATCCTTTATAGATGTTTTAATATGTGTAAGAAAATCACAGGAATATGAACTACAAAGAATCCTTTATAGATGTTTTAATATGTGTAAGAAAATCACAGGAAGATGAACTACAAAGAATCCTTTATAGATGTTTTAATATGTGTAAGAAAATCACAGGAATATGAACTACAAAGAATCCTTTATAGATGTTTTAATATGTGTAAGAAAATCACAGGAATATGAACTACAAAGAGTCCTTTATAGATGTTATAATATGTGTAAGAAAATCACAGGAAGATGAACTACAAAGAATCCTTTATAGATGTTTTAATATGTGTAAGAAAATCACAGGAAGATGAACTACAAAGAATCCTTTATGGATATTTTAATTTGTGTACAGGTGCACACATCACCCGTATTACCAAAATTGTATCACAAAAGCTGTGTATCATAACACATATCTCACTTTTATCATACTTTTCAGTGTTATGTGACTTCTTAAATTTATTGATTTATAAAATTCTCTTGAACCAACCAAACTTTCCATGTGATTCCACTAAGCTCACTTTTCCCTCAACATTAAGTTTTTTTTTTGGTTTTTATTTTGACACTCGTTTGTAAGTCATGCCCAAACCACCCAACAGTTTATATTTTTGTTTGTTTATTTGAAATTTTTATTTACAATTTGAAATTTCCTTAATTGAGTTTCTTATGATATGAGATCTTTATTTGTATTTAAAAATAATAACTTCATTCAATTCTTTTGGTCGTTAAAACAGAAGTCCTTTATTCACATTCAATGCTTATTTTTCTCAGATCATGCAGTCCCAGAAATCTTTCTTGATATCAAGGATTAAGAGTTGAAGACACATCGATAAAATAGCCTTATCTTTAACTATTGAAAGAGGACTTGTACAAATTGAGGTATTTAACAATTGGAAGCTTAACAAAACGTGTTTACTCAAGTATGCGCTCATTAATTCACCGAGACTTATCTCGGGCCATTTAACATCTGAAACTTTCACGAAGGTCCTTTTATCGGAGTAATTCCGATGAAATATGGACAGGGCACATTGTGGAGGTAAACAGCTTGCCGTGGAACTCGTGTGCCAGTTATAATTGATTAAAATCCCTTCAGGTAATCCCTGCTGATAGTTCTCTGGCCGCCCTGTATGCCTGCTAGATCAACACTCGTTACCTTTCCAATTGATAACTTTTACCATAATCTTTTACAGGGGAAGTCAACAATCGGCTGCCAGATACATTTAACAGCATTAAACAATTCCGACACGAAATTTGGCCTTTCTTTCGTGGTCTTGTTATCCTCCTAAAGATAACCGTTTGCTCACAATGCAGGACAGACTGGACAGTCGAAGAAATGGGATGTGATTTTCTCTTCTCTGCATTCACATCTCGGACTGACATTGTTCTTAATTTTCAACAATTATATTGGCCTTGTCATTGGGTATATTTATTTACGTTGTAAGGTTCAAAAGTTCCAGCCCAAGGATATAAAAAAGGTGATAGAATTAAACAAAAAAAAAAACATTTTTCAACATAGTCACTAACATATGTATTGTAGTGTAATACATTTTTCAGAAAGATGAATTAATTTTTCAATACCTCTAAATGTTGTCGAAATGTGTCGCTAGTTTATTTATTAATTCATCAACAGATGGCACTGAGGGTTACGCGAAAATTAAATCGGTCACTTTTCCCACTGGACAGACCGTGTATGTATATATCTCAAAATAAATAGCAGAATATACATTTAAGAAAGAAAATATGAAAAGGTCTGAGCTCATTTCATAACATTGTATTATATTACAATTTCATTGTAAACAATACAACCTGACTGGTGTATTGCCATGTGGCAATCCCTTCTAACCAATCAAAAAGTTATTTAAGAAGCCTTGAGTGAAAACTAGACTGGAATCCTTTTTTTATTTTTTAAATCTGGGTTCCAGCGGGATCTAACCTGCAGCCCCCGTGTTGAGAGACAAGCATCTTGACAACTAGGCCACGGAGGTCGTCCAAACACCCCTCCGGTCGAGATACACCTCACCACTATAGGGCGAGCCCGGCCACGAGGACATCAGATGTTTTTCAGCCCACGCTCTTGTACACGTAGAGAAAGAAAAAAAAAACAGAAAATTAATAAATGGCAGAAAAAATTTATGAAAAAGTAATAAGTAAAGAAAAGGTACCGATCACATGAAAACACGAGACCGGAACTAAATACGACATCGGGATACGAAATGTTAACAACCCTAGGGGTCACCATACGAGTACATCGCCTCCACTCCAAATTAAATCCACCTGTTCACATACTCGTATTAAAATATTGATAACAATCGTGACGAAATCAAATTTTTTTCCCATAAAATTGTTTACTTTTCCATAACTAAACAATCCCCTATTTTAGAAAACATAAAATTTCTCCCAATACAGTTGTGCACCCCTGAATAAAAGCACCAGGAATTAAATGCATTATATTATATTTGCATAAGCCCCAAGCCATACAATGCAGAAGGATTGATAGCATTAAATACGTTAAGCCTACAAATTTTCTACTCCATTCGTTTGCCAATATAATTTGCTGTTGGATTTTTACACCTAATGAATAATTAGTCAAGATGAGATAGATAGTCACTTAAAATATTTACATCTAAAATCAATCGAAATTTTGACTCCAAACATTTTTTTTAAATTATTTTTAATTATTATTTAAATATCGATGTATGATAATAATATAGAACAAATATAGTACAAGAAAAATCCTCAGATATTTATGGTACAGAACAAAGGGCGATTACCCCGAATATGCTCACCATGTATAAATATACAAGCCTCGAAACTATATAAGCCTCACGTGTATAACTATACAAGCCTCGAAACTATACAAGCCTCACGTGTATAACTATACAAGCCTCGAAACTATACAAGCCTCACGTGTATATCTATACAAGCCTCGAAACAAGAAAGCTACAATCTATTGCGATATTAAAGTTTTTCAAGGTTGCTTTAACTGTCTCGCGATTCTAGACGCACTAAGTTTATATGTACCTAATAAATATAGCCGTGCAAGGAATCACCCTCTGTTCTACATACCAGCTTACAGGACGAATATCATGGCTAAACACTCAGTCACGCGTGGTATAGAGATATTCAACCAACTGAATGACACTGATGATATATTCTCGGTACCGCCTAGCAGTATGAGAAGAATCCTGGCTGATATTATTCCTAACGAATAAGCTAACGCTACAAGCAGACGCATTTCTCCTGTTACACTATTTGTGTAACAGGAGAAATGCGTGCAAAATGGATAAAAAGAGGTATGAGAAGAATCCTGGCTGATATTTTTTTTAATTATTTATTTATTTTACACATGGCAAGAAATATACATAATTAGCGTAAAACAACAGGTTATTTAATTTGGATACACAATTTTAATGGATCTTAGTTTGTTGCCCTTCATTAGTCATGTCCCCAGTAAACTAGGCTTTTGCCTGTATCTCACTGAGATGTTGTGGGCACGTTGGACGCAGAGCATCTTATCACATTGTGAACCAGGCAATCTCCATGGATCTTTCTCGAATAACAACCAGAGGAAGACCAAAGAATTCGTGGGTGGTGCAAAAAAATAACCTGATGCAGAGGTACGGCCTGGGGGACGTAGTCCGGGACCGAAGAGCATACAACCTGAGGACGAGGAGAGCTGACCCCAACAGTATTCGCAGACAGTGAGTTGGGATGGAGCCAGGGAGAAGAAGAAGCCTGTATCTCACTGAGGACATATAAATCGATACTTCTTTATTCTTTCTTATAAATAAGCTAACAAAAACCGATTGTCGTAAGAGGAAAAATCCGGATAAAAAAGTATATCGTTATACACTGAGTTATGTAGTCTAATGGTTTTTTCCATGTATCAGATTGATTTGTTCGATTTTGGCTATTTACTCATAATACTCCGTTATATTTAGTATATGTATTTATTACATAAAAGGAAAAAATAAGTAAAATAAAAAACTTATTTTATATTTTTGTTTTCCCCACAGGTTTAATTTAGGTTCACAACTAGTTTCGAAGACCATCGTCTTCTTCGTCAGGTGAATATAAACTAAGTTGCTAAAATATATTCTGTACAAGTGTAAATAACCTAATATGAAAGAGGTGAGGTAGGGGAGTGAAGTGGGGAGAGATGTAATACAATGGTGAATGGGGCGAGGAAAAAATATGTGAAAGTGAATGTGAATCTTTAAGACAGGGGAGGATTTTAAATTGGGAACATATTAAGCAGAGGGATATTACGAAAATTGGTTTGGTTATTGATGATATTTACACTTAATTTTATAGATTTTTATCTCGAGAATTTCCAAATTGTCAAGCTGCAATCCCCCTCGGTTTATATGTAGAATCCTCAAACCACGATTAATATCGAACGAATGGTTGTTTTCAATTAGGTGGTTAGCGAACTCTTGAAAAATTATTGTTGTTCAGGCATCTTAAATGTTCCTTAACTCGTTTTTCAAAATATATTTTCGTCTTGCCAATATAAAAATATGAACAATAATTACATTGTAATTTGTAAACTCCGGATTGAGTACGTTTACTTTCCGTGTATCTATTGTTCATAATTGAATTTTTTAATTTATCAGAAGTATAAAAAGCTGGTTGGATATTTTTAGGTATTGTTTTGGACACCGTTTGGGCTAAATCGTTATTAATATAAATTATTCGGCGCCATTGTTTCTGTTGTATTTGATTAATTTGTGGATACAAATATTTGTTTACAAACATTTGTTTCTGTTTTTTCGATACAATTTTGTTTATTATATTTGGGGAGTATCCATTGTTAGAAGCTATTGATTTAATTACGTTTATTTATTGGTTTTACTCTATAACAGAGTATTTATCGTCTTTTTAATATGTTTATTTTGTTATTGCAACAGTCATGTCATTATTGTGAAGTATTGAATTAATCAAGGGTTTTTATTTTTGGTTAACGTTCGTTTCATCTAGTTATATTTCCATTTAACCGATATTTGTCTGTCTTCTCGTCCGTCTCCTCTAGTTATATTTCCATTCAAGTCTTAGAGATATGCAGCTTTATAAAGCACTTGAAGACAACCCTTTTTAGGAGGTTTAATCAAAATGTTTAATTATATATGAACACTATACACATACATTATATGCAATACACTCTACCGCTAGCAATACACTCTACCCCTAGCAATACATTCTACCCATAGCAATACACTCTACCCCTAGAAAGATTATCGGATAATATCTGAAAAGTGACTGGGTTCATCAGGAAGCAATATGTCCATCATAAGAAGAAGTGAAGGAAAAGAGGGGAGGTCTATGCTATATCCAATTATATAGTCAACCGGGCTGATCATGATAAGGAAGGGAATAATATATACCCAATAAGAGCATACAATTAATTCCTTTAACCCTTCCTTCCCTGTGATGTGTAACTAGTACACATTGCTTCTGAAAACTTTAATATCTCTATAAATATAATAAATACTGGGTTCAGATTTTAGATATTCCTCCGTAATACATTTACGCATTGAATGAAAAAATAATATTAATAATATTTAGTACTTATCGGCCACATCAGAGATATTTTGTGAAAATCGGGAATAAATTCAAACGTGTGCCAGTGTGTGACGTAGGTATATTAATTCTAAAAACCCGCTATGGGTGAGGAAGCGACGCTATTCACGTATCACTCTCCCTCTACTTCGGTATATGGGAACGCAAGAAATAGAATCTCAGTTTGCAGTTGTGTTTCTTCCTTCGAGGTATAACACACACAGTGTTAGACCGTCTCAACTCTCAGTAGCTCTAGGGCATGCATTTGAGGTGGTCTCTTCGTCCGTTTTGTGAACATCGGCCGAGGTTTTTTTTTCATGTTTTCAGCAATTAAATTTCAATGATTATCACTTTTGACTTCAAATTTAATTATTGTAGTTTAAGCGATTGGCTATGAATATTCTTATTTTTTCCGATTTTAAATCGCTCATTTTTACATTTGTATTGATATGTATTGAATACACAGCACCGGAACGGGTGGATTTTTTTAGCACAGGAAGGGAAAGGTTAACCCTGAGAGCGCTACGAGAAAAAAATATAATTGTCTATCTAGTGCTGAGATATATTTACGATTCGGACGCTCGTGATAAATATTTATTTTAAACAACAAAAAAACAAAAAACAAATATTTTTACAACATAAATATATTTTAGAATATGTACCCTTGTATTCTAAATGAATGAAATATCATTTAGAATACAAGGGTACAACAAATTTCTTCCACTGCTATAGCAGTGCGCCGATCTCTCAGGGTTAAAGAACGAAAATAAACATATGCGTATTTCCCCATTCCAGGTAATGCGTTTATCTGAGAGCCGCTCCAGTAATTGTCCTCGCAGTAATGCTAGAATAAAACACGCCGGATTCTCATTTGAGCTAAGTTTTACCTGGTCAAGGCGGGATTTAATTTATACTGGGTGTGCTGCATAAAGTAAGGATGTCTTGAAATTACCATACTCGCAGGCAAAATGGGAATTCAATATCCCCCCGTGTATGTGTACACCAGAACTTCAGCTTACGTGAGAGATTCGTTTCGTGAAAAATGGCCTTATTAAATCGTTAATTTCAGTAACATGATTATTTTTTAATACCAGTATTATGTAGGTATTTCTTATTCCTTTTACCAAGAACATTTATTATTATTTTAACCGAGTATAACACAACAAACTAATAAATATTTAAACAGGTGCTTATGTTAAATACTTGAAGATATGAAGATATACATTTTACTAGCAAAATAATCATATTTAGTCAAAGAAAAATATCTGCAGTCATAATTAAAAGAGGCGTGCGCCAGGGATATATCCTTTTATCTCGTCCATAAAACCTTCTTTGTAAGATTTTTTTAACCAGAGAACGTTTGTCTAAGATTTATTTTCAACCTACGCAAGTGCAATCATATAACTTCATACCAGAAGGCATTGAACTGGTTGAATGTTAGAAATAGACGCCAAATTCCCATACTATCTCTATTATATAATATCCTTAACTGTCCCGCCGCCTCCTCTTATCTCGCCGAAAAAAATCAGCATCTTTCCAATCATGGATTAGCGCTACGCTCAAGCAGAGATTGTTTATCGGCCTTTCCAGTTCACCGCTTCTCCTTTTTTACGTCGTCCTTTACTGTCCATGCAGTGAGACTCTGGAATCAGTTACTAACCAATATAAGACTCGCTCCGTCCTTGGCATGCTTTAAGAAGCGACTGAAAAAACTCTTAATTTCTAGTCAGTAAAATAACGTGTTTCATTCCTGATTTTTCCTTTCCTCTCCACCATTCCTTCCTTTTCTTTTGATTGATGATATCTCACTTTATATGAAAAAAAAAAATGTTCGGATGATTGTCAGTCTTTGTGGGGTTCGTGGACATATGCTCACGTATATGTTTATGGATTTCGTGGGGATGGATAGTCATTTGAATGATTTATGCAACCATGTAACTTACTTCATTTACTTTTGTCTGGTTGGTTGGGAGAGATTTCCGTCTGGCAATAAGCCCGCCAGTTTGTATTTGCAATAAAAGTGTTAAATAAATATAAAAATTACATAAATGGAGTATTCACCAATGTCATAGAATATAACGACATTGCAGTGATCTTGGCAGATAATCTAGATGACCTAAAGTTTTTACTGAAAATAATGAACACAGCAGGAGTCCAGCAAGGAATAAATAGTTATTTTCAGAAATCAAAGATTATGTTCTTAAATTTACAGTCAATAAAAGAGGGAAAATATTTACCGGTGTGTTCCGAAAAATATATATCGGTGTGCTTCAAAAAATATATACCGGTGTGCTCCAAAAAATATATACCGGTGTGCTCCGATCGTTTCACTTTTGTGTGCCATCGAATCCAATACAACAGCTCACTCATTTAAAAAAAACTCCATGCTACAGCTTCGCTTTCCGACTGAATTAACATTCGAAAGTATCCTCAACAAGGTTCAGCAACGACGAGATAATACAATACAATTTCAAGTACATGACCGCACAGTAACGTGCTGGACTTCGGTGCGGAAGGTCGTTGGTTTGAATCACACGCTTTTCTTTTCCCCTCATTTTTTTCCGCAGGGAATATAAAGGTACCCACGACAGTCATATAATTTTTTAAAGTGAAACTTCTATAGGCGTGGTAAGCGAAATTGGCCTGAACGTCACGAAAAGTGAAACGCTAGGAAAAAAAGAGAGGAAAAAGAGGGCGAATCGTTTCTACTCTCTCCGTCGCATACGCCATAGGCTAGATTAATTAATTAATATATAAATAATTATTATCATTAATTATTATTAATTATTTATATTTAATTATTAAATTGTAAATAATTATATTATAATAATAGTAATTAATTAATTATTATATTATGAATTACATTATTATTGATTAATTAATTATAATGTATTAATTAATTAGCTAGTTATATAATTTAAAATGTATTTATTTATTTATAATTATATTATTATATTATAATAATATTATTAATTGTTTAATTATTAATAATATTTAATGATTATAATATAAATTGATTATTATTAACTTATTAATTATTAATTAATATATAAAGATTTTCTTGAATTAAATTCCACATAACCATTTCCTAATCCTAAAAACAAAATCGTTAGCAAATAGAGAAAAAGCAATGCATAAAATCAACTTTTCCTAGGAGTTAAGAAGTTTCACTTCTACCACGCGAGAGTCTCACGCATCTTTTTTATTAAATTGCCCACATCAAATGCCGTCTCTACAGCAAAATTTAAAGCACTTTTAATTATATTTATAAATCGTACATAAAGGTATTAGTGTACTGGCAAAATTACAGCACTCCTTTAAAGAGAATTTGTTCAAAGGTAATGATTATTTGTATGGGTGGACTAATTAAAAATTATAGGGATTTATGGAAAGGTTCTCCTTGCAATGGTCGTTTGTCTTTGGCCGCTAAAATTCAATGCATTAGTTAAACTAAAACTTGAAATAGAAGGTTAATTAATTCTTATTTAAGAGGATTCTCGTTCAATATATATTCCAGATATCAAAAATAATTTATTTTATTAAGTGAAACACTGTTTATTCTACTTTATATTGGAATATAAAGTGAAATCAACAGTGTTTGACCTAACAAACCTGCCTTAACCAGTGATTTTTTTGCGGTGGATCGCAGTGGAGCGGCGCACCACCACCTTTTTTTACGGTATACCAATAGCTTGACAAGAAATGAGCTCCGGCACCGTTTTGTTTTTAAAAAAAGCACTGTCAGTGCTTCTTTGCGATGGAGCGCAGTGGAATGGCGCTCCACCACATTTTTTACGGTTTACAAAAAGCTTGACAAGAAATGAGCTCCGGCACCGTTTTTTTTTTTAAAAAGCACTGTCAGTGCTTTTTTGCGATGGAGCGCAGTGGAGTGGCGCTCCACCACCTTTTTTACGGTTTACAAAAAAACTTGACTAAAAGTGAGCTTCAGCACAGTTTTTTTTTTTTTTTTTAAAAAAGCACTGTCAGTGCTTCTTTGCAATGTAGCGCAGTGGGGTGACAAGAAGTGAGCTCAGGCACCTTTTTAAAAAAAAAAAAAAAAACGCACTGGCCTGAACTATAAATAATATATAATTTATTTTATTACTAATAAAAAAATTGTGTTCATCTTTTTTACCGTATTACCTATGATTTGTACAATACTTTTTTGCACGTTTCTGTAAACACACTTTTTTTTTTTATATTGCCATGTGGCAATCTCTTCCAACCAACCAGAAAGATGTTTTTAAAGGCCCTAAGTGGTAACCAGACTGGAATCCTATTTTTTTAAAATCTGGGTTCCAGCGGGGATCGAACCCGCAACCTCCGGATCGGCAGTCACTGTCTTACCACCAGGCCACGGAGGTCGTCCCTTGACAAATCAAACTCAAATTTCCGATGGCCAGAATAAGATCAATACTTCAAATCGATCGGCAGGTTTTATCTGCTACAGCATATCATTCGACAGAGTTTTATATAGTGCTATTTTTGTGTTGTTTTAGTAAAAGCGATATAAGAATTTATGATTCGTAGTTTATAAGAAAAACATGAGTTCAGACGTAAAATTCTCAGAGTAAAACCAGTTTGGAATTTAATCCGCCAAGAATCGAACCGAGGGCGCTAGCTTGCTTAGCGTGAATTCTTACCGTTAAACCACGGCCGCCGAGAGATAGTTAATAAATATAATGGTTCATTAGTTATAAATAAAATAATAGAAACTGTCTTGTAACAATAATGGGGCGGAATACAAAATAATAGAAACTGTCTTGTAACAATAATGGGTCTGAATACAAAATAATAGAAACTGTCTTGTAACAATAATGGGGCTGAATACAAAATAATAGAAACTGTCTTGTAACAATAATGGGGCTGAATACAAAATAATAGAAACTGTCTTGTAACAATAATGGGGCTGAATACAAAACAATAGAAACTGTCTTGTTACAATAATGGGGCTGAATACAAAGTAATAGAAACTGTCTTGTAACAATAATGGGGCTAAATACAAAATAATAGAAACTGTCTTGTAACAATAATGGGACTGAATACAAAACAATAGAAACTGTCTTGTTACAATAATGGGGCTGAATACAAAATAATAGAAACTGTCTTGTAACAATAATGGGGCTGAATACAAAAAATATTGATCTAAACTCAGGTCAAGCCTTGGTTCCATGCATAAAAATACTTTTTCCTTCGCAGGATGAGATTCGGTCACTATCTTAAAGAAAGTCACTTTTTTTTAAATCCACATTAAGAAGAGTTATACTTACACATTAAACTCTGGACTACGTTTTCTTCGGCTGAATAAGAGCTTTTCATAAGTGGAAAAGTCTGCAACAGTTGCACCCCACTGCAGGATGAAAGTATCCCCGTCACGTCAAATTCTTCGGACAAAAACAAAAACGGACGACGTTCACACAACGAGCGAAGCGACCACCTCGAACGAAAGCCGGCTAGATACTGAGCGAGAGAAGCGAGCGAACTGAGATTCTATATCTTGCGTTCCCATATACCGAAGTAGAGTGAGACGTGAATAGCGTCGCTTCCTCACCCATAACGGTTTTTAGAATGAATATACCCACGTCACACACTGGCACACGTTTGATTGTATTGGTGAATTTTTTGCCGATTTTCACATAATATCTCTGATATTCAAATCCGAGAAAGTTCCTCATCTAATGACCAAGCCACTACCATTTTATCCTTACACTCAACTTATATAAGTTTTAATCCGATAACAATCGTGTGTTCAAGTCCTGACTTGGAGCTTCCTTAACCTTTCCCTTCCTGTGCTAAAAAAATCCGCCCGTTCCGGTGATGTGTATTCAATACATATGTAAAAATGAACGATTTAAAATCAGAAAAATAAGAATATTCATAGCCAATCGCTTATATTAATTAAATGTGAAGTCAAAAGTGATAACAATTGAAATTTAATTGCTGAAAACATGAAAAAAATACATCGGACGACGTTCACAAAACGGACGGAGTGACCACCTCGAACGAAAGCGGGCTGGCTACTAAAAAGAGAGAAGCGAGCGAACTGAGATTCTATATCTTGCGTTCCCATATACCGAAGTAGAGTGAGAGTGAGACGTGAATAGGGGTCGCTTCCTCACCCATAGCGGTTTTTAGAATGAATATACCTACGTCACACACTGGCACACGTTTGATTGTATTGGTGAATTTATTCCCGATTTTCACAAAATATCTCTGATGTGGCCGATAAGTGCTACTTATTATGAATATTATTTTTTTCATTCAATGCGTACCTATGTTAAATGTATTATGGAGGAATGCCTAAAATCTGAACCCAGTATTTATTATATTTATAGAGATATTAAAGTTTTTAGAAGCAATGTGTACTAGTTATACATCACAGGGAAGGCAGGGTTAAAAGTGTGGATGGTGAAGGGATCAAACTGAACTTAAAGTTCCAAAACTTTTAAATTTCCTTATATTTTTTTTCCTGTTTAATGATTTTTTTGTCGTCTTTAAAGTATGGAGAGTTTAATTAAAATAAATTTATCATCGACGTTTATTCTTGTCTCACCATAAACCAATAAAGTAAAATAATTTATAGTTATCAATTAATTTTACACATAAATGCGCATAAATTCTTGTTGGCTTTTAATTGAATTAACAATTAGTTTAATGAATGGGATCGATCCTTTTGCGAAATAAATCTCAGCTAAAGAATGCGGATGAATGCGCTAAAATTTTATTTAGGAGTAACTTCAGTGTTCCCGTTTATATGGTAGGGAATGTGCTAGCGGACGACACAAAGATTTTCCATACAAATAAATGCTAAGGCCGCCGAAACACCAAAATAGGCATATCCCGTAGATTTTTACTGATTTTTAAATACGAAAGATAAATTTAAAAAAGTAGACGGTATTTTTTAATTTTCTTTTTCAATAATTTTAACCCGTAAAAACAAAAAAAATAGAGTTATTAAAATGATATGACTAGTAGAAGATTGCGCTTGAATAGATGTATGAATATGGAGGAGGTGAGAGTTGTGTACTTGGATTGAAAAGTTTAGAGATTTGTTATCTTTGTCCACCCCGCTAGGGACACGGCGTGATTAAATATAAGTGTGTATCAAAATCGTTCAGTAATAATTTCAACGTAAGGATACACGAATGGAATACGAAAGTGTTGGTAATTCCGTGATCTAGTTGGCAAGACACCTGTTTTCTGACTCGGAGGTTGCTGGCTCGATTCCCGGTGGTATCCAGATTTTTAAAAAGTTAGTTGGTTTACACTTAAGACCTTGTTTGTGCTCCCCTGATGATGAGGTGAATACCTTAAAACCAGTAGGGTTATACCGTTACAAGAAGTACAAAATCAAAATACTATTATAAACTTAGCAGATTTTGATACTGTTGAAATCGATTATAAATGTTTTGGTGCCCCATTGACTTCATTTCCTATCGCTACAGGCCTTTCGATGTATATTTAAAAAATAATAATAAAATTACAATTTATATAACGCCGTTTAGAAAGCAGACTACCTCAAAAGCGCTCTTACTCGCTCTGAAACTTCCTCCAATGATTAATTATTCACCCAAACGAGTACATTATCTGATTTTAATTAAATAATGTTTTTTTATCAAATGGGTGTTCATATTTCTTGGAGCCAACTAATATGCCAAATAACAACAAATGACATTAATCTAAGAACTCCTTTCAAATTAAAACTTGAATAATTACTCCTTTTATCTGCATCTGGCTGCATTTTCTAGGATAACAGTGTCGCCTCGGTGCATGACTGCAGGACTGCAATTCTTTATTGGCGCAAGATTGCCTGGATGCCTGTTGACCCTAACTTCCTCTCTTGGGTGGTCTTAGGTCAGAGAGGTGAAACTTAACTGATAAATAACCACAGAGACAATGCCGCTAAGAAACTGAAACAATTCAGTAAGAAAAAGCTCTTCCATGATTATGAATCATGGGTTATTATTTGTGTTTATTTATTTTATGCAAGCTTACATACACGGTTAAAACCCATGAAATACAAAACTTAAAAGTTATTAAACACAGTTAAAACAAATTTAAAAAATGTTATTGATACATGGAGTGACAATGTATGAAAGAATACGGAATTAAGTGATAAGGGGTTAATATAAAAACTTAAGGCTGGTGTGTTCAGTAAGATGAAGAAGAATACGTTGAGTTGGTTTGGGCATGGGCAACGAATGAATGAAGAAAGACTAACAAAATAGACATATAGTCCCAATATGAGAAGAAGGCGTGTGAGGGGATGACTAAGGAAAAGTATGGATGGAACAAGTTAATGATATTCTGAATAGGAGGTTTAATGAAAATCATCCCTTATCCAATACACGAGCTCTAATCGGAAACAATTAAACATGACTTGGATTTTTTATGAAAAATCCATTTTTTCATTCTGAATGCAAATCTATAAATTTTTCAGAATAGTTTTTTTTTTCAATATTAACAGCACAGGGGTGTCATAAAGCGCCTCCATTCAGGTCGGTCCACAGCCGGCACTTCCAGTAATACTCTAGATCTATTATTGGCTGCTCTGTACAACTGTGACTTCCAAATATTATATTAAATCACCCTCCCTACAACCCTGGCCTAGCTCCGTCTGACTATTATTGGCTGTTCAGTACAACTGTGACTTCCAAACATTAAATCACCCTCCCTATAACCCTGGCCTAGCTCCGTCTGACTATTATTGGCTGCTCTGTACAACTGTGACTTCCAAATATTAAATCACCCTCCCTACAACCTTGGCCTAGCTCTGTCTGACTATTATTGGCTGCTCTGTACAACTGTGACTTCCAAATATTAATCACCCTCCCTACAACCCTGGCCTAGCTCTGTCTGACTATTATTGGCTGCTCTGTACAACTGTGACTTCCAAATATTAAATCACCCTCCCTACAACCCTGGCCTAGCTCCGTCTGACTATTATTTGTTTCCAAATATGAAACAAGAACTTCTAGGTAAGAAATTTAAATACGATGAAGAAGTTAAAAATGCAATTTCGGCTTATTTTGAGGAAAAAATAATTTTTTCCGGGGGTAAAAACAAGCTTTTTGAAAGATCTCAAAGATGTCTTAGAGTTAATGGTAAATTTATTGAAAAGGAAAAATAAAAATAAATAATTTCCTCTTTTTATCCATCATTCCGCGAATTCATTTACCTCCCCTCGTATCTACTCGTATATCGTCCAATCGGTCACCTCACTGAAGGAACCGTCAAGAAAACGCGTTATAGCAGATTATCTAGAATAGTGTTTCTCAACCGGAATTCCCCAGAACCCTAGGGTTTCCCGAGAAATCGCTAGGGGTTCCGCGAGGAAAAGCGATGAATATGCTAATCATATGTCAATGTATTTTTTAGTAATTTTATTATGTCAGGGTGTCCTGAGACATAAATGTTATTTCAAGGGTTCCGCTATAGTAAAAACGTTGAGAAACGCTGACCTAGAGTATTACTGGAAGACTGATCCTTCAAAGCCGTGGCTGGATCAGTTGCGAGGCGATTTATTATTATTGTAATGGTTTATTTTGAGGGCGCTGGAGAATTATAACCTTTCAGAATTAATCTTACAAATATGTTATTATTCATGAAAAATATTCAAAATAAATTGATAAAATATGTAAAATGCATAAAGAATAGTAATCTTAGATAGTGTATGCATGTAGAACTAACGAATGAAGAAAGTCTAAGAAAACAAATGTACAGAGAAAATGTGAGTGAACAGTGTGGAAGAGGAAGACCAAAGAAAGTATGATTTGATGAAGTGAATGATATTTTTAAAGAAGGAAATGTAAAAGTCAGAGAAATCGTAGGATTTGTATAAGATATATTGATGTAGAAGAGAAAAATATATGTGTCACTAAGTCCAGCGCTCCACCCTCTCTGTCTGTTCCGACAGAAAAACGACGTGATGTGTGTATGTATGTTAAATAAATATATTTTTTTTTTATAAAATCTGTAATTTATGACCACATGAGTGCGTTCGATGTTTGTCCTCCAATCCAGAGTTTATGGATTCGATTCCTTTTAGAATGCAGACCTTTTTAAAAAAGTTTTTATTCTGATTTTTACTTGAAACAAAGCTTATTAACCTGTTCACCGCGTTAAAAATCAAATTCCACGAATCCTGTGCGCGGCACAATTTCAGCGTTTTTTTAATTTCTAAGTTTAAACACATATTTTGTTTAGAACCACTGATATTTTATTACAACACCAAGTAAACATGACACTTAAGTAATTATCTGATAATAAATAATAGTCGTTACTCTTAAGGAGACTCATTAAATAAAGGAGATAAACTAAACATTACGTAAAATAAACAAAGGAATGCTACGATCAAATCAATGCTTCATGACACTCACCCAATCAAATGCATATAGCACTAGTAATGTTTATTTACGTAAGAGAGACTTAGTAATGTTTATTTACGTAAGAGAGACTCATCGCAGGACTCGATCCGCGCGACAGGTCGTTAATGCTGGAAATATTGAGAAACCAATAAAATTCGGCGCTCTGTTTATTCAACAATATCTCATAAACTAATATATTATTTGACAATGTTTTCAGAGATGTCGCTAGAATAAAGATTATTTTAAATTTTAGTTCAATTTTTATTCCGGTTTTGTGTCATTTTTTTTAAGTATTTGTGATTTGAAACTTGGATTGTCGTCAGATCACAGGCGTTTGTGCTTCCCGCGGGGAACACGTTAAACATCTTTTTGGTTGGTTGAAAGTGATGATTTTTACATGACAATAAGCCCGCCAGGTTGTACCAAGTGTATCCGAACCACTTTACGTACACAAATTGGTTGGAATAAATTACTACGTACCAATAAGTCCGCCATATGTACCATATATAAAACCATGTATATACACAGATAAATTAATTAATAAGTAAAATAGAAGTCCAAAAAAATAAATTAATAAGTATAATAAAATAGAAGTCTAAAAAAAAACAGATGGAGATTAATTTCCTTTGCATTTTATTTTTCAAAGTGTCGGATCTTTCTCAAGAATTTGCTCATTACAATCCACAACTGGCAACTCAATGAAGCCCATTTCCTAGACTTCATTCAATCCATCTGAGCCAATGTTAAATTCAATTTGGCCGCCCCATTGTTTGGTTCTCCCAAACGATCCATCATTTCTGGTCAGATCTGCAGTCAGACTGGAAACTTGCCAAACTGACTGCCTGACATGACTATGCGACAGGGCCAACTCTAGGGGTGGTGTCACCTATAGTATTTATGGAAACAGAAAATACTTTAATATTAATTGAAAGCTGAATTAGTGAAAAACTATGAACGACAGAATAAAAAATGCACACATTAACCCTTCCTGTCCTCACAGAACAGGTATCAAGATAGATATATGACTAAGATATCAAAATAGATATATGACAAAGATATCAAGATAGATATATGACAAATATATTAAGATAGATATACGGCTAAGACTAATAATGGAAAATGTTCCATTGATTTGAAAATTGACTATCTGGTCATCGTCGTTGCTGGGTCTCGTAGTTCAGCATTCCTTCACTATTTAAACGTCAATCCAGTTGGAAAGCGAAGCTATACCGTGGAGTTTTTTTTCTTCTGTTAAATGACTGAGCCGTTGAATACCAGCAAATTTGGCGGCTATACCGCTGTACTGGATCCGATGAGCCACCGATGTGAAACGATCAGAGTATACCGACATGTTTTTCATCTTTTTGAAAGAATGGATGTTATTGAAGTCATTGGCCTCAGAATACAAGGCATATACCCCAAAATACTAGGCATATACCCCAGAATGCCATGCATACACCCCAAAATACTAGGTATATACCCCAGAATACTAAGCATATACCCCAGAATACTAGGCATATTTATAAAGGTGTGCAAAAGAATGAAGTGGCAATGGGCAGGACACGTAGCCAGAATGTCAGACTCCCGATGGACATCCGAAATAATACAATGGTACCCAAAATCCATAAAGAGGCCCAGAAGAAGACCGAAGGTACGCTGGATAGATGAAATCAGGAAGCATGGCAGCATTACATAGCATCAACGTGCAAAAAAACTAACTATTTGGAGTCAACTTGGGGAGACCTTCATCCAGCAGTGGATCGACCCTGGTTGACAATGATAATGATGACTAGGCATATCCCCCAGAATACTAGGTGGGAAAAATACTTATGTCATTTGAGAAGTGTAGCAGAACTCGATGTTTGAACCAGTAATCTACGCAAGTTCAATGCGTTACCGCGCTGCCATGCACCTGGAGGCAGTCTGGGCACAACAGCACAAACTGCCCACAAAGAAGCAACAGCCCTGCTGAATAGTCCTAATGATCTTTATTTGAATGTTTTATGTAAACGAGCGGACCCATTACTGCAGATCTGTAGGGAAATGCCGAATAACAGTACGGGTCATTAATACGGCCTGGTCACTGCTTCTTCGCACCCATTCCTCGAGAGCAAACTGTTTATTAATTAGCCAACACCGCGTTATGTTTACATCCATCCAGCACATTGTCTTGAAGATAATGTTTGCTTGTTTTACTGTTAACTCTACCAACTCTCATATTGATTATATCCGTTCACAAAACTTTACAAATAAAAGAAAATTTTGGCCATTTTTTAAACATTTTAGGAAATATTTAATTATACATGCATACTATCACGCCATTTCAGAGAGGATACAGCGTCAGACTTTCTTATCTCAAACATCATTTCAGAGAGGATACAGAGTCAGATTTTCTTATATCAACAAACATCATTTCAGAGAGGATCCAGAGTCAGACTTTCTCATCTCAACAAATATCATTTCAGAGAGGATAAAGAGTCAGACTTTATTATCTCAACAAACATCATTTCAGAGAGGATACAGAGTCAGACTTTATTATCTCAACAAACATCATTTCAGAGAGGATACAGAGCTAGACTTTCTTATCACAACAAACATAATTTCAGAGAGGATACAGAGTCAGACTTTCTTATCTCAACAAACATCATTTCAGAGAGGATACAGAGTCAGACTTTCTTATCTCAACAAACATCATTTCAGAGAGGATACAGAGTTAGACTTTCTTATATCAACAAACATCATTTCAGAGAGGATCCAGAGTCAGACTTTCTTATATCAACAAACATCATTTCAGAGAGGATCCAGAGTCAGACTTTCTTATATCAACAAACATCATTTCAGATATGATACAGAGTCAGACTTTCTTATATCAACAAACATCATTTCAGAGAGGATCCAGAGTCAGACTTTCTTATATCAACAAACATCATTTCAGAGAGGATCCAAAGTCAGACATTCTTATATCAACAAACATCATTTCAGATAGGATACAGAGTCAGACTTTCTTATATCAACAAACATCATTTCAGAGAGGATCCAGAGTCAGACATTCTTATCTCAACAAACATAATTTCAGAGAGGATACAGAGTCAGACTTTCTTATATCAACAAACATCATTTCAGAGAGGATCCAGAGTCAGACTTTCTTATATCAACAAACATCATTTCAGATAGGATACAGAGTCAGACTTTCTTATCTCAACAAACATCATTTCAGATAGGATACAGAGTCAGACTTTCTTATCTCAATAAACATCATTCGCCTCTTCTACATCCATCATATGCGGTTTCATATACTAACATACTCCTACGATTTCTCTTATTATCTTCGTTTTCTTCTTTCAAAATATCATTTATTTATTTATTTAACGTTATTATTGCAAATACAATCTGGCGGGCGTATTGCCAGGTGGCAATCTATTCCAACCAACCAGGCAAAAGTAAATGAAGCAAGTTACGTGATCGCATAAATCATTCAAATGACTATCCATCCCCACGAAATACATAAACGCATACGTGAGCATATGCCCACGAACCCCACAAAGACGGACAATCACCCGAACATTATTTTTCATTTAAAGTGAGATATCACCAATCAAAAGGATAGGAAGGGATGATGGAGAGGAAAGGAAAAGAAAAATCAGGAATGAAACAATTTATTATACTGACTAGAAATTAAGAGTTTTTTCAGTCGCTTCTTAAAGCATCCCAAGGACGGGTTGTTCACTTGATACAATCATAATATTTATGGTCGTTGACATGCTTTATAAAGCGACTGAAAAAAACTCTTAATTTCTTATCAGTTATACAACGTATATCATTCCTAATTTTTATTTTCTCTCCACCATCCCTTCTTCATGTTATTGATGATATCTCACTTTTACAAATTTCATTTATTTTTTATAAATTTCATAAAGATGAATAAACATTTCAATATTTTTGTGACTATGTAACTTTATTTATTTACTTTTATCTGGTTGGTTGATAATAATCCTGCCAGAGTATTTTTACAATACAGTGTTAAATAAAATGAATACATATGGTCTTACTTCACCATACCTTCTACTCGTTTTCTTAGTATTTCTTCATTTATTCATTCTTCATGTCCAAACCAGTTCAGAGTTAGGTTAACTCTTAATTTCTATTCAGTAAAATAACGTGTTTCAATCCTGATTCTTCTTTTCCTTTCCTCTCCACCATCCCTTCCTTTTCTTTTGATTGATGATATCTCACTTTATATGAAAAATAATGTTCGGGTGATTGTCCGTTTTGTGGGGTTTGTGGGCATATGCTCACGTATGTGTTTATGGATTTCGTGGGGATGGATAGTCATTTGAATGATTTATGCGACCATGTAACATACTTCATTTACTTTTGTTTGATTGGTTGGAAGAGATTGCCGCCTGGCGATAAGCCTGCCAGATTGTATTTGCAATAAAAGTGTTAAATAAATAAATAAATAATCTTACTTATTTATTTATTTGCTATGAATCAAATTATTTTTCCGATTTTAAATCGCTCATTTTTACATGTGCATTGATGTGTATTGAATACACATCACCGGAACGCGCGGATTTTTTTAGCACAGGAAGCAAAGGTTAATTATAGTAGGGTTGAATCCCGAGTTAAGGCTTCCTTAGTGACTTTACTTCTTATTAAGATCTTAGATCACCCTTAAGAAGAGTCTGCTCTTTAAACGGTGCTATATATGATAAATAATACTTTTATTATTATGTTTTTTACCTTGCGAGTTTATTGCCATATTGCAATCTCTTCCAACCAACCAGAAATATGTTTTTATAGGCCCTAAGTGTTAACCAGACTGGAATCCTATTTAAAAAAAATTGGGTTCCAGCGGGGATCGAACCCGCAACCTCCGGATCGGCAGACAAGTGTCATACCACCAGGCCACGGAGGTCGTCTGTTTAAATAAGGTCAAAATTTACAAAGTATATGTGAGGTCAATTGTGTTACATTACACTTTCATTTTATACTATCCAACCTGGCGGAGTTATTGCCGGAAGTTATTACCTCTACTATGTATAAGTATTTTGCTTGAAGTACCTCTGAGGGATTTGATTTTCTAACTTCTGAGCATTCTTTTTGTTTTCGTTGTATCAGATTTAGACTCAACTGCATAAGTCATGATTGACTGATGACCTTCATGGTCTAGTTGGTAAGACGCTTCACTCCCAGCCCGGAGGTTGCGGGTTCAATTCCCGTTAGAACCCATTTTTTTTTAAATGCATTCTATTCTGGTTTTTTACTTAAGGTCTCTTTAACATTTTTCTGGTTGGTTGGAAGATATTGTCACGTGGCAATAAGCCTGCCAGGTTGTATTTTATAAAATGAAAAAGTAATACAATACAATATGTATATCGGGACGTTGTATCCTCGAGTACCTCAAAACGTTCTGCGCCGCGTAGGTCACCGGTGACCTACCGTGTTTTTGACCAGGGCGCCACATAGGTCACCGGTGACCTACGTGTTTTTTTTTTATAAACAGTCCCAGTGCGCCAGCGGTCACATTTACTACGAATTTTAACATTGAATGTGACCTATACGGCGCCCCTGAATATAATGCACATAAAAACTTCCAAAATTTTGTTTGAAAATGCAATTATTTTTAATAAACCTCCAGGTGTACATGAGCAAGCTATTACGGTTTATTTTTTTCAAGGATAAACTAGCCTCTACAATTATGCTAGGGGGTATAGAAGAGATTTCAGGGATAACATTATGAATGGGACCATCCATTTGTCACACTCTGGAAATTTATGAGGGTGCATTGTCTATGCAACATTGCGACCCTTTTTTTTGGAGCTATTGTCTCAGTAATCATAAGAGATTATTATGTTATGGCGTAACACTATAGCATATTACATAAATAAATAAAAAATATAATAAGTAATAAATTAGGCATGCTACAATTTGTTTCGACTACAAATGTTTATGTTGTATATACATGTATTACCGTACGACGCCGCGTAGGTCACCGGTGACCTACGCTCACAATATCACCCAAAATCAGTTTATTTTTAAAAATAAATCATTATTTATGAAGCCTATATATGTATACATAATATAAACTATAATTTGTTTAGTGGCGCAGGTACTTATTTTCTCAAAATGTACTGCGGCACGGAACGTGTTAAATGTGGGTTGGGCGATTTTTATATATTGTAATAACATTTTGATTTTTTTTCGGTACTAAGCAACGAAAATATAGTGATATGTAAAAAATATCTGCGTAACAAACGGCTACAGCAGATTAAATCTGCCTATCGTCTTAGAACGTGGATCTTCTTGCCATTCGGATTTTAAAGTTTTATCTGTCAAGAATATGTTCTTGCTGAAATGTAACATCTTGTACACAATAAATTAATACACGCATAGGCATCTTCCATCTACAGGATGGCTGATTTCGTACCGCCAAGTTATACTGTAAGAGGAGGATATATCCAGGATGAACCACTTTTGAAGTTTCCTCTAGGCCTCGAAACTGATGGGTTAACCTTTTCTTTCTGTGCTAAAAAAATTCGCACGTTCCGTTGCTGTGTATTCAATACGAATGTAAAAATGAGCGATTTAAAATCGGAAAAATGAGAATATAGAAATAAATAAAAAATAGAATAAACAGACGACCTCCGTGACCTGGTGGTAAGACACTTGTCTGCCGATCCGGAGGTTGCGGGTTCGATTGCCGCTGGAACCCAGACTTTTTTAAATAGGATTCCAGTCTGGTTTACACTTAGGGTCTACAAAAACATATTTATGGTTGGTTGGAAGCGATTGCCACATGGCAATAAACTCGCCAGGTTAAAAAAAATATATTCGTTGCCAATCGTTTATATTAATTAAATTTGAAGTCAAAAGTGTAAATAATTGAAATTTAATTGCTAAAAACATCGACCGACGTTCACAAAACGGGCGAAGCGACCACCCCAAATAGATGCCCGAAAGCTACTGAAGCGAGAGAAGCGAGCGAACTGAGATTCTATTTCTTGCGCTCCCATATACCGAAGGTGAGAGAGTGAGACCTGAATAGCGTCGCTTCTGCACCCATAGTGTTTTTTAGAATGAATATACCTACGTCACACACTGGTACACGTTTGATTGTATTGGTGAATTTATTCCCGATTTTCACAAAATATCTCTGATGTGGCTGATAAGTGCTAATTATTAATAATATTTTTTTTTTCATTTAATGCATAAATGTATTACGGAGGAATACCTAAAATCTGAACCCAGTATTTATTATATTTATATAGATATTAAAGTTTTTAGAAGCAATGTGTACTAGTTACACATCACAGGAAAGGAAGGGTTAATTCCGCAACACCCTCAAAATAAAATATTAGAACACTCATAGAGCACTGTAGAGTGGGTTTGGGCCATGACTTGGAAGATCTTGAAATGTCTGACTGTGAACTTACCTGGATGAAGATGTTTCATTGCATTCCTGTGTTGTTAATGGAACGTTATATATAAGGTAAGTTGAATTGAATTAAAGTTTTCATCAAAATAAGTAGGCTAAAATATGTGCATTGTGCATGATACCAAGAAATTCAATACATTCTCCATCAGCAAGAAGTCAGAGAGAATAGCCGCCAAGCTTCAATTCCCACGATCAAGTTTCACCGAGTCCAAACCCGTGTCGCTGGGTTCACGCCGAGACAATCGCCATCACTGCCTACCCCGAAACAATGGCCGGGCACAGGCGTAAACATTTAACTGACGCGTTATTGCATCAGACAGGGCTGCCTAACAACCTTTTTAATAAATAAAAGACTGTTTTAATAATATTATTGTACATGATTTCAAGAGTGAGACCAGTCTCAAGAAATCAAAATAAGAGTGAGGATTATAACTGCTTTTTCAAAATGCAGAATCTCATCTGCAACAAAGATTTCAAACTTGACTTACATGTGCTAATTTTGCGATGCAACTTATTCTCACATACATACAAATCATCAAGCCATCCCCTTGCGAGCTAGGCAGACAGAACATATCTCCAAACTTTTCTATCCAAGAAAACAACTTTCGTTTCATCTACATTCAAACACCTCGTCATGGAAAATCTTCTATTATTCATACTTTTCCCTTTACCTTTTTTTCAAAATCTGGTTCATTTGGTCACTCTGACCTATCAGTCAAAGTCACCAGGCAATCTCCATGGATCTTCCTCGAATAACAACCAGAGGAAGACCAAAGAATTCGTGGGTGGTGCAAAAAGATAACCAGATACAGAGGCACGGCCTGGGGGACGTAGTTCGGGACAGAAGAGCATACAACCTGAGGACGAGGAGAGCTGACCCCAACAGTCTTCGTAGACAGTGAGTTGGGATGGAGCCAGGGAGAAGAAGATCTATCGGTCAAAGGGGTCCAAGGTCTAAGACCTCAGCAGACAATTTGAGCAAAGTCATATCGTCTCGCAGCCCTGGCGAAACTAATGAGCTAAGTGGAGATTCCGTAATCTTCAAAAATCCAAACAAAGGTCCCCGCGCTTGCATGTAACTCTCGAGATAGCATCTCCCACCTCGCGGTAGTGCTGAGTACAGTGTGGAGAGAAGTTATTGCAGAGAGTGAGGAACAATCCGTAACTGTTCCCCATCCACTTCTCCCAGGGTAATTATACACGGGTTCCAGTCAACCGTCGTATTGTATTATGCTACTGACTGGGGCGGCGCTACTGAGAGTAAAATATGCGCAGTTTCCAGGCTATTGAGAGACTGGACTATTGAGTTGTGATCAAATGCTCATAATGAAATCTTGATCCCAAATTTATTTCGAATGAACATTTTAGCTAGCGGGATCAATCCTTGGAACAGTCTTCCATTCTTCCTGTGACAAATATCCAAATTGATAACATTTTCGGTCGACTTGAAAAATCACTTGTCATCTGAGCATCTTCCGGGCTAGTCAGGAAATAATCAAAGGACAATTTATATAGCGCCGTTTAGAGAGCAAACTTTCCTCAAGGGCGCTCCAATTCAGGACTCAAACTAAGTCTATTATTGACAGATTTCAAACTGAATGCATATATCATTGTCAACCAGGGTCGATCCTCTGCTGGATGAAGGTCTCCACAAGTTGACTCCAAATAGTTCGGTATTTCGCTCGTTGATGCCATGTGATGTTGCCATGCTTCCTGATTTCATCTATCCTGCGTACCTTCGGTCTTCTTCTGGGCCTCTTTATGTATCTTGGGTACCATTGGATTATTTCGGATGTCCATCGGGAGTCTGACATTCTGGCTACGTGTCCTGCCCATTACCAATTCATTTTCTTACACACCTTTATAACGTCTTCTTCCTTTGTGTATTGTGAATCCAGGTGCTTCGTTTACGGTATCTTTTAGTACATCCCAACATGCATCTCTCCATACCCCTTTGTGAGATCTGGAGCTTTTGTGTGGTCTTTACTGTGAACGTGTGAGTATATATATATATAAGTTGAGTTTAATGATAGGAATATAGTGGCTGCGTCCATTACATTTGGTGCTTTCCCGCATCTGCATATGTTCAGAAAAAATATATATTAAAACTTATAAAGGGAAGACGAACTATAAAGAAACCTTTGTAGATTTCCGATATGTGTTAGTAATACATTCGGCTTTAGGTGTAGTGTAGTGTACTCGTATGTGTATGGTGTTTATATAATCATTAATTTTGATAAGACCTCCAAAAAACAGCGTTATATAAAACTATGTATAAAAATACAGAAGCGAATCCTGGAAAAGCCAATAAAGTTATCTAAGAAAATAATTGCGATGAATTGTTAAAAAAACAGTTATGAAAGTAAGATTAATGTGATAACCTAGTTAATTAAACTTCCATCAGGTGGTTTAGATAAATGTGATAACCTAGTTAATTAGACTTCCAGCAGGTGGTTTAGATAAATGTGATAGCCTAGTTAATTAGACTTCCAGCAGGTGGTTTAGATAAATGTGATAACCTAGTTAATTAGACTTCCAGCAGGTGGTTTAGATAAATGTGATAACCTAGTTAATTAGACTTCCAGCAGGTGGTTTAGATAAATGTGATAACCTAGTTAATTAGACTTCCAGCAGATGGCTTAGTGTTGAATTCCCGTTAGAATCCCAATTATTTTATAAAAGATTCCTCCCCGGTTTTCCCTTAAGGTCACATAGCAATAAGACGGCCAGGTTGTGCTGCATATAATGAAAGTGTAGCAGGTTCGATTCCCGTTGAAATCCAGGTTTTTCTGAAAATATTCTAATGTGATTTTCACTCACGACCTCTTAAGCATATTTTTGGTTGGTTGAAAGAATGTTGAAAGGCATATGAAAATAAGCACCCCAGGTTATACTGTACAAAGCATACATGTGCTGTGCATGTGATAAGACGTCACTAGTACGAATCCCGCGTTTTACTACTCCCTTCGAATGATATATACATTTTAGTATTCGGAGGTATAATGTACATATAACTTCGGTCGTATCTATTATTTCAAAAAAAGTGAGAAAAAACATGCCGGTGAACTTCAGCCGTCTCACTTCGATGTGCAATCGGATCCAGTACAGCGATGTGGCTGGTGAGTTTGCTGGTGTGCAACGTCTCACTTTCGTAAAGAGGAAAAATAAAGACAGCTTCACATCCCAACTTATGACAATTGACGTTGGAATGGTGAGAAAATCTTCAACTACGAGTTCCAGCAAGAAAGACTATATACAACAAATGTGTAATACAATACATGATCTGCGTCTCCTGGTATACGTTGTCAAACTCGTTCGAGGAGTTGTGAGCTGTCCAGCATTACTACAAAGATTAGCGTTAAATGTTCCTAACAATTACACTAGACTGCGCCGGCAGGAACTGTTCTCAATAACATACGCAAGAACGGGTCTTCCAGCCGCTATGCCTGTTGGAAGGGCCTTAACTCTTTTGAACGGGACTGCTTCAGATATTGACATATTTCATATCACATTACGAAAAGCAAAAGAAAATTTAATCCTAAAATTGAGCGCGTTCAAAGCAGTCATGAACGTATTTAAGTGACTTTGAATATACATATGTGTGTATGTATATGTATGTTTGTGTGTATATATATGTATGCATATACATAATTTTTTGTTTTATATAATATTTTTTTATTTTTTATTGTTAATATTTTTTTGTATTTTTCAATGTAATTGGGCTAAACCTGCATTGAGAAAATACATTAATTAAATACACGCTGGCAGGGGTCCCCAAGGAAGACAAAAATATGTAACGATTGCTGGGAGTCAACATTTCAAGAGAGGCAGTCCAGATCATAACAGACCACAGGTCAAACTTAAGAGAAAGACGATGACATTTTTGTCAAGGCGGCACTTTGCCTTGCAGAGGCCCTAATAGTTTACATAATAAACCAAATAATTTGCATGCTCAGTCACACCTCGGAACGCGAACGATTCTTTACACTGCGAAACAAATATTTAATTTTATTTTCCCTCTCATTTTTCATTTTATTTAATTACACTTGCCAACACATTTTGACATGGTTCACTATTGTATTGTACAATATAAGACATCCACTAATTTTAGTTTCTTATTCAATGTCCGTAAGAAAAATTCTCACCGAAGGCGCCCGATTTACTTGAGCGTGTCGTTTTACTGTATAACTTGTATCATCATTTCTTATGGCATAATTAAGCGACACACTTATGATAAATAGCTTTCAATAAAAAAACGCTGCTTAAAGAACTCCATTTAAACTATTTATTTATTAAAAATTTCGACTTTGATTTTTACGGAACTCCATAATTGGTTCAGAAATTCTAGGATGAGTCTTGTGACAGCTCACAAATTGGCGCCAATACAACCTTATGTAATGTATCTACCTAAATAACTTGCTATTTATTAGAATTGAGGCTTATATTAAAGTTTATAAAATAATTAAAGTTACTGAACATCGTTACAAGGTGGTATTGGGGCAAATTTGTGAGCTGTCACAGGACTCATCCTAGAATTTCCGATCTATAGTAAATAAAACGTTTGTCTCCCAGCCCGGGTATTACGGGCTCGATCACTATTAAAAAAAGATTCCAGTCTGACTTTCACTTAAGACCTCTAGAACATCTTTCCGGTTAGTTGTAAGAAATTACCACATGGCAATAAGCTAACCAGATTGTATTGACTAAAACGAAAGTGTAATGCAATACAATATATTAAGCGGTACAGTACCCGGTGGTAAGTAATACACATCGGGCTTAAGAAAGAGACTGTCGGCCATAATCGGCTAGCTTCAGCTTTGTAGAGCGTCGTCTCTGTCGCACGATGCGCTAACAAATCGCGACGGAACGCGTGTATGAATGACAGAGATAACATTCTACAAATCCGAAGTTAGCCGATTATGGCCGACAGTATCTTTCTTAAGCCCGATGTGTATTATTTACATTGTATCCTCAAGTATCTCAGAACTGGTAAAATGTAAGTTAGATTTTTTTTTACATAAAAACACCTAATTTTTTTTCGGTACTAAGCAACGAAAAAATAGCGAGATTTCTCCATGACAATAACCCCATCAAGTTATTGTGTATACAACCATAATGTATATTATATAACAAAGTTAGAAGACGTTATAAAGGTGTACAAGAAAATGAAGTGGCAATGGGCAGGGCACGTAGCCAGAATGTCCGACTCCCGATAGACATCCGAAATAATCCAATGATTCTCCCAGAAGAAGACCGAAGGTACGCTGGGTAGATGAAATCAGGAAGTATGGCAGCATCACATGCCATCAACGAGCAAAAAACCGAACTATTTGTAGTCAAGTTGGGGAGACCTTCATCCAGCAGTAGATCAACCCTGGTTGACAATGATGATGATGATGATACAATTGAATGCCACTCGGCAGAGAGTGGGTTAAGTTTCAGTTATATTCTATAGATATATATTTAAAATGAGTGTATTAAAAATGTTTTATATAACCACGCCTTTTTTTTAGTTAACTATTATTAGATAACAAACAGTTAACCAAATTATAGGTGTACGTACGTTTAAAATATTAAACCGCCAATTTGACAGAAGAAAAAACACATTGATCCATAGGTCAAAAAATCGCTTAAGGACGACAAACGAAAATTGCAATATGGCACCATGTATCGCAAAAAAACTGTAAAATAATTTGAGTACATAATAATTTCTCAGCTTTGTATTGTAAATTAAGGTCAAAGAGACCGCAGATAAAGGTTACACCAATGGCGATTCCATGACCTTTTTATTGCTCCACGGTTATAATAAAACGGGATTTAATTATTTGCTCATCGCCAAATTATGAGAGACATAAATTTCTTTAATATTCGTTTGTTGTTTAGTATCGTGACTTGGAAATATAAATTAATTATATTTGTTTGGATTACAGTTCCTTGAAATTGAGATTTTTTTTTTTACGAAGAGTTTTTTCTTTAACATAATATATTTAATAGGTTTTCTTCTTAAAACTAACACTTTTAAATACGTCTGAATGACTAATTTGGGTGTGTTGAAGAAATGTTTTATCATCCAATTCCAATATGAAAATTAACAAAGACAAAACAAAATGTATGGTTGCTGGAAGAGAGGAGGTGACTGCGAGTGGTGTTGTTCTGGGTGGCGTCAGTGTTGAGCAATTGAGGGAATTTGTTTACTTAGGCAGCAGAGTATCCCAAGATGGCCGATCAAAGTCAGAAATAATAAGTTAAGTCCAACAAGCAAGAGTTGCTTTTAACAAGAAATCCAAGATATTTGAATCTCCTAACATTGATATCAATGTTAGGAAGAATTTAGTGAAAACTCTTGTCTGGAGTGTACTGCTGTATTGCTGTGAAACGTGGACCATCAGCCAGAGCGAGTCCGGGCGTCTGGCTGCCTTTGAGATGTGGTGCTACAGGCGCATGGCCAGGGTTCATTGGTCAGATCTCATCCGAAACGACGAAGTATTGAGCGGGGTTGGAGAAACTAGGCAACTCTTAAATAAAGTTGCCCAACAACGATCCAGTTGGATAGGCCATAACATCAGGCACCCAGACCTGCTCCTTACCATCGTCGAGGGAATGATTGAGGGCAATAAGCATAGAGGCCGCCCTAGATATAGCTAAATGGACTGGGTGATCCGGGATGTGCGCTGTGGCAGCTAACAGGAGATGAAGAGACTGGCGGATGACAGAGATCAGTGGAGGGATCGAATGATTGGTTCAGACCAATCCTACGATTGTAACCCGAAAAAAGAAAAAAATAAGGGTAACATACGAAAAAAGGAATTCAGGAAACAATGTCAATGGGGCACTAAAAGTCATTTACACGAACCAAGTATATTAGAATATGCATCTACAGTTTGGGCTCCACATCAGCTCAAATGTAAAAACAATATAGAACAAATACAAAAAAAAATCCTCAGATATCTATGGTACAGAACAAAGGGCGATTACCCAAAGTATGCTCACCATGTCGAACTTCTCACGGTGTGTAACTATAGAAGCCTCGAAACAAGAAGGCAAGGATCCATTACGATATTCCTACTTAAGGTTTTTCAAGGTTACGTTTATAGCCGCGAGATTCTAGAAACACTAAGTTTATATGTACCTAATAAATATAGCCGTGCAAGGATTCACCCTGTGTTCTACATACCAACTTACGGGACGAATATCATGGCTAAACACTCAGTCACGCGTGGTATAGAGATATTGAACCAAGTGAATGACACTGTTGATATATTCTCGGCACCGCCTAGCAGTATGAGAAGAATCCTGGCTGATATTCTTCCTAACAAATAAGCTAACACTAGAAGCAGACCCTCTTTGTGTAACAGGAGAAATCCGTGCAAAGTGGATAAAAAAAATATTAAATATCCAAATCTGTCAATAACATTTTACTGCCTTGATTGGTGTATGGGAGTTTAGCATGGAAGTGGAAATTTAATTTAAAAAACAAGAAAATGCATGCACTGAAAATAATATGTGTAGTTCTATGTATGATATGATAAGAAATTAACTTATGGATGAATGTGAACTAAAGAACAATGAGTTAAAACAACGTAACGTAACGGTGGTTTGCACACTAGACTACACCTAAAGCCGAATGTGTTACTATCACATATCGGAAGAACTTCAAATGTTTCTTTGAAAATTTTAACGCGGTTTTCTTTACCAAATATGTTTTTACAAACATATTCTCCAACTGAGAAGCTCCAAATTTAATAAAGACAGTCCACCACTTTCATATCCTTACACTCATATTTATTTCGTACATGTTTTAGTCTTTCAATAATAATAATGGGTTCGAATCCTGAAATAAAACGCCTTTGAGGAGATTCAGCTCTCTGAACAGCGCTAATTAAATAATCATTTTACTACCTTCAAGAAGGAAATGAGGTCGGTTTCGCTATGGTCGGTTCAATATCCCTCGTAAGTATTCCATAATTTGAGAAAATACTACCTATATAGCAAAATTCTTCAACTTGTTCTAATATTTCGTTACTTATCCATACTTTCTTTCTATAACCATTCATTCTTATAACATTTATTCTCAGTTCTTTCTCTCTTCGTCTCTCATGCAATTTGCTTATCAGACTGAATTCATTATAAGCCTTTCCCTTCCTGTACTATAAGATCCGCCCGTTCCGGTGATGTGTATTCAATACACATCAATACATATATAAAAATGAGCGATTTAAAATCGGAAAAATAAAAATACTCATAGACAATCGCTTAAATTAATTAAATTTGAAGTCAAAAATGATAATAATTGAAGTTTAATTGCTGCAAACATGAAAAAAAACATCGGACGACGTTCACAAAACGGACGGAGTGACCACCTCGAACGAAAGCCAGCTGGCTACTAAAAAGAGAGAAGCGAGCGAATTGAGATTCAATTTTTTGCGTTCCCATATACCGAAGTACCTGGAGGACCTGTTGGTGAGAGTACCTGGAGGACCTGTTGGTGGACGTGCGCTGCTCAACATATACAGACTTAAAGAGAGCCGCACAGGACAGGGGGGAATGGAGGAGAAGAGTTCAAATTGCTGCAAACCAGTCTTAGGACTGCAACCACGGAAGATACCGAAGTAGAGTGGCAGTGAGACGTGAATAGCGTCGCTTCCTCACCCATAGCGTTTTTTTTAGAATGAACATACTACGTCACACACTGGCACACGTTTGATTGTATCGGTGAATTTATTCCCGTTGTTCACAAAATATCTACGATGTGGCTGATAAGTACTAATTATTATAAATATATTTTGTTTCATTCAATGCGTAAATGTATTACGGAGGAATACCTAAAATCTGAACCCAGTATTTATTATATTTATAGAGATATTAAAGTTTTTAGAAGCAATGTGTACTAGTTACACATCACAGGGAAGGAAGGCTTAAAGTTTTGAAATTTTAATTAAACTTAATAATTATCTACGTTATAACATTTCCGCATTATTAATGGCGCCTTAAAGGACACCACCGAAGATTATACGTTTTACTTGCTGCTGTATAAACTGTTATACTATTTAATATAGTTTTAACAAATTGTTAGATAACTTGTCCACAATATCATTGACTAAAGAAGTGCGCTTCTCCAGTCGAGATTTTTAGATAATGCTTTGATATTTTCATTAAAATTGTTTTACTTCTTGGTGTAAAACAATTAATATCCGGCGGTAGTATGTTAATTAACACCACTTTTATGGCACAAGTGGTCTCGAAAAATTAACAATTTTCGCATAATTATATGGAACGTAACTGTTGTTTTACGCGTACTAAAAACAATTAATGATATCGTATATAGCGAAACATATTTTATTTTAAGCTACTTTGAACATAATATTTATTACCAGATGATTCGATAAATTTACTTAGAAGAAAACATAGGTAACAATGTACAGTCAAACTATTGAACTGCCCAATTTCTCTCTGACTTTAATAGCAAACACTTCAACTTCAATATTTTTCCTTCACCCAGTTGCCATCTGGATAAATTACAGCGTCTTCAAAATGTTCGTCTAAGATTCATTTTTAACCTGAGAAAGTACAATCATATCACTTCATAGCACAATACATTGAACTGGTTGAACGTTAGAAATATACGTCAAATTCACATAATATCTCTATTGTATAATATCCTTTACTGTCCCGCCACCCCCTCTTATCTCGACGAAAATATTCAGCGTCTTTCGAATCATGGACTAGCGCTACGCTCAAGCAGATATTGTTTATTGGCCTTTCCGGTTCACCGCTCCCCTTTTTTTACGTCATCCTTTACTGTCCATGCAGTGAGACTCTGGAATCAGTTACAAACCAATATAAGACTCGCTCCGTCCTTGGTATGCTTTCAGAAGCGACTGAAAAAACTCTTAATTTCTAGTCAGTAATATAAAGTGTTTCATTCCTGATTTTTCCCCCATCCTCTCCACCATCCCTTCCTTTTTCTTTGATTGATGATATGGATATCTCACTTTATATGAAAAATAATGTTCGGATGATTGTCCGTCTTTGTGGGGTTAGTGGGCACATGCTCACGTATGTGTTCATGGATTTCGTGGGGATGGATAGTCATTTGAATGATTTATGCAACCATGTAACTTGCTTCATTTACTTTTTCTGATTGGTTTGAAGAGATTGCCATCTAACAATAAGCCTGCCAGATTGTATTTGTAATATAAGTGTTAAATAAATTAATAGATTCTTCTTTATCACGTGCTTAATGCTGATCGTCGTGATCCTCTCCTATATCTGGAAATTGGTGGAACACCTGTCTCCATCCTTCCCGATCCTGGATCACATTAAAGCAACTTTTACTGGAACTCTCTGCTTACTCTGACAAGGAGACGTTGTGATAGTATGTATGTTGCTTAATTTTTAAGAAAGGAGTTTATAAAAAAAATCTGAATGATTGTAAGAGATCGCCACATGGCAGTGTACCCACCTAGTTATATTGTATGCAACAAAAGTGAAATAAATAGTACAAAAATATTTTCTTGGTGTTGAATAAAATATTGTTAAAAATTAAGTCTTACTGAAATCTATAACTATGACAGGAGTCATCAGCAAGTATCGAAGCAGCTGCAAACCTGGGTGATGGCATAGTTAACCTCCAGCCCTCTTCAAGCAGACCGAACAACATAATCTGGTCGGCACTCTATCATGGTGTCACTCTTTCTATACAGGATGACCTGGACTCTGTGCAGCACTTCGAAGGAAATGACAAAAATTATCAAAAATGTTTATATCAATATGACGACATTCGTAGCCAAGTTGGTAAAAAACTTGACTTAAACATGGGGGCTTCGGGCTCGATTCGAATGGTACCCGAAAAAAAAAATTAAAAGGGCCCAATTTGGTAAATGAGTTTATTCACTTATTTATACTCGTATTTGATATAATGTGGTTACCACTATAAAATAAGTCTTCGATAATTACGTAAGTTTGCTTGGTGAAGTTTGGTAATATTTTGTGGTATACATACATAACATATATTGAACTTAAATATACATATAATTATTAAATAATTTTAAAACAATGACTGTAATTTATTATTACTACTGCTTTTTGTATCTTCATGTTATTTTAAGATAAAGTTTTGTATTATTTGTCAATAATTTTAAGTACTTGTATAACCTGTCACATGTTCATTTGTATATAAATGAACATGTGACAGGAAGAAGTACCTAATGTAATGGCCGGAGCCGCTATCTTCCTATCCTCCCACTCAACTTGAATATATTTATTGTATAAAAAATTTATCTGACAATAATAGCGGGTTCGAGTCCTGAATTGAGCGCCCTTGAGGAACGCCCTATATAAATTGTCCTTTTATTATTATTATCAGTGCAGTATTAAATCATCTCGTACGGCTTTTAATAAAATGAGAAGCTTATTCTGCGATGATAATCTAAACTTGAAACTTCAACAACGGTTAGTCAAATGCTACGTTTGGTCAGTGTTATTGCATGCAGTGGAATCATGGACACTCAAAGTTGGTAGTGTGAACCGACTGGAAGCATTCGAAATGTGGATGCACCGAAGAATGCTACGGATACCCTGGACAGATATGGTCAGCAACAAAAGGGTTCTTCAAAGAGCCAAAGTTGATAAAGAGTTGCTGACTAATATTAAAATTCGAAAGGTGTCCTATTTGGGGCATTTACTTAGAGGAGCAAATTACAAATTACTACACCTGATCATCCAAGGCAAAATAGAGTGTCGAAGAGGTGTTGGCAATAGGCAAATCTCCTGGCTCCGCAATATACGTGATTCGACTGGTATAAGGAGATCTTTTTCGGGCTGCCGGGGACAAAGATGCCCACTCTCAAGTGATATTCAACGTTGGGGGGACCGGACATGACAGTGGGAAGAAGATGAAGATTATTATTATCAATACAACCTCGTTCAAATATAGTCACCCTGTATACCATGGTATATACCATGACACTGTACATATCTTGGTATCTCGCGTGGTATGTATCACGGTATCCATCATGGTATCGCCTGCTCACCTCGTCACCCGCACCCTCGTCCGTCTTCCATCACCTCTGTCTGCTATTACGCCCATTATTCCATTTCTCGGTATATATTCTAGGCCATAAATCTCCGCATAAACTGATTTTAGCAACGGGATAGAAGAATCGCCAGTCTGAATATTTTTCAAGAAATTCAGCATTCATGTATAGATATATCCCGCATTTATAAGTTGACTCTATAAAAACTCTCGATTATTAAGCGGGAATTCGCAAAGTGAGAAATAATATTATAGGTGAAAATCTTCTTTTTCGTCGTGACCTCATTGCTGAGGAACGTGACCCACAAATTATTGAATACATTATTGTGCCTTTTTTAGAAAAAAATAGTGCGATGGTTTCGCATTGCTTTTCGCAGTCGATATTATATTGAAATGGTATACATGTTGTATATCTTGTGTGACCCAAAAATGCCTATAAAACTAAAAGGAAAGGTATACCAGACTATCGTTAGACCCGCAATTATGTATGGCTCAGAATGCTGGACTATGTACAGCTCCTACTCTAGGCAACTTGAAACAGCAGAAATGCGAATGCTTAGGTGGTCGGCAGGAGTATCACTAAAATATAGAATTAAGAGCTCACGCATTCGTGGTAGCCTGGGAGTCACTGACATAAACAGTAAGCTGGAAGAGCGACAGCTGAGATGGTACGGGCACATAAGACGGAGACCACTAGACCATACGGTAAATCAGGCAATGCATGTAGATCTTCCTCGACAACCGTCTAGAGGAAGACCAAAGAACTCCTGGATAACTCAATGCTCCAAAATCCTGCAGAGAAGCGGCCTAGATGAAAGCAACATCCAGAACTGAAGAACATACAGTCTGAGAACGAGAAGAGCCAACTCCAACAACCTACCTAGGCAATGAGTTGGGACAGTGCCAGGAAGAAGATACATTTTGTATATATTGGGAGCCCTGCTGCCAACATACAGTATTTTGGGATGCTGTACAAGGTCCCAGAGGATAAAAGCACTTTTGGATGTTATGTGGTAGCAGGAGTGTTGTTAAAATATTTTGGGATATACTAATGCCAGTGGTTTGGCTATTGTACATGCACCAACAACTACTTGGAACCATAGATGATGGTTTCGTGTCAGATTACATGGTCTTGGTGGCCAATTAACATCACCGTTTCCGGAGATTACAATACATAAAATAATTCAACAATTTGAACGCGTTGTTGTATTGTATACGACTCCATTTTTATAAATGTCATACATTACACTTCTCAACTGTCACAAGACCCAGGCAAGTTCGCGACGCCATCTGTGTTTTATCCAAGAATAAAAAAACCCGCTTAGTTTGAAAGACCATTTACATACCATCACGCTAGAAAAATTGTGTGATGTATTATACATACGTGTTTTCTAGTACCTACAAACAATTCTATACGACTTCAGCAATATATATTGTAACAAGTAAGGTAATATATCGAAATTAAGTGTTGTCCCACTTTACACAGGTCACAAGTCGCACTTAATCTTGCCTTCAAACCTTATTATTTCCATGACACGCTGAAAAACGACCAAATCACTTGCCTCCAACAATAGAGTTTTCAATGCCGGCAATCCCCGACATCTGCGCCTTAAAAAATGGCAACACCGACATATTTCTCCAAGAATGGTCTGTTAGGAATTTCTCCACAGTACTTATTTAATATTTATTGATATGAGAGATTTGCTTAGAAAGGAGAAGATTAGTTAGGCCCATAAACAGGATACGTGCAGAAGTGCATAAAATACAATAGAAGAAACGGAGAATAAGTAAAAATGTTTAAACAGCACACTTCGAAAACCCAAATATGTAATTAATTAATTTATTTTAATCATAATACTGACATAGCTCAATGAAATGTGAATTCTCACTTACTTAAGACATTAAAAAAAATGTATTCAAAAGTCCCTTAAATAAGTTGACTGTTTAAAGGGAGAATATTTAGAAGGCAGTTTTCTTTTATTTTTGACAATGTAATATGGAATATGTCAATTCCTTCCCTGTGATGTGTAACTAGTACACATTGCTCCTAAAAACTTTAATATCTCTATAAATATAATAAATAATGGGCTCAGATTTTAGGTATTCCTCCGTAATACATTTACGGATTGAATAAAAAAATAATATTAATAATAATTAGCACTTATCGGCCCCATCAGAGATATTTTGTGAAAATCGGGAATAAATTCACCAATACAATCAAACGTGTGCCAGTGTGTGACGTAGGTATATTCATTCTAAAAACCGCTATGGGTGAGGAAGTGACGCTCTTCACGTCTCACTCTAACTCTACTTCGGTATATGGGATCGCAAGAAATATAATCTCAGTTCGCAGTTGTTTCTTCCTTCGAAGTATGACATACACAGTGTTAGTGTTCCGAGTCCCGTCTCAGTAGCTCGCGGGCATCAATACGAAGTGGTCTCTGGGCCCGTTTTCTGAACGTCGGCCGATGTTTTTTTCATGTTTTCAGCAATTAAATTTAATTTATTATCACTTTTGACTTCAAATTTAATTAATTTAAGCGATTAGCTATGAATATTCTTATTTTTCTGATTTAAAATCGCTCATTTTTACATGTGTATTGGTGTGTATTGAATACACAGCACCGGAACGCGCGATTTTTTAAGCACCGGAAGGGGAAGGTTAAAAGAGTTAAGACCCTTCCAACAGGCATAGCGGTTGGAAGACCCGTTCTTGAATATATGATTGAAAACAGTTCCTCGCGGCGCACTATAATTATAAAGATGTCCCATTATTGAGAAAATCACATAACATAAAAACCTTATTTTTCTCAAAATATTGCACAAACTTCAACCCCATACAATTCCATTCTCATGCGTATCCATATTTTCCTTGAGATTAACTTTTAAGACGCCCTCCTTGGCCTAGTTGGTAAGATGCTTATCTCCCAACCCGGAGGTTGCGAATTCGATCACCACTGTAACTATGATTTTTTAAAAAAGAAATTCCAATATGTTTTTCACTTAGAGCCTCTTGAACATGTTTCTAGTTGGTTAGAATAGATTTGCCACATGGCAATAAGCCCACAGGTTGTAGTGTACAACAAAAGTGCTATATTTGTAACATATTTTATCAAACACTGCATATTCCACTTTATGTAATGGTATAACCCAACCGGTTTCAAGGTTTTTGTTTGTGCTCCCCTGATGATGAGGGGAAAACCTTAAAACCGGTAGGGATATACCGCTATAAAAAGTGGAATAAACAGAGTTCGATAAAACAAATTATAATATTTTTAGTTTATTTAACACTTTCATGCAAATACATCAGATGAATTAATTGCTAGCAATTTCTTCCAATTAACCAGCTTTTGTCTCATAATTGTTACATGTATTCATGACAATGCTTTAAAATAGTGAATAAAAACAATATTTAGTAACAAATATTAAAAAATATACACCTCAAGGAAAATTTGGATTAGGGTGAGAACAGAAACATAATTAAGGAAATAAGGATTGGGGTGAGAACAGCAACATAATTAAGAAAATAAGGATTAGGGTGAGAACAGCAACATAATTAAGAAAATAAGGATTAGGGTGAGAACAGCAACATAATTAAGAAAATAAGGATTAGGGTGAGAACAGCAACATAATTAAGAAAGAGATATATTTGGAGATAAATAACTTTTATTTTGTTTATTCTTAAGCATCGATATGGATTATCAAAACTGATTGAGACTGGAAGACAATTCGAAAGTCAAGTCAAATGGACCGCAGAAGATGATGTGTGTTGGTATACAAATTAATATTCTGTCACCAGATCGGAGGGACAGTCCATGCTAAGAAAGAAAAAAGAAATTTCCACACAGATACTGAAGACAGCTTGAATTGTTCAACACTCCAAAAAAGAGTTGAGAGGACGTGAAGATTTATTTGCTGTCTTATTTTAGGCCATTGGAGTCTGGTACGATATTCGAATACATGATCTTATTTTTTTAAATTAAAAATAAATCGAACACAAACACTTTAGAGCATCTCCAATCTATTCAACCACTACTTACTAAATATTATAGATAATGAAAAATAAAATATTGTAATATTTTGTAATTTGTTTAGTCTAACACTGTTTACTTTACTTTATATAACGGTATAACCCTACCGGTTTCAAGGTTTTTACTTCATCATCAGGGAGCACAAACAAGATCTTAAACCGGTAGGGCTATACCGCTATATAAAGTGGAATACACAGTGTTGGTCTAAACAAATTATAATGTATTCAAACCTCCACAGTATTAATGTTTAGGAACTGTTGTTCCTTAAAGGAGAGATGATGAGGATGATTGTTGATAAATAAAAACTCGTCGAAATCGGAATGTGTAAAGAGGAATTTTATTGACAGACGTCGGTATTTATAATATTCTTGAATGTGTGCGGGAATACGCACGCGATATGTCGCTGTCTCGTCTCTGCGTTTACAATACGTTTTTTGTCGCGTGTAGGTATTCTTTCTGTTTTGGGATACAGCGCGAAAGATGTGTTGCTTTCTCGTTTCCTTATGGAATGCGCTCTTATTTGGTAGAGAGTTGAATGACCGACGCGTGGACTTTGTCCATCGATTGTCTCGGATTGTGAAGGTGTGCAAAGGTCGTCTCGTGGGTTCAGTGACCGCGCATACGGTCGCCACAAATGCATTAAATGTAAATAAGATATAACTTTAATGTGATAAAAGATTTAACAAAAACGTTGGACATTTGTTTAGATGTGTATCCAGATTGTCAGCTATGTATCCAGAAACTACTAGAGTGACATTTAAGGACAAGAAAAAGAAGCGTTAGATTACCTCTATCAAAACGATAGAACAGTAGATGGGAGCAACTGAAAGCGATTAAGATATGGTAGTAACGATTGCAGAAGAAGAGGAAAGGTACAGATTCAACTTAATTAACTACCAAAGAGGTGCATGGTCACGCGATAACGGACTAAACTATCGTGCAATAACATATGTTGGCAGTTTGAATCCCACGCCGTATTCGGAAATATAAGGATACCTATGACTTCAGTCATACCTATTATTTAAAAAAAAAGATTAAGAAAACATACCGGCGTGCTCCGTTCGTCTCATTTCGACGTGCCATCGGATCCAGTACAACGGTGTGGCCGGTGTGTTTGCTGGTGTACAACGGCTCACACACTCAAATGAAAAAGAAACAAAAATAAACTACACGGCACAGATTCGCTTTCCATCTGAATTGATATCGGAATGGCGAGGGGATTCTCGACTCAGGTTCAGCAACGACAATATCCAACTCTGGAGTCAACCGGTCTACTGATGAAGCATGAGACAACTTGGGATAGTAATACTGTCATTTGAACTTTAGCAGATATATTGGTGTATGCGTCAATAACATCAGGTACGCAGATGATGCGGTTGTTTTGGCAGACAGTATTGACGATCTTCAAACGCTTATAGATAGAATTAATGAAGCCGGTGTGAGACTAAGTTCATGGTGTTTGGCCGGCAGGATCACGCAAGAGCACGTCTTACATTGAGCGGTGCTGATGTAGAGAGAGTGGAAACATTTAAATACCTCGGAAGTATCCTAGTGGAAGACCTCGACCCAGAAACCGAAGTGTAGAATTGAATTGTTTCGTGCGGCTTTTAATAAAATGAGAAGCGTATTCTGCGATGATAATCTAAACTTGAAACTTCAACAATGGTTAGTCAAATGCTACGTTTGGTCAGTGTTACTCCATGGAGTGGAATCATGGACCCTCAAAATTGGTAGTATGAACCGACTGGAAGCATTTGAAATGTGGATGCACTGGAGAATGCTACGGATACCCTGGACGGATATGGTCAGCAACACAAGAGTTGTTCAAAGAGCCAAAGTTGATAGAGAGTTGCTGACTAATATTAAAATCCGAAAGGTGTCCTATTTGGGTAATGTACTTAGATGAGCAAAGTACAAATTACTGCACCTGATTATCCAAGGCAAATTAGAGGGTCGAAAAGGTGTTGGCAGGAGGCAAATCTTCTGGCTCCGCAATATACGAGATTGGACTGGTACAAGGAGCGTTGTGGATCTTTTTCGGGCTGCCGGGGACAAATATGCCTACTCTCAGGTGATATTCAACGTTGGGGGGACCTGACATGACACTGGGAAGAAGAATATATATTGATTAGTTAGATCCGAAGTGAGGCAAGTTAGAAATTCACTGGTGCAAGAAAAGAAGCCCCGCCCCATTTAGTGTTTAGCGTCCACTGCTTCTGGTAGGAACAAATTTTCTTACAATTTGACAAAGAAAGTATTTAATCAGATCTAATCCTTTCTAAGTATGGCTCAGTACACGGTCCAAAACAGCGTTAAACTTAATGGCAATGCACATCTTCGCTAAGGCAGTAGATTCTCCTAGACCCTATATGATAATTTTCCTTGCTGCATACGCGGGACTATTTTGGGTTTATTATCCTTTGTCTTAGGATATGTGGGCATTATTCTTTGCTCGTGATTCTGTGATTATACGAGCGCTGAATAACGTTCCCTAAAATAAACTAAAATCGTGATCGAACACTGTAAATAGCTTGCTTCTAATAATCACTTAACCGTGAAATAAGTACATATTCCAGTTAACTTAAGTTGGAAAGATAAATTAATGAGATCGAAGAATATCCTTAATCCTTCCTGTCACGTGATGTGTAACTAGTACACATTGCTTCGAAAAACTTTAATATCTCTTTAAATATAATAAATACTGGGTTCAGATTTTAGGTATTCCTCCATGATACATTTACGCATTGAAAACAATAAAGAATGGCTAAATATTGACATATCTTTACCCGCTGCCCCTCCAGCTACTTGCTCACGAGGTAGGCCAAGTAAGGAATTCGGAGAATTAAGTGACCGTTCAAAGCGCCGTAAAACAATGGAACTCAGAAAAAATGTACCTGCTGATGAATTAACATATGTAGCACAGATGAGCCATCGAGCCGAAGGTAAAAATGACATGGCAAATGTCATTAAAGAAATAACTAAATTTCCGAGACGAGCGACGAAGTTTCATAAAGCAGTTGCCAGTGCTTGTAAAGAAACAACAGCAGCCCCGCATTCAGCGTCAAAAGCATTGACAATATTTGTCGAAGCTGATCTTACTACGAAGCAATATGCAGTGATTCAACAGGCTAACAAGAATATCTTTCCCTGTTATTCAATCCTGCAAAAAGCGAAAAAAGAATGTTACCCAAGAAACGAAGGAATAACTGTCACAGAAACTTCTGCTGAAGTTAGACTTGACTCGATCACACGGCATTAAGATTATGCAAATACTAGGCGTATCCAGAAAGTAAGAGTACTGAGGCTCTCACGACCGGATGGATTTTATTTTCGACATGTTGGCTACACTTCCGTGTAGCCTGACCCTTCCCCTCCGCCACGAGACCGGTTCGAGGTCAGTACGATGAGAAGTGTCGACGCGACAACACGTTTCATGAAAAATGTCAATCCAATATCCCGCCAAGTGCGAAATAAATAATGCCGGGCAAGAGTTTTTGAGGCGCTGCAAACTCCATGGAGATGAATTTCTTCGCTCCATCGTTACTGAAGATGAAACTTGGGTTGCACATTACACGCCTGAAACCAAAAGATAGTCTCAACAGTGGCGTCACACCTCTTCACCCTCCGCCAAAAAGTTCAAAACCACAATTTCAGCCAAGAAAATCATGGCATCCGTGTTTTGGGACTGTCAAGGCATAATTTTAATTAAATATATGCCTCGAGGTGAGACCATCAACTCTGCAAGATATTGTGAGACCCTAAAAAAATTGCGGAGGGTGATTCAGAACAAGAGGAGAGGCATGCTGACAAAGGGAGTCTGCCTGCTGCACGACAATGCCAGACCACACACGGCCAACGCCACGAAGGAACTGCTCGCCTCGTTTAAATGGGATGTCCTGAACCATCCCGCGCATTCCCCTGACCTAGCACCTTCAGATTACTATCTCTTTACCTCCCTGAAGCTGCACATGGGTGGAAAAAGGTTTTCAACCGACGAGGAGGTAAAGGAGGAGGTGGAGAAGTGGACGGAGGGGTTGGCGGGAAACTACTTCGAGGAAGGCATCAAAAAGTTGATACCCCGCTTCACCACCTGCATTGAGAGGAATGGCGACTATGTCGAAAAATAGCTTACATATGTACTACGGTAACCACGTAAATTTTTGTTTAAATAAAAAAAATTGTAACCTACAAAAATTCAGTACACTTACTTTCTGCATGTGCCTCGTACTTAAAAGATACTTATAGAAACCTGTACAGAGGAAGAGAAGAAGCATTTTGAGCTCGTATATAAGTGGGGTTGTGATGGCTCTCAACAAGCACAATACAAGCAGAAATTTGAAAATGAAGAAGGCAGTGACTCGCACATTTTTCAAAGTTCGCTTGTACCTTTGAGGCTGTCAAGCGGACCAAATGTTATATGGCAGAATCCCTTATCGTCATCTCCGCGGTTTTGCAGGCCAATTAGAATCCGATTTCTCAAAGAAAATAATGATGTTACCAATGAAGAAATTAAATATGTCGAAGACCAGGAAAAAAGTCTACAAAAAAACAAAATTGAGGACGAGCAAGTTTTTATAAAACATAAATTACTGATAACAATGGTTGACGGAAAGACTGCAACGCGGCCACTCATACAGCCTCGACAATGCGGTGCTATATTATATTTGTGGCAAAAAATTATTACATACATTATTGCCTATTGGGCAACTATCAGAAGAAGCCGCAGAAGCCAGGAACAAGCACGTTCGAAAATACCGGCAAAATTACTCTCGGAAATTTTCAAGAACAGACTGTAATCGAGATATTCTCAATAGACTTTTGTTGACTTCAGCCCCATATATAACAAGCATTCCATTCGGCCTAGGTCAAAAAAACTTAGGCAGACATTCCATTCTCCGCAGATGCAATAGCAATGGCAATGTTATGCACAAAGGCAATTCTCTGCATCAGAGCAAATGATCCAGAGCACACAGCTCACATGAAGATGAGAAGGAACCTGAGAGTCTGTTATAAAAGCTATGGTTAGAAACACTCGCATTCAATTATTCATGCGTTGCGTTGTTACTTAACATTATTTGATATGACAAAACAAACCAGTAAAATTATTCATTTTTTAAATTTTAAAATATCTGTAAATAAAGTTTGAGTTCCAAGCTACTTTGGTACACATTTTCTGTAAAATATAGAAATAAAATTTTTTTGGCCGGATTTTGAGGCTAAATACCTCTCCGTGCGTCGGCCGATGTGTTTTTTTAATGTTTTCAGCAATTTAATTTCAATTATTATCACTTTTGACTTCAAATTTAATTAATTTAAGCGATTGGCTATGAATATTCTTATTTTTCCGATTTTAAATCGCTCGTTTTTATATGTGTATTGAATACACAGCACCAGAAAGCGCAGATTTTTTTAGCACAGGAAGGGAAAGGTTAAAGAAAACAAAGACTATTTTAAATTAATAAACACATACACGCCATCACACCGTCTCCCTGCCTAGATAGTCAGAGAAGAAAGAGCGCCACACTTTACTACTGCGACATAGATCTTTCGCCTTTTCTATATCCACAATGTGAGATGCAAAGCCGCGAAGTAACGTACAGGACTTCCGTGTGGAAGGTAAGTGGTTCGAACCCCGCGCTGTGCCACTCCCCTTGAATGACACCGAGATTTTTCCACCTAGTATTCGGGGTTATAAGGGGATACCTATGACTTCGGTCATATCTATTATTTTAAAAAACCTGGTGGCGTCATCCGATCACCTCACTTTGGCACTAAATCATATATACTGGACAGTATCAAAATCTGCTAAGATGATAGTCCACAAAAGTATTTTAGACCCTACTTTGATGTATGGGAGTGAAACGTGGACGTTGAAAACGACTGAGTCGAATAAATGCTGAAGAATACGTGCATTGAAAATAATACATGGAGTGACAATGTATGGCAGAATACGGAATGAAGGAATTAGGGATATATTTATTTATTTATGTTTTCAAAACAGGCTTAGCCCAATTACTTTGAAAAATACAAGACATTAAAAAAAAAGAGAAATTACATAGAAAAAAATATTTAAAATAAAAAATAATGCATATGCATACAAACACACAAACATATGATACACATATATTCACAGTCACTTAAGTATGTTGATGAGTGCTTTCTAACGCGCTCAATCTAAGAAGAAAATTAACTTTTGCTTTTGGTAATGTGATATGAAATATGTCAATATCCGAAGCAGTCCCGTTCAGAAGAGTTAAGGCCCTTCCAACAAGCATAGCGACTGGAAGACCCGTTCTTGCGTATGTTATTGTGAACAGTTCTTGCCGGCGCAGTCTAGTGTAATTGTTAGGAACATTTAACGCTAATCTTTGTAGCAATGCTGGACAGCTCACAACTCCTCGGACGAGTTTGACAACGTATACCAGGAGACGCAGATGTATATATGTAAACTGAAAGCAAACGTGTTCAGTAAGATGAAGAAGAGCACTGTAAGATGGTTTGGGCATGTGGAACGAATTAATGAAAAAAGACAAACAAAACAGATTATACGAGTATAGTGCAAATGTTAGTTGAAGTTATGTGTGAAGAAGATCAAGGTAAGTCTGAGTGGATTAAGTGAATGATAGTCTGAAAGAAGGAAACTTAAGAAAGTCAGAGAAATCGTCAAAGTTGCTTGAGAAGGTGGTGTACGGATATAAAAGAGGGTATAGATGTGTATCGAGATTGAAAATTATGGCGTTCTGTCCTCTCATCCTACCCAACACGTGATGGTGTGTATTTATATGTACTTAATAATAATCGGAGTCTTCAACTTTAGGAAGCTCTTGAAAATAACGCTTTTTATGAGGCTTATCAAAATTTATGGTTGTTTATGAATACTACACACTACCACGCTTTAAGCCGAACGTATTATTATCACATATGGAAGGATCTGCAATGGTTCCTTTGTAATTCGTCTTCCTTGACAAAACACCATCATGTCCGCGAATGGATGTGGAAGAAGTAAAATATGTATGTCGAAATAGGAAAATCTAATGCTCTTTTATCTCTGCTTACCCCACTTAGGATGATAACTGCGTGATTGTATATATGTATTTACATAATACAGTGAAACTTCAACGTATTATTTTAATTTGCGAATTTAAAAAATCACAAAATAAATTGAAATTCATTAAATAACACCGAATGTATTTCTTTCACATATCGGTAGATCTACAAAGGTTTCTTTGTAATTCGTTTCCCTTGGTAAGTTTTCTGCAGTTTTCTTACCTTTTGTTTCTCTGTACATATGCAGATGCGGGGAATTACCTTATCTAATGGCCGCAACCACCACCTTCCTTCCTTCCTTACTTGTTTTTGTAATATTTTTAATATATCAATAATCCCATTTATTGTGGCTTCAAGGGGTGTTGGTTCTCTCAAATGCGCTATATAAATTGTCCTTTTATTATTATTAAAAATAAATGTTATCGTGTTATTCATAATTTTCAAAATGACGCGTATTCCAGTAGCGAATCCGCAGATAGCACGTGAGATCTCCACAATCCAGATCCGCGTACTGCCATAAATATACTGGCTGTGCTGACACTACAGAGATAAGGCTGGCTGCCGTCTGGCTGGGCAGGGCCGCGGCCACGGACGGTAGGCCACTTCCGCGCTTTTGTGTTAGTCGCAACAGTGTCGGCTGCATTCTGCCTGCTGGCTGCTTCGGCTGTCTCTGGACGCAGTCTCAACTGTCTCGACCGACACTCTGACTCAGGAGTCGAGTAATTACGACGAGCGAACCAAATCTGATTAATATTTTTTTTAATTTGTCGTATTATATTTCACCATGAACTTAATCTTCATAAGGAAGGTGTCTTTATATACAAATGAACACGTGATAGGTTATACACGTACTTAAAATTATTGACAAATAATACAACTTTATCTTAAACTAACATGAAGATACAAAAAGCAGTAGTAATAATAAATTACAGTCATCGTTTTAAAATTATTTAATAATCTTTGAGAATTTTGTGGGAATTTTATGGATATATATTGAGATATAGAAAACACATGGCCTCATTAGTGGAACGAGATGCAAGTTGCTTTGCAGAATTAAAAGCTTCACACATGTTGATGCAGGGTTACTCAACTCCAGAGGCAAAGTATTGTCCTTAATGTTTTGTTTATATTACGTTATTTATATTAATAAAGGAGAGCACTAAGCTAGTAGCTATTTCTAAATATTGTTGTGATATTCTGGCGAATACTATATATACTTATATTAAAAATATCTAAATTGTTGCAAAACTCGTTTCCAAGTCTTTGCTTACGAATTAAAGAGGAGTTGATTTTATAATTAGTATAGCAATTTTCGGTATAAATTTGACACTAGTTCTCAGGTTGATAACCCATATTATAAATTTACAAAAGCATTTGATAGAATAAATTATCATCTAATAAAAATGTTTCTACTTCGTATTCCAAATGATCTTTTATAACTATTTATAAACGATGTTTTATAACTATTTATAAACGATATTTTATAACTATTTATAAATGATTATCTATCATACGATATATTATTTATATTGTAATTTATTTTTAACAAACACTGTTTATTCCACTTTTTTATGACGGTATAACCCTACCGGTTTCAAGGCTTGGGTTATACCGTCATAAAAAAGTGGAATAAATAGTGTTTGTTAAAAATAAATTACAATGTCTTTAAACCTCCACAACGTTAATGCCTTAACTATAAACAACATATTATTTATAGTTAAGGCATTAACATTGTGGAGGTTTAAAGACATTGTAATTTGTTGTATCAAACACTGTTTATTCCACTTTTTGTAACGGTATAACCCTACCGGTGTCAAGCCTTTCACCTCATCATCAGGGAGCACAAACAAGACTGAATTCTGTTCGAACTGGTACCGAGATACACGCTTCTAGCGGTAAACATTCGGGTTGGGGACTGAGGGAGGGCTGGGGGAGGCATGAGACGACCTCGGCGAGCAGCGGAGAGATTATGGGTATATATGTGTTTGCCAGGTGTTCACCTCGATGCACTGATTTATAAGGCCTCTAATCTGTCCAATTTATTTCCGTTACTACTCATATGTAAGAGTTCGGCATCATCGATAGAAAATGTATGGTTTTCACAGTGACAATGATTTCAGAATAAATTAGAGGATTTGTTAAGGCGGGTTTAACGATAGTCTGGTATACCTTTCCTTTCAGTTTTATAGGCATTTTTGGATCACACAAGACTCCTGTTGCTGACCTGAATTTCATCCATCCCACACTTATTATATGGTCAACATCCGCGGCGCATCCTCCGTCTTTGTTATAAACTGACCATGTCCAGGAATACAGCAGGGTCATCTGTCACCAGGGCTTAATACTTTACATTTTGTCCCAAGATCTGCAAAGCTCAAAATATACCAAACTATTTTCACAGTGGTTTCTCGATCCCTGATCTTTCTTCCCGAATGCATTGTGTATCCAGGAACAAGGAACAACTAAGAAGTCTTACCTTTAGATGATAGTAGAGGAACTTTCTGAGATATCTTGCTGAGGAGATTCAAGCTGTCAACTCATGGCGTTTATTGTTAACTATATGTTTATCTTGCCGAGGAGATTCAAGCTGTCAACTCATGGCGTTTATAGTCAACTGTATGTTTATCTTCGAGTCGAATCTTTCAAATGGATTTATCATAAAGCAATACGCAATAGAAATATTTTTTTCCAAATTTTTAAAGAAGCACTTATTGTATATTTAGCAGAGGACTATTATTGAAATCAACTTGATTATTTATAACGTTGAAATTTTATTTAACGCTTAGTATTTTATTTAACGCTTAGTCTTTAACGCTTAGTCTTAGATATTGCTATGGTTGCTGAAAGTGAAGAGGAACTACAAGAGGCCTTAACAACTATGGAAAGCATTCTTCAAAATAACTACAGTATGAAGATAAATAAAGACAAAACAAAGCTGCTGACTGTAGGCCGAGCGCAACACCAGATGAGAATAGTGATGTCGGGTAAACCACTAAAGAACACCAAAGAGTTTGTCTACCTCGGGAGCAAAATAACATGGGACGGTCGGTCTAAGAGCGAGGTCGACAGCCGTATACATCAGGCCAGACTTGCATTTAATAAAAGGTCGAAAATAATAGAATCAAATAATATAGACCTAAAACTGAGAATACTCCTCATCAAGACCTATGTATGGAGTATCTTGATGTACGGCTGCGAGACATGGTGTGCCTATCCGAAAGAGATAGACGGAGACTAGAGGCTTTTGAGATGTGGTCCTATAGAAGACTATTAGGAATTTCCTGGAGAGACCACATCACGAATGAAGAGGTTCTCCAACGAATCGAAGGAGGAAGGCACCTGCTCAGGATCTTGTCCGAAAGGCGTGCAAGATGGATCGGTCATATAATACGACAAGAGGGCCTTTTGCATGCCATAATGGAGGGTATGACTGAGGGGACAAACTCTAGGGGACGCCCACGCCGAGAGTACCTGGAGGACCTGTTGGTGGACGTGCGCTGCTCAACATATACAGATTTAAAAAGAGCCGCACAGGACAGGGAGGAATGGAGGAGAAGAGTTGAAATTGCTGCAAACCAGTCTTAGGACTGCAACCACAGAGAGAGAGAGTCTTAGTGATTGCACCTCACTTCATTACAGCCTGACGCTTTTCCTTTTATCTTATATTTTACAGCCATTCGCACTTCTTCTAAACTATTCCATTTTCCAAACATTCATTCCAAACCTCTCAACTGTATAAGATTCCTCGTTATTTGTACTACTTTCTTTCACCCCTCTCGTACAGTTCTTCGAAATATTCCATCCAACTTGAGAAAACCACTCCTTCTAACAAAACCTTTCAATTCTTATCTGTGATTCTACTCATACCACCCGTGTCAATTTTTCCTCATATTTCATGCACTTCTTTCAAAATATTTTTATACTTCTCTCCGCACTCATGCTCAACGTTCTGCCTTCTTCATCTCTGAGTTTCTTCATGTTTTCCTCAACAAATCGTTTTGTTTTAATCTAACCGTTTTAATACTCTTTTTTTCTTTTAATTGATACTTTTTCCTATTCTTGCTTCATTAAATACTCTCCGTGCTCTATTTTTCTCTTTCACGTTGTTTTTATCTTGCTTTTCTCACCATGCATCCCCTTTTTACATTTTACCCATTGACTTAGACATATTTTGCTAGACATAGTATATAGCCACGAATATATTTCTTGTTGGTATATTTTTCTTTAAGCTTTGTATATAATTAGGCTTAACCCTTTTTAAATATTTACTTTATTTTACTTCAACGGTCAAATAACCTTTTTGTTACAAAGTTTAAAAAAACGACAATATACATAATTTAACATTGACACGTTAGCAATTTCGTACAATAGAAATAAACATTACAAGTCGAACAATACAACCAAACAATCCACACCATTCAATCAATACATCCCAGCAAGAACCACTTCTTCACTTTACTCCTGTGAGTAACCAAAGTTATTTAAATATTAAAGTTTTTTAAATTAAATAAGGCTGTGTTTGCTGAAGTGCAACAGCTTACAAACAATAAATCAAAACCATCTGGTATCCACAGGATGTTTTGCTCATATATCATAATAGGTTAGTCAAAAAGTTTTGAAAGCAACATCTATGGAGCAGTAGAAAAACCAAAATTTCTCAACATTTTAATATTTCATCTTTCATAAGAACGTACTCAAAATTTCATTTCGATCTGTCAATTCATTCTTTGTTTACAAGCCATTTGAAGTTGACGTGTCAGTGTATTTTTTAACAATGGAAAAATCCGAATATCGTCGCAGTGATTAAATTCTTTGTTTTGGAAGGTTTATCGGCTACTGAGATCCATGCAAAGATGGTGAAAGTATTAAAGGAGTCTTCTCCTTCATTTTCAACCATTCACCGATTGGTTTTGGAGTTTAAGCGTGGCCGTATAAGCGTTGAAGACGATCCACGCTCAGGACGTCCAAAAAGTGCATCAACACCAGAAATCATAGCGAAAATACAGGATATGGTTTTGAAAGATCATCGATCGACTATGGACGTGATAGCTGACACCATAGGCATCTCACATGGAACAACATGGCATATTTTGGCTGAAGTTTTGGGTTTCAAAAAACTGTGTGCACAATGGGTGCCGCATTTGCTAACAATGCAACAAAAACACGCATTTGCTAACAATGCAACAATCAACTCAGATTATTAATGTGACCTTTTGGACCAGTTGGATGAAAAAATTGTGAAAAAAGACCCGGTTTGCAGAAGAAAAAAATCAGTTTTCATCAAGACAATGCACCTGCTCACACAGCTCAAAAAACCATCGCGAAAATCAGTGAATTGGGGTACGAATTGTTGCAGCATCCACCCTATTCGCCAGATTTAGCTCCCTCTGACTTCTGGCTGTTCTCACACCTCAAAAAATTCCTTCGTGGAAAGCATTTTTCATCAAACGAAGAGGTTATAGCCGTCGTAGAGGACTATTTTGCAGGCTTTCCAGAAAGTCACTTCCGTGATGGGACAACAAAGTTGGAAGATCGTTGGACCAAGTGTATTGATCTTATGGGAGACTATACTGAGCAATAAAAGTGATTTCTCCCAAAAAAAAATGTATTTTCATTTCCGCTTTCAAAACTTTTTGACTAATCTAGTATATAATTGCATCAGCTTGTTAAGACTCCATATTCGAAAACTTATCTAAAATGGAGTCTTAACATACTGATGCAATACTGTATGAGATTGCAATAATAGGGTTCCGATGCACATTCACGCTGTACTTTTACTTCAAATACATCTTCAAATATTTATATTTTATCGTTTTTGTTAATACAACTCCCGAAAACTTATCGAAAATGGAGTCTTAACATACTGACGAAATAATATATGAAATTGCTATGTTAAAATAGGGCTCCGATGTACGAGTACATTCACGCCGTACTTATACAGAGTGACCAAAAAGTCACGCACACGCTAAATGTTGTCCTGTGGCCTCCCAGCACGTAGTAAATCACTCACAGGCCCTTGAATTGGAAACCGCCGGACTAAATTAAGTATCGTTTGTTTATATGGTGGTTTTTCAACCCCAAAATGACGAGTGTAAGCTCTTTGCGTTAGCACAATTGATTGTGGATTTTCTAGATAAAATTTGATTATTTTAACAAATTACTCAGTTATACGTTTCTTTATATTTAATTTAAATAAGTAAATTATTCTTTTATAATCTGAAATAAAAATATAAAATAAATTATTTGCAGAAAGTTATTTGAATATTAAATAGTCTAGTGACTTTTGCGTCACCACGCCTTAGAGAGAGCGCGTCAGTGTGAAGATCAAAATGGTAGTTATTTAAAAGATGTAATTTTCAAAACTAAATTTATTTAATTTATAAAAAAAAAGTTGTTTTGTTTATTAAAAAATAAATGTAAATTATTAAGAAGTAAAAAAGTAATTTATTTTATTTTAAAATAGTCTTGTGACTTTTGGGCTACCCTGTACTTCAAATACATCTTCAAATATTTATTGTATATTTTATCGTTTTTGTTAAAACAACTCCCGAAAAATTATCGAATATGCAGTCTTAACATACTGATGAAATAATATATTAAAATGTTATAACAGGGCTACGATGTACACTCACGCCGTACTTGCACTTCAAATACATCTTCGAATATTTATATTTTATCGTTTTTGTTAATACAACTCCCGAAAACTTGTCGAATATGGAGTCTTAACATACAAAACTCATCGAATATGGAGTCTTAACATACATAGGGCTCCGATGTACAATCACGCCGTACTTGCACTTCAAATACATATTCAAATATTTATATTTTATCGTTTTTGTTAACACAACTCTCGATAACACGGACAAGTGGTGCGATATTATCGGGGGAGAATATTGGCAATCACACAATTAGCTATTATCGACATGGATTTGTTGTATTATACTATATATCCTTATCGTCCTGATAAATCGTATTGACAATAATCCAATTACAGTAGACTGACTATGTTTAGACGATTTTCCACGAATTTAAAAAAACATATATTTATCACTTCCGAGTAATCGTTGGAAAAACATATTTCAATTATAAATATTATTTTTTAAGCAGAATAAGATTGATTAATGTTCAATTGAACAAGCAACCCAGTTCAGATATCTTGGCAGTGAACTGCTCAGTTCTCACGACGTCCCCAGAGAAGTAAGGCCTCAGGTAGATAAAGCTGCAGTTGTGGCGGGCTGCCTGAGAGATGTAATATGGAGGAATAAAGATATGAGAACGGATAGCAAGGTACGCATTTATAAGACCTGTGTGCGACCTATCCTCACATATGGCATCGAAGCGAGGGCGGACACTGTCAGGACAAAAATTATGCTAAGGACAACGAAAATGAGAACTCTCCGCGCTATTGCTGGGAAACCTTTGCGTGATCGTGTAAGGAACACCACAATCCGAGAGGTTTGTGAGGTCCAAGATGTGGTCAAATGGGGACGACAGCGTCGACGATACTGGTGCCAACATGTACAGAGAATGAATTCCACAAGAATTCCATACACAGCTCTGCATGGGGTGCCGGATGGACGGCGTCCACCAGGGAGTCCCCTGAAACGATGGAGAGATAGCTGGAGGACAATCCTGCAGAAACAGACTCTTGAGTCTATAGAAAGTTTAAGAAGAAGAAGAACATTAATAATCTATTTTTTACCGTATTTTTTAAATGTATTTCCGATAACGATATCACCATCGACAACCTCCGTGGACTAGGTAAGACAGACACCTGTGACCCAACCAGGAGATAGCCGGTTCAAATGCCGATGGAACCCAGATTTTGTTTAAATGGATCCCTGTCTGTTTTTGTATTAAAGGTCTCTTTCTGGTTGATTGGATTATTGCCACATGGTAATAAACCCTCCAGGTTGTACTGTATACAAAGAAAGTGGACCGGACATGATCAAAATGTGCTAAAATGATAGTTCAAAATAGTATTTTAGAGCAAACTTTGATGTATGAAAGTGAACCGTGAACGTGGAAAATACAGCTTAACAAACTAAATAATCAATAAAAAATAATAATTGTTTATACAAATATTTATATTATTTTATTTGTGCATACCATTACCAAACTGTTTCGCCCAACTAAGTTTTTCATTTTTGAAACCATTAAAAACATATTTAAGATCCACGTATATGGTGGAATTATCGTCACGTTATCTATTCTAACCAACCAAAAATATGTTAAAGAAGCCTTAAGGGACAAAACTGGAATGCTTTTTATTTAAACTCTGGAATCAACCCTCGCGTTGGAAGACATGCGTCTTACCAACTACTATAGATCACGGAGGTCGTCAATCAACCGATATAAGTTTTTTTTTCTAGTGAAATTGTGAACATAATCTTAACAGTTGACGATATTGCTCAGTTAGAATATATTTGTTTCAATATTGCATTCAATTTCTTTCATATAAATCCACGCTGCTATACTCAAGAAAATATAGCATGGTCTTTGTAACGTTTGAAATGTCATGTCTCAAAGGGATGGGATAAAATCGTTTTTTTTTTACAAATCAAATCGTTTTTTTTTTTATAAATCGAAAAATTGTTTTTATCTAAACTGGCGTTTTAATTCCTAATTTTCATTTTACTGACTTTAAAATGTATTGTATGATTTGTATCTATCTTTAAATAGGCCAAGATCCGCTATGAATTAATAATAATTTCGAACATTTAATTTTATGTATAAAAAAATCAAAAATCCAATTATCGTATACCCCATCCCTAGCCAATGCAGACTAACGTAGTGACTTTTGACGAACGTCGCCAAATATTATTTTATTTTAGCAAACTGACATATTTTTGCTAATTTGTAACAAGATGTATTAATTTGTCCTTATTGTGAGTTTTATGTAATGTATTTACCTAAAAAACTTGATATTTATTAGAATCGAGGCTTACATTAAAGTTGATAAATTAATTAACCATTTAGACAGTCGATCGGAGCGTGGCTGTTATTGCGACAGGATTTTGAGTACTTGGGCTTTCAGGATGAATGACGAGTGGAAAGGATTTATGTGAGCTCGTGAGTGTGGGTTTCTTCTTGTTGTTTTAATTTTGATTGTTTTTGTATTTGTGTTTCTGTGTATTTTTTTTGTCTTTGTTTTGTTTTAATTTTTATTTTTATTCTTATGATTGTGTGCGGTATATTGTGGGATGAATATTTTTGGTATTTCTGGAGTGATGATGTGTGAGCAGTTGAATTTCGCAAGATGTTTCCAGTTGTAGTTGAGTGTCACTGTTTGTCAGGTTGATGAGAGCATGCAACGGGGTTTTGTTTTTGTGTAATCAAAAATCGGAAAGAAGTATCGATTTATTTTTTCATGCTTAATATCCTCAGTGAGATACAGGCAAAAGCCTAGTTTACTGGGGGTACGACAAATGAAAGGCAACAAACCCAGATCCATTAAAATTGTATGTCCAAATCAAATTACCTGTTGTTTTTTCTCAAATTGTGTATATTTCTTGTCATGTGTAATAATAAATAAATAAAATTAAAATTACGTTACAAGGTTGTATTTGGGCGAATTTATGGGACATTTTCTTTAGTATAGTAACTAGAATTTACTACCCCTATTGCAAATTTCCTGCATTTACACATTCAACGCATTCGTTTTTTCAGTGTGAAAGTGGTTGAGTAGATAAACCTGAAAATAAATAAAGGAAATTTATAAACCAACGTAACGATGGTTCAAGTCGAGAGTTCAACTTGAACCATCGAAAAGAGGAAGAAATCATTTATCTTTACTATTTTTTCTTAAATCAATTCGCTCATTTTTTTATTATTGTTATATTGATTTCTATCTTTTCTGAATAATCTTTTTCATTAATTTGATCTCATAAAATCTGATAACGACGCAGATAGATAGTTACTCCATTTTTTAATTAATGTGACCACATCTCTTACATAGAACAGTGATTTACCATATATTTTCGATCTTGTAGATTACGCCTAGCCGTAACCTGCGGGCAGCATGTAAAAGAATTCTGATGTCTGGAGAAGCTGATGATCACGGTTACAGATAAGGGAAAACAAACAAAAGGAAGGTGTCTTATAAGATGAAAGGATCAAATAAAGGAGTTAATTTCGTCCTATCGCGAAGCTCATGACTTAGCATAGTGACTCCCATGAAAGCCTCCGACGACTCTTCTCCGTCCATCCCTGCACTTTGCGGCTCGAAAGGTAGTCGTTAAGGATAGCATAGTTGCGTCTCTCACTTGGTCAGTCGAACTCAATAGGATTCTTCCTCGTGTACGTCGTCCTTCCACTCTTCCAGTAACCAAAAATCTCTCCAAACTGTCCCTAGGTCACGAGCAATATGTCCAAAGAATCGGAAGACTAGTCGAAAGCATATTATCGACAATCTGTTGGTGTTTCTCAGTTCTTCAAGAACCGAGGCGTTATTTCCCCTTGCTGTTCACAGAATTCTTAACACGCTTCATCAGCACCACAAGGAGTTAATGGAATTATCTTTAATCACTGCATTCAACATGGCCCAGGGCGGGGAAGGATGAAACAGGTAGTATACCAAGTTCCAGACATAGCAGGGGACCACGACACTCAGCATTGAACACGCGATGAAGGTAATTAAAAAAAAATATTAATTAAATTCGAGTAATAGATAATCTCAAATGATTGGTCAGTAAAACACAGTGGTGTCTCGTGAATACTTTTTATCCATAGCTATTCAAATAATCCATCTTTTATATTCGATTTCTGATATTAATAATACTAATCATCATCAGCTATTTGTGTAGCACTATCTGTGAAGTCTAGAGGGTGGAAGAGGTGTTGGCAGGAGACAAATCTCCTGGCTCCGCATATACGTGATTGGAGTGGTATAAGGAGCATTGGGGATCTTTTTCGGGTTGCCGGAGACAAAGATGTCTACTCTCAGGTGATAGTCAACGTTGGAGGGACCTGACATGACACTGGAAAGAATATGAAGCTTATTATTATCAATACAACCTCGTTCAAATATAGTCACCCTGTATACCATGGTATCTACCATGACACTGTACATATCTTGGTATCTCGCATGGTATGTATCACGGTATCCATCATGGTATCACCTGCTCGTGACACTGGGGGGATTTGACATGACACTGGGAAGAAGAATATATATTGATTAGTTAGATCCGAAGTGAGGCAAGCTAGAAATTCACTGGTGCAAGAAAAGAAACCCCATTCAGTGTTTAGCGTCCACTGCTTCTAGTAGGAACAAATTTTCTTACAATTTGACAAAGAAAGTATTTAATCAGATCTTATCATTTCTAAGTATGGCTCAGTCCACGGTCCAGATGGTAAGATGCATGTACTGCAACCCGGGGGTTGCGGGTTTAATTACCGTTTGAACCTAGATATTTGAAAATAATCTTATTGTATTTTGATTTCAAGTCTCTTAAACTAATGATCCGTTGACTATTAGTATTGATTTCAATTTAAAACAACCTCCACGTCCTAATCGATGTCTCGATGATTCGAGTTGATTCCCAATGGTACCTTAAAAAGGGTTTCATTCTGGGGAAAAAATCAGGTAACAATACTGGCACGCACTAGACGTTGTTGTTGATTCTACCCGTGTGGATGTGTTACCAACACATGGAATGTCGAATCGCCTATTCCGAGCCCACTCCAATGCTTTTAAGCCCATGAGCTTGATTACTGGGGCCCAAGGCAATATTGTCTCCCTGCCACGCTATTAATATGTTTGAATCGCTATTTCGCTTATATTGAAGGATATTATATGAAAAAAAGTAACAAACTGGAATCATTTCGCCTGAAGGAAGCCTCGGGATAGGAAGAAGATATATTAATGTATTAAGCGGAATAACAATGTAATTTATTACTAATTATTTTTGAACTTGAATGGAGTGCCACACAGTTAAAGCCGATACCATCGATAAATTATTATTTTTACTAAGTTTCCAGCTCCTAATTTGCGTCTATCTATAGTCCTAATGGATTCCTGAATTCCAATATTTAATAGCACCCACTCTCTGTCGTTTTTCCAACTTAATTCGTCCCAAACAAAATTTATTTTTTAATAATCTAGGTTTTATATGAACAATTTTTTTTTATTTACATATGACAAGAAATATACACAATTTGCGAAAAAACAACAGGTAATTTAATTTGGACACACAATTTGAATGGATCTGGGTTTGTTGCCTTTCATTTGTAATGTCCCCAGTAAACTAGGCTTTTGCCTGTATCTCACTGAGGATATGTACAACACTATCATCTTTTCACAGAAGCCACATAATAAGTCTCCCTCGTTCCTGTATTTGCTTGTACACCCTATGTTTTGTATATATTTTTTTAATTCGATCAAATTTAATATTGTAAGTTGCAATAGGAAATAAAGTTAATAAGGTACTAAAAGACATATATTCTAACTAAACAATATCACGATCTGCTAAAATTAAGGTTAAGAACAACGTATCAGTGGCATGGCATTATTAATGCATGGGAGTGAAACATTGACATGGATAATGAATAAAAAGGGTCAAGTAAATACAGTGAAAATTCCAGCATTTAAATAAATGTGTGGTGTGTTAATGTATAACAGAATACAAGTACCCGGCGGTACGTAATACACATCGTTTGTAGATCGTCGTCTCTGTCGCACAATGCGCTACTAGTCCGGAATCGTAGTAACGATGTAGTTAGCGCATCGTGCGACAGAGACGACGCTCTACAAACGATGTGTATTACTTACCGCCGGGTACTTGTAATTATTAAGGATTAATATGAGCTTAAAACTGATATGTTAAATAGGGTAAAAAAAAGTACATTGAGACGGTTCGGACATGTAAAATGGATGTGTAATAATAGACTAACTAAACAAATGTATAATACAAACATAAGTGGAAAGTCTTATAGATGACGACCGAAATACGTATGATTTGACCAAGTGAATCAAATTTTGAAAAAAAAAAGAATAGATTAGGAGTAAAAGAAACAGAACGAACTGTATGAAATGTATTGACGTGGAAAAGGCGGAAAAAACAACTCTGCTTATCCCAACAGGGGAATGGCGTGATTGTGCTTCTATATTAAATTATAGCCTGATCTAATTATTATTTAAGAATACCGACGCCACTGACATCAGTGATATGACACTTGATAAATAACACATCAAGTAACGTTGCAGATTTATAAATGTGGTATCAGTCAGTCTGTGTTAACCATCATGGTGCTGTGCAGTGCCTGTCTGGTGCTAGTCGGGGCAGCGGCCCTCTTCTACTTCGTGATGACCTGGAACAATAGCTACTGGCAGAAGCGAGGGGTGCCCTTCATCAAACCCAGCTTCTTCTTCGGGAATTTTAAAGATGCCTTTCAAGGAAAACAGCATTTTGGTCTTATGTATGCTGAGCTCTATAGGTAAGCAACTATCAACGTCAACACTTTGTATAATCTATCTAAGTCAACACTTTGTATAATCCTTTCCTTCATTACATCAATACTTTGCATAAAACTTTCTTGAATTATATCAACACTACATTGCCCATTCTTTCCTTCTATCAACACATAGCGTAAAATTTTCCTTAATTCTGTCAACATTTTGCATAACTCTTTCCCTAATTCTATCAATACTTTGCATAACCCTTCCCTTCATCACATCAATGCGTTGCATACCCTTTCATTCATTCTATCAATTCTTTCCATAACCTTTTCCATAATTCTGTCAACACTTTGTATAATCTATCTAAGTCAACACTTTGTATAATCCTTTCCTTCATTACATCAATACTTTGCATAAAACTTTCTTGAATTATATCAACACTACATTGCCCATTCTTTCCTTCTATCAACACAGTATAAAATTTTCCTTAATTCTGCCAACACTGTGCATGCCTCTTTCCCTAATTCTATCAACACTTTGCATAACCCTTCCCTTCATCATATCAATACGTTGCATACCCTTTCATTCATTCTATCAATTCTTTCCATAACCTTTTCCATAATTCTGTCAACACTTTGCATAACTATTTCCCTTATTCCACCAAAATTTTGCATAATCCTTCCCTTAATCCTATCAATACTTATTAAAACCATTTCCTTCATTGTGTCAATAATAATTTACACAACTCTTTCCCTTATTCTATCAGTACTTTGTATAACCCTTCCCTTTATCCTGACAACATTTTGCATAAACCTAGCCTTAATTTTATCAATACTTTACATAACCTTTTCCTTAATGTTATCAACACTTTGCATAACTACGAGTATTCCCTTCATTCATTCTATCAACATTTTGTATAATTTTTTTCTTAATTCTATCAATACTTTGTATAACATTTTCCTTAATGTTATCAATACTTGGCATAATCCTGTTTTTCATTGTATCAATACTTTGCATAACCTTATCCTTAATTCTGTCAACACTTTGCCATAACTAATTTATTTATTCTATCAATACTTTGCATAGCTTTTTTCTTAATTCTATCAATACTTTGTTTAATATTCTCCTTAATTTTGTCAAATCTTTATATATTGTAACTCTAACATAACTTCCTTAATTCTATCGACACTTTATTTTTTATTTTTTTATTTATTATTACACATGACAAGAAATATATAGTACATAATTTGCGAAAAAACAACAGGTAATTTAATTTAGACATACATAATTTTAATGGATCTGGGTTTGTTGCCTTTCATTTGTCGTATCCCCAGTAAACTAGGCTTTTGCCTGTATCTCACTGAGGATATTTAGCATGAAAAAATAAATCGATACTTCTTTCCAATTTTTGATTCCACAAAAACAAAACCCCGTTGCACGTTCTCATCAACCTGACAAACAGTGACACTCAATTACAAGTGGAAACATCATGCGAAATCAAACTCTTCACACATCATCACTCCGGAAAGACCAAACTTGTTCATCCCATAATATACCGCACACAATCATAAGAATAAAAACAAAAACAAAAGTAAAACCAAAAATGAACCCAAAATGAAACAAAAATAAAACCAAAAATGTTCATCCCATAATATACCGCACACAATCATAAGAATAAAAACAAAAGTAAAACCAAAAATGAACCCAAAATGAAACAAAAATAAAACCAAAAATGTTCATCCCATAATATACCGCACACAATCGTAAGAATAAAAACAAAAGTAAAACCAAAAATGAACCCAAAATGAAACAAAAATAAAACCAAAAATGTTCATCCCATAATATACCGCACACAATCGTAAGAATAAAAACAAAAACAAAAGTAAAACCAAAAATGAACCCAAAATGAAACAAAAATAAAACCAAAAATGTTCATCCCATAATATACCCCACACAATCATAATAATAAAAACAAAAATAAAACCAAAAATGTTCATCCCATAATACGAGTATACCGCACACAATCATAAGAATAAAAACAAAAACAAAAGTAAAACCAAAAATGTTCATCCCATAATATACCGCACACAATCATAAGAATAAAAATGAACACTAAAATATACAGAAACACAAATACAAAACAACAAAAATCAAAACAACAAGAAGAAACACACACTCAAGAGCCCACACAAATCTTTTCCACACGTCATTCATACTGAAACTTTGCATAACCCTTTTTTTAGTTCCAATCAACACTTACCGACATTTTAAAGAGTTACCGATAGTGATTGATATTCTAGATAAGGAGTACTAATTAGATGGTTATTTTATTGTGTCGTTTATTTTATTTAGTTAATGGCAAGTTGAAACATTGGAATGTTAATCTAAATCTCAACATATAAGTTTTGTATTTACAAATGAAAATGTATACATTAAAATAAACATATCATAAAAGTCACGGTTATCACGGCTACTCTAACATATCTACGAGTATATACTATAGTTAGTTAAAAAAATTGAATCCTTAATGCACACATACGTATACGAGTAGATCGTTCAGCCAGAAGTCATTTTGCAATAGTGTGAGTAACAGTGCGTTTACAAAAACTTGTCACTTTATTTTTTTAATGAAGTGAAAAAGCAAAAAAAATTTAAAATAATATTTTATATTCAAACATTGAAATGAACACATACGTTTTGTAAATTAAAAATGCTGTCAGCTTAAATTGTAATAATCATAAAAATAAAATGAAAGTAAGTTTATTTCACATATTAATTGTTTAGGCATGACAGATTCTAGGAAACATTAAATAACAATAATGATTTTTTTTAAAGATTAAAAATAAATAAAGTACAAGTATTATAAAGTAAAAATGTTCGTCAGCTTTAATTAGATTGTACATAAAAATAAAATGAATGTAAGATTATTTGACATATTAATGTATCATAATTACAATGCCAAATAATAAAGTTTTAAAATAATAGTGGATGGAGTTATACTAAATTCCATAAAACTTAAAGTTATAACAAAGTACATTCTAAGCTTTCGAAAGATTTTGAATTATATATTACATTAGACAAAAATCGCACTCTTAATTTCGACATGGTAGTGTTTTTCTAATCACCGAGTATTTTAACAACAATACAAACGTGCGCTCTGCGCGAACCAATCGTGTGGCATTCTAAAACCAATACCACAACATAAGTTGTGTAATACAGAGAGTGTTACTCACACTATTGCTAAATGACTCTTCTGGCTGAATGATCTATACCACTAAGCTTTATCCCTTTTGAAATAGATAGAGAGGACAGATCTGTATACAGAGCACTAAATTTTTGTCTCATATGATTTCTCTTATTTTTTAAATTTTCATCTATCAAAATATTATTCACTTGATCTAATCGTGCTTTTCTTGATCTTCCTCTCTCACGCCTTCCACTCACATATGCACTATATATTCCTTTTATTAATCTTTCTTCATTCATTCGTTCTACATGCCCAAACCATCTCAGAGTACTCTACTTCATCTTACTCAACACAGTCTTAAGTTCGCATTCATCCTTAATCATGTAGGAACTACTGTCGTCGCTGAATATTGTCGTCACACACGGTCAACGACCGACGAAACGACCTTCGGATATGTCCAAAGGTCGCATACCAAAATATTGATATTGTTTACCCACGAATACTATTTACGATACATTCCACAGTAGAAAGAGAACGCATCACGCTGTCTCGCCGTTTTCGCCAACAAATTGTCTACCCACAATATTATTTGCGATGTCTGCAATATTTCAATCGACCATCTCTGCACGCACAGAAGCGAGATAAAAATATATTGCGGGCGCACTCCCGCGCCCATTCTGAAATGTATAAATACCTACTTACCGATAAATAAAGCATCATTAATCATTAATTATTATTCATTGATTCATTAACTCTCTCTTTCCGCATTGCTAATTGACGAATTTTATTTAAATACCAAACAATCAAAATCATCATCGCGTCCTCAAAGGACATCTGCTAAAATCACTTCATTCTGTATTTTTTTAGTGTCCCATTGACTTTGTTTCCTATCGCTGCACGCCAATCGACATCCCTGTTAACTCTATTCCTTTATCCGAGAAAATACTACCCAAATAGCAGAATTCATCAACTTACGCCAATCTTTCATTATTCACCTATACATACATATACCATATGTTATATTGCAATTTACTTTGAATAAATTTCCTCCAAGGAACCAATTCAGTTATATTTTTTGTGACCCTTTAACTATACAATTATGCAAAAACACTTCAACCCTTTTAACAACACGTTTCTTAGTTTTCCCCTACCACGCCTTACAATCACTTTTGCTTTGTATATCTGTTGTTTTTCTCAAATTGTGTATATTTCTTGTCATGTGTAATAATAAATAAATAAATAAATAAATAAATAAATCTTCCTTCATTCACTCATTCTAGACGCCCAAACCATCTCTCTATGCTCTTTTTCATCTTACTTAATATATCAGCCTTTAGTTCACGTCCATTCTTAATCCCTTCATTCCGTATTCTGCTATTAATTGTCACTCCATATTTCTTCGTAGTACATACATGTCAACAGAATTTGTTCGGTTATAAATACCCTTCGTTTTTTTATTATTCCTAAAACTCGATCCGAATATATTTTAACTATTTAATGTTTTGTTGTAAGAATTTACAGATAATATATTCCAATATCCTTGGTCCTTAGAATGAATAAGCGACGGGAGGAGATTATGTCAAGGAAAATTATGTACGTGATTAGTCCAAGTTGTATAAAATATCAACTAAAACTTATTTATTTATTGTATTTAACACTTTTATTGCAAACACCATATTTAGGGTTTATTGCCAGGCGGTTATCTCTTCCAACCAACCAAACAAAAGTAAATTAAGCAAGTTACGTGGTCGCATAAATCATTCAAATGACTATCCATCCCCACGAAATCCATAAACACATACGAGAGCATATGCCCACGAACCCCACAAAGACGAACAATCACCCGAACATTATTTTTCATATAAAGTAAGATATCACCAATCAACTTATGTACCACTAGCCCATATTTCCACTGGTACTTCTAATGTACCACCAAATAACGCCGAAATACATCCAAGTAAAATTAATTTTTAACCTGAATATAAATTTACCACAATTACTGAAGTCAATTTAATCACAACATAACTATTTTTTATTAAAATTTAATACAAATATATAACGTTTTGTTTTATACGCACAAGTCGGCACACCAAGAACAACTAACTGTCAATAATATTAGAAGCTAAATGAATTTGAACAGGACCAGACCTACAGCTGTGCGGATATGAGTCATAAGTATTATATTATACGAAGTGGTACATAATCTGAACGTTCGTGCAGCAATAGAGAGAGGTTTAATAAGTGGTACATTGCGTATACCACTGTGCAGTACTGCGTCAAAAAAAGGTGGTACATAACGTGGACCACTAAGCCAGTAAGAGTTAAGAGGAGAATTAATATCGGTGGGCAAAATTAAGAGTCAACGCGGAATTGGTAGAAGGCGTCTGTCTTGGTTACGCAACATTCGCGAATGGACAGGATCCAGACAGATGAAAAGCTGGTCCGTGCCGTCAAAGACAGAGATGTTTTCTCAAGAGAGATCATCGGTGTGAAAGGGATCGGGCAGGGCACATAAAAAAGTTGCAGAAATATTGTGTTGCACACAAGTATAATATTGTGTGAAATTAATAATAAACACGTCCAGAAATAAAGTCCATAAACAATGAACACGCGTTTTTTTATCAAAATAAAAATAAAACAAATTAATTCTAAGGTTATTTTATGGGCTAACTGCCAAAAGTTGACAACTACAAAATTTTAATTATACGACTCCACGTTTTTTTTTGTATTATTAAACTTTCGTTGTGTACACAACAACTATACTTCAGAAAGTCTAGGATGAACCATGCGACGTTTGTCACAAAGGGATGGGGTAAAATCTTTTTTTTTTACAAATCGAATAGTTTTTTTACAAATCGAACAATTGTTTTTCTCTAAACTGACGTTTTAATTCTTAATTTTCATTATACTGACTTTCTAATGTATTGTACGATTTGTATATATCTTTAAATTGGCCAAGATACACTATGATATAATACTAATTACGAACATTTAATTAAAATCGATTTTCGAAATCGATTTTTGAAAATCCAACTATCGTATACCCCCCATCCCTAGCCAATGCAGACTAACGTAGTGACTTTTGACAAACGTCACCAAATATTATTTGATTTTAACAAACTGCCACATTTTTGCTAATTTGTGACAAGATGTATTAATGTGACATTATTGTTAGTTTTATGTAATGTATTTACCTAAATAACTTGCTATTTATTAGAATCGAGGCTTATATTAAAGTTGATAAAGTAATTAAAATTACTGAACATCGTTACAAGGTTGTATTGGGGCAAATTTGTGAGCTGTCATACGGTTCATCCTAGATTTTCCGAACTATAGGCGGGTTTATTGACATGTGGCAATCTATTCCTAGCAACTAGAAAGGTATTATTAATTCAAAATTAAGCTACAAACCTTAAAATAATATATCTTAAACCTTAGATTAGCAGACAGGACTCTTACCAACTAAGCTACAAAAGTTATTAAATATATTTAAAAGCCTTTATATGGTATTAAACCTAAGAACATATATGAAATAATTATGTGTGGGCATATATTTTGACCCTCGTATATTTTGTTCAACTGGCTCTGTACCGGAATACTTCGGAATTGGGAAAGTTAAGCGCCGTGCAGCAGTGTATTTGTGTATTTATGTTAATATATGAGTATGTTATTTGTTCTACCATATATTGTTATTATATACTGACTATCACCTCACTTTATGACAGAAAGACGTTGCTGAAAAGTTGTCCGCAAATAGAAAACTATTTAGAAAAATAGGAGGCTATGTAGAAAATAAGAGGCTATGTAGAAAATAGGAGGCTATGTAGAAAATTGAAGGCTATGTAGAAAAATAGGAGGCCAAGTAGAAAAATAGTAGGCTATGTAGAAAATTGGAGGCTATGTAGAAAATAAGAGGCTACACAGAAAATAAGAGGCTATACAGAAAATAGGAGGCTATGTAGAAAATAGGAGGCTATGTAACAAATAGGAGGCTATGTAGAAAATTGGAGGCTTTGTAGAAAAATAGGAGGCTATGTAGAAAATAGGAGGCTATGTAGAAAAATAGGAGGCTGTGTAGAAAAATATGAGGTTATGTAGAAAATTGAAGGCTATGTAGAAAGATATGAGGCTGTGTAGAAAATTGGAGGCAATGTAGAAAGATATGAGGCTGCGTAGAAAATAGGAGGCTATGTAGAAAATTGGAGGATATGTAGAAAAATAGGAGGCTGTGTAGAAAAATATGAGGTTATGTAGAAAATTGAAGGCTATGTAGAAAAATGGTAGGTTATGTAGAAAATTGAAGGCTATGTAGAAAATTGGAGGCAATGTAGAAAAATTGGAGGCTATGTAGAAAATAGGAGGCTAAGTAGAAAAATAGGAGGCTATGTAGAAAATTGGAGGCTATGTAGAATATAAGAGGCTATGTAGAAAATAGGAAGCTATGTAGAAAATAGGAGGCTATGTAACAAATAGGAGGCTATGTAGAAAATTGGAGGCTATGTAGAATATAAGAGGCTATGTAGAAAATAGGAGGCTATGTAGAAAATAGGAGGCTATGTAACAAATAGGAGGCTATGTAGAAAATTGGAGGCTATGTAGAATATAAGAGGCTATGTAGAAAATAGGAAGCTATGTAGAAAATAGGAGGCTATGTAACAAATAGGAGGCTATGTAGAAAATTGGAGGCTATGTAGAATATAAGAGGTTATGTAGAAAATAGGAAGCTATGTAGAAAATAGGAGGCTATGTAACAAATAGGAGGCTATGTAGAAAATTGGAGGCTATGTAGAAAATAGGAGGTTATGTAGAAAAATAGGATAAAAAATGTTGTAATTATGTTGGTATTTAAAAAAAAAATGAATCTAAGTTACTTTCCGGATAGCCCTCGTATGTAAATACGAGTATACTATATAACATATAGTATGTAACAGCACTTTCCGCATAGCCCTCGTATGTAAATACAAGTATATAACAGATGTAATAGCACTTTCCGGATAGCCTTCGTATGTATATACGAGTATATAACATATGTAATAGCATTGTTCTGTTATCAGAACCTTTTAACAGTAACCAGACGATAACTATTTTTGTTAAGTTGTGACATAGCATTACGCTTATCTTTCTAATTCAACTAAATAAATAAAGTGATGCAGAGATAAAGCTATGTTTTGTATTTCCTCTTGGTTGAGGGTCATGACTTTGTATAGCGCCATTCAAATTATCAAGACTCCACGGTTTACACTCCCGATCTAAAAACGTCAACGAAGAATAATATTTAATTATCATATCTGTATTAATTATCGAAATGTGTAAAAAATATGTATTTTTAATATACGCAAGAGCACGAGGTCACTTTTTTTAATCTTATGAAATACGCATATACGCAAAAACGACCCAACTCACAAAATACATATTTTTTTTATTTATTGTAAATATTTTCTAAAAACAACTCTAATATGGGGGAAAATATCGTCATCACGTCAGATTTCTGTATATTTATTTATTTATTTAACACTTTTATTGCAAATACAATCTGGCAGGATTATTGCCAGGCGGCAATCTCTTCTAACCAAACAGACAAAGTAAATTAAACAAGTTACGTGGTCGCATAAATCATTCAAATGACTATCAATCCCCACGAAATCCATAAACACATACGTCAGCATATGCCCATGAACCCCACAAAGACGGGCAATCACCCGAACATTGTTTTTCACATAAAGTGAGATATCATCAATCAAAAGCAAAGGAAGGGATGGTGGAGAGGAAAGGAAAAGAAAAATCAGGAATGAAACACGTTATTTTACTGACTAGAAATTAAGAGTTTTTTTTAATTTCTACTGGAGTAGGCAAAGAAAACAGACCTCAATTTCATTATATCCTGGCACATACTTCGTGGCAACCTCCGCGGTCTAGTTAGTAAGACGCCTGTCTCCCAACCCGGAGATTGCGGGTTCAAATCTCGCTGGAACACAATTTTTTTTTTAAACAATTCCAGTCTGGTTTTTACTTAAAGCAACTTTAACGTATATCTGGTTGGTTGGAAGAGATTGCCATATGGCAGTAAGCCCGTCAGGTTGTACTGTATGCAAATAAAGTATAATATAATACAATGCACGTCTGCCACGTTTATGCACGTCATCATGTATGCATACTTTCTTATTATAAAGATATTTATCTCTTTCAGAATTTTAATTTATGTGGTCGTGCCACGTTTTTCTAGATCTTCCTAAACTTACCTTCTTTTTTATAATACTCATATATTTTTCATGTATCGTGGCCTGTCCTTACGTTGACGATTACTTTTGAGAAAATATCTGTCGTTGGCGGCACGAAATAGCTCCTCAACTGGCCATTAGCGAATATTGACAAAGCCTTCGAATTCACCTGATCTGGCTCCCTGCGACTTTTTCCTGTTCAACCGACTTAAAAAACCGCTTCGCGGAACGCGATACAGCACCCGAGAGGATGTCATGAAAAAATCGAAGAAAGCTCTGATGGACATACCGAAAATTGAGTACCAGCGGTGTTTCGAGGATTGGATCAAGCGCTGGCGTAAGTGCGTTGCAGTCGATGGGGAGTACTTTGAAGGGGACCATATCGATGTTGATGAATAAACTTGTATTTTCGATTTTACGAATAAAGTCCTAAAACTTTTTGATCAAGGTAGTATATAATGAAACCAAGTATGTCTCTTAATAGATTACATACGGCTCTGGGCTGTCTGAGTCCCGGACTGTTGTGTGGAGTATTTATTTATTTATTTAATTTACGACACTAGTGTCTTTTATAAACAAATGCAGATATGACAAGTTAATAAAGTATTTAAAATTATTGACAAAATTACAAAACTTTATCTTAAACTATACTAAAGAAAATGAGGCATGGTCCCTGTGACGTTTCACAAATTGGCCCCAATACAACCTTGTAACGATGTTCAGTAATTTTAATTATTTTATCAACTTTAATATAAGCCTCGATTCTAATAAATAGCAAGTTATTTAGGTAAATACATTACATAAAACTAACAATAATGACAAATTAATATATCTTGTCACAAATTAGCAAAAATGTGGCAGTTTGTTAAAATCAAATAATATTTGGTGACGTTTGTCAAAAGTCACTACGTTAGTCTGCATTGGCTAGGGATGGAGTATTCGATAATTGGATTTAAAAAAATCGATTTCGAAAATCAATTTTAATTAAATGTTCGTAATTAGATGTTCGTAATTAAATGTTCGTAATTCATAGTGGATCTTGGCCTATTTAAAGATACATACAAATCATACAATACATTAGAAAGTCAGTATAATGAAAATTAGGAATTAAAACGTCAGTATAGAGAAAAACAATTGTTCGATTTGTAAAAAAACTATTCGATTTGTAAAAAAAAACGATTTTACCCCATCCCTTTGTGACAAACGTCGCACGGTTCATCCTAGACTTTCTGAAGTATAGTGGAACAACGCTTACATAGAATATGAATTGGATTTTTTAAATCATTGTTTTAGTTTTTACATATTTCATTCTACATATATACCATCAAGCCATTTCCTTGTCGGGTAAGCAGAGAGGACAGAGCACCACACTTTGCTAACTCGACACACACACCCTTAGCCTCTTCCAAATTCATACACCTTCTCATACAACCTCTACAGTTTCTTTGACTTTCTAAATTTACTTCTTTCAGAATGTTATTCACTTGATCCTACCATGATTTCCTTGGTCTTCCACTCACATCTACACTGTATATCTATTTTGTTAGTATTTCTTCATTCATTGCAAAATCTTATTTGAGGTGCATGGCGGTGTGGTAACGCACTGGACTTCCGTGCGGAAGGTTGTCGGTTCGAACCCCGCGCTGTGCTACTCCCCTCGAGTGACACAGGCACTTCTTCCGCCTAGTGTTCGAGGGTATAAGGATACCTATGACTTCGGTCATATATATTCTTTTAAAAAAAATGTTAAATCTTATTTTAGTGCTCAGTGTCACTGCACTCTGAATATTATCTGTATTTTTTTAAAATTATTTTTTTAAATTTAATCACATATCGGAAGATCTACTAAAGTTCTTTTTTGTAGTTCGTCTTCCCCTGGTAAGTTATCTGCAGTTTTCTTACCAAATGTTTTATTAAACATATACAAGTACAGTACTCGGCGGTAATACACATCGGGCTTAAGAAAGAGACTGTCGGCCATAATCGGCTAACATCGGCTTTGTAGAGTGTCGTTTCCGTCCTTAGAACGCTTGACAACAACTGACAAATCGCGACGGAATACGTGTATGAATGACAGAGACGACCCTCTACAAAACCGAAGTTAGCCAATTATGGCCGACAGTATCTTTCTTAAGCGTGGTGTGTATTACTTACCGCCGGGTACTGTACCTTATCTTATAGACGCAGCCACTACTTTACTATTTACTCAACCTTTATTCGACTTCAATTTATTTTGTAATACTTTTAATCTGTCAAAAATATTGGGTTTAAATCCTGAATTGGAGCGCCCTTGAGGAGAGTCTGCTCTCTAAACGACACTATATAAATTGTCTTTTATTACTACTATTGGTCTTGTAGCGTACCTACGTCCCCTAAATAAAATTGAATTGTCAAACATAATTTATTGTCAAAATTGTAAACAGGGTCAACGACCGATGAATCAAACTCTGAATTATTTACAATTGTCACATACTAGAAACGTCAACATTATTCACACGCGAACACTATTTACACTGCATACCAAGGTAGAAAGAGAACACATCGCTTCCGACGTGATAGCACGCGCAGGAGTGAGATGGGGATATACGGCGAACGCATTGACGCGGCCCGTTCCGAATACAAATAAATATCCTACCCGTCAATCAGTGCACGCGCAAGAGTGAGACAGAATATGTATCGCGAGCACATTCACTCACTACTATAAAAATACCTACTTGTAGAGAAATAAACATTATTATTCATCCAACTGTCAAGACTTGTTATTATTTGCCCGCTATTCACTTTCGCTTTTATCCGCATTCCCGAGTTCTATATTTATTTAAATACATATCAAAATCATCACGACGTATCAAGATAAGCAACTCGCTACAGTCTTAATGAGTGAAACGTAAAAAATAAAGAAAAATAAAAAATATAGTGTTAATAATTAATACTTATTGACCTTGGGGCTGTAAAATATTATAATTTTATGATTTTCAGGAAATTCCCCGATTCGCCAGTTGTTGGAATCTTTAAACAGAGGAATCCAGTCCTACTGGTCAGAGACCCTGAAGTCATCAAGACTGTCCTCGCTGGCAACTTTGCAGCATTCACAGACAACGACTTTCAGGCAAGGAGAGCTTATCTTAATTATTTTTTACACATATTCGTAGGAGTTATATGAGAGAAGGAGAGGCGAAGGATGTGCATCGAGATAGGAAAGTCTGGCGCCTTGTCCTCGCTTCCAATCCCAGCAAGGAAATTACGTAATGTAACAGTACCCGGTGGTAAGTAATACACATCGGGCTTAAGAAAGAGACTGTCGCCCATGATCGGCTAATTTCGGCTTTGCAGAGCGTCGTCTCTGTCGTTCATACACGTGCTCCGTCGCGATTTGTCAGTCATTGTCAAACGTTCTAGGGACAGAGACGACGCTCTACAAAACCGAAGTTAGCCAATTATGTCCGACAATCTCTTTCTTAAACTCGATGTGTAGTACTTACCGCTGTACTGGGCACTGTATGTACAACATACTTCCTTCGCCTTCTCCACATCTTCTCGTACAACTCCTTCTGTTTCTATACTTGAGAAAATGTAGCATGGTTCCTGTGACAGTTCACAAATTAGACCCAATACAATCTTGTAACGACGTTCAATAATTTTAATTATTTTTTCAACTTTAATATAAGCCCCGATTCTAATAAATAACAAGTTATTTAGGTAAATACATTACATAAAACTATCAATAATGACAAATTAATACATCTTGTTACAAATTAGCAAAAATATGTCAGTTTGTTAAAATCAAATAATATTTGGTGACGTTTGTCAAAAGTCACTACGTTAGTCTGCATTGTCTAGGGATGGGGTATACGATAGTTGGATTTTCAATTTTTTATACATAAAATTAAATGTTCATAATAAGTATTAATTCATAGTGGATCTTGGCCTATTTAAAGATAGATACAAATCACACAATATATTATAAAGTCAGTGTAATGAAAATTAGGAATTAAAACGTCAGTTTATAGAAAAAACAATTTTTCGATTTATAAAAAAAACGATTTTACCCTATCCCTTTGAGAGATGACATTTCAAATGTCACAGGGACCATCCTACATTTTCTCAAGTATAATACTTCTAGCCTTACAAAATTTTATTCACTAAGTCGATATTAGTATACGTTTCTCGGTCGACCTCTACCACAACTCTAACTTATACTTGCATTATGGATAGTCAATAATTCGGCACTGATCCGTTCTATGAGTATATATCCAAACCACCTCAACATTCTCTTTTCACCCTAGTTAACACACAATTTTTTAGATCATATGTAATTAAATCAGGGCTGTGGAGTCGGAGTTGGAGTCGGAGTCGCGGAGTCGCGGTGTTTGGGCCGGAGTCGGAGTAGGAGTCGTAAAAAACGAGCGACTCCGACAAATTTTTCGTTAAAATTTAAAATACATTTTTTTTTAATTATTATAATGAATGTGTATTGTGCACGAATATTAAACTTGCAGGCGCAAGTCGCGCCGATATGGTGAATCACCGAGATCCATTTAATGCATAAAGTCTACGGAAATGTGTTTGTCTCCTTCTTTCTCACGTCGAAAGAAAATTCTGTTGGCTGGGATCTATGTTAACCCCATGGTTCGATCCATATTGACGGAAGAACAAATAAATAGAGCGAAAATCGCTCTGTTTGAATTAACCGTTCGTATGAAAGGCCTTTGACTAGAAAAAGGGACGACAGCAGGCAGCGTACACGAAGTATCATCATCTTCATCCGACACCACTGAATCTGAAGACGATTTTGAAAAATATCTCAATGAACAAGATAAACTAAAACGTCCTCGTTTGAATCACAGTCCCAATATAGATGAAGGAGACTCTATTTCAAAATTTAAAATTGAATTTTATGATGCATTGAAAATAATGGAAAAAATTGACCGAACTTATAAGTTAAATGTTGAAATGGCAATACATCGGTATCTAGAAATCGTAAAAGATTCAGCATTGATCGTTACAGCATTACCCCCAACCCAAGTATCCGTAGAGCGGTTTTTTTCCGCTCTTAAAATTCTCAATTCTGATTTGAGAGCCTCTACGAATACAGATTTAATAGAAGCAATGTTGTTTTTAAGAATAAATTCTATTAAATTCTAATAAATAATTATTAAAGTTTGATCTTGTTTTATTTTTATCCCTATAACATGAAAAAAATGGCTATATGCAAAGGTAGGAAACAACCTGCTAAAATTGAGCTTTTTTGAGTCGGAGTTGTAGAGTCGGAGTTGTGGAGTCGGAGTCGTGGAGTCGGAGTTGTGGAGTCGGAGTCGTATTGTTGGTAAATATAGGAATCGGAGTCGGAGTCGTGTTTTTTTTAAGCGACGCCACAGCCCTGAATTAAATACAATACGTAAATAAAGAACTGCAGCGATTTTGATATTTAAAATCCTTCCATTTCAAAATTATCGGTAAATACGTTCATATTTAGATTAAGAGACACGTTTGCTGGAAGAGCCTTGAACTCGTCACAAGATTATACTGCAAAAGTTTTAATTAAATGTCTGATTGTTGATAATTAGTCAAGTGATGGTAACATATACGGGATTTTGCAAAAAAAATTCAAAGTAAAAATATTTACTGAACGTTAATTTTCTTTTTATTCTCATGTACCTATCAACTCAGATTATCCAAAACATATCCGTGAATTAAACGCCAACTGTCGAAAATAAGGAGTTTTCATATTTCATTACCTTTTTTTCCTAACGCTATGGTAGTTGATTTCATTAACCCTTCCTTCCCTGTGATGTGTAACTAGTACACATTGCTTATAAAAACTTTAATACCTCTATAAATATAATAAATACTGGGTCTAAATTTTAGCTGTTCCTCCGTAATACATTTACGCATTGAATGAAAAAAAAATTAAAATAATTAGCACTTATCGGCCACATCAGATATATTTTGTGAAAATCGGGATTAAATTCACCAATACAATCAAACGTGTGCCAGTGTGTGACCTAGGTATATTCATTCTAAAAAATCGCTATGAGTGAGGAAGCAACGCTATTCACGTCTCACTCTACTTCGGTATATGGGAACGCAAGAAATAGAATCTCAGTTCGCTCGCTTCCCTCGCTTCAGTAGCTCTCGAGCATCCATTTGAGGTGGTCTCTTCACCCATTTTGTGAACGTCGGCCGATGTTTTTTTCATGTTTTCAGCAATTAAATTTAATTTATTATCACTTTTGACTTCAAATTTAATTAATTTATGCGATTGGCTATGAATATAATTATTTTTCCGACTTTAAATCGCTCATTTTTACATGTGTGTTGAATACACAGCACTGGAACGCGCGGATTTTTTAGCACTGAAGGGGAAGGTTAATATGTCAAAGCTGGAAAAAAATATGGAAGAGCAGAACTACCACCGTCACGATAAAAATGCGCCTCATTGAAAAGTCTCTCATCTTCATGTATGGCGCAGAGACTCGGACTCTGAGAGCAAGCAAGAGACGTAGAATAGATGTATTTGAAATGAGATGCTGAAGAAGGATGTTACGAATTCTTTGGACAGCAAGACGAACTAACGCCTCCATTCTCGAAGAACTGAGAATCGCTGACATATTGTTGACAATATGCTTTCGACGAGTCTTTTGATTCTTTGGGCACCACAATAGGCCCTCGACAAGTCCTTCGATCTTTTGGGCAAGGAGACAGTTTGGTTACTGGAAGCGTGGAAGGATGACTTACAAGAGAAAGAACCCCAATGGATTAGACTGACCAAATGAGAGACGCAACTGAACTACCCTTAGCAACTGTCCTTCGAGCTGCGGAGTGCAGATATGGATGGAGAGGAGTCGTCAGAGGCTATCATGGGAGACACAATGCTCAGTCATGAGCTACACGACAGGATGTATAGTAGTTGCAAAGCTGGAATGTATAATATAAATCAAATCGCTATCATTTATGATACACACTCAGAAAGATTCATGTCCCTTGAATGTCCTTTAATTATTATTTCACGATCTGAAAATAATTCTCCGTAAACCAAAGAGTTATCACGACCGATTAATCAAAGATGTAATAGAAATTTATAAACATCCCTTTAATATAAACAGAGGTGACAATTTCCACCCAAATAAGCATAGTATCTTATAATCAAATCGAACAAAATAAAAATGAACAAATGTTTGTTTTCTCGTGGTGGGATGGAACTATATTATGCCCTCACGTTACGATTGAAACCTCACTATAAACCAAGCGATATCCGATGTGTATCCACTTATAGCAAAGTTGATCAAAATGTTTGTTCTCTCGTGGTGGGATGGAACTATATTATGCCCTCACGTTACGATTGAAACCTCACTATAAACCAAGCGATATCCGGTGTGTATCCACTTATAGCAAAGTTGATCAAAATGTTTGTTCTCTCGTGGTGGGATGGAACTATATTATGCCCTCACGTTACGATTGAAACTTCACTATAAACCAAGCGATATCCGGTTATGGCGAAGTTAATCAAAAACAGGTTCTGAAATTAAAAACTACAATGTTTGATTACAAATAAGCCGAACCACATGATGCAAAACTCTGAAAGACCTTCTACTACTGAAGTTAAATTTATTCAAATGATACCCTTCAACACAGTACAATCGGACATATAAAAATGTGTGATCGAGAGAAAACACTGTCTTCGGCCCCATTAATTCATTCTTCGGGCTTAGAACCACTTGAATAGTATATATTGCACATGTAAGCAATACTACCCTGCACCTGAAGAGGCAACAACACAAGCACACGTTTAGCACTTTTAAGAATTGTTACCAGGCGAGCTCTTTTACAAGACTAGGATGCTTTTATTTTACTGGTGATGTATATTATATGAATAAAGGATCCAATGACATTTAATGACTATCGCTTGCTTGTAAAAATTCCTGAATTTTTGTTTTCAATAGATTGTTTATATTTTTTATTTATTTTACACATGACATAAAATGTGAGCTGAAAAACATCTGGTGTCCCCGTGGCTGGGCTCGCCCTATATTGGGGGGGGGGGGGGGGGTATCTTGGCCGGGGGGATGTTATTAGATGAGCCCAGACCATTTGATGGCTTCTGTCTTTAATGTATTCTCTGCAATTTATGTGTTCTTGAAGTATATTTAAATATATTATGTACATATGGTACTATGTTGCTATCAATAAACCTATATTTATTTATTTAAATATACATAATTTGCGAAAAAGGTAATTTAATTTGGACACACAATTTTAATGGATCTGGGTTTGTTGCCTTTCATTTGTCGTGTCCCCAGTAAACTAGGCTTTTGCCTGTATCTCACTGAGGACATATAGCATGAAAAAATAAATCGATAATTCTTTCCGATTTTTGATTACATAAAACCCTGTTGCACATTCTCATCAACCTGACAAACAGTGTCACTCAATTACATATGAATGTATAAACTTCATTCAAGTGTCAGTGCACTATATGCATACCTATAAATTGTATATTTTATCTTATGTATATATGGATTGTATAGGTGTATACTGTATTAACATTAAAATCTAGAATAAATGTATTATTTTTATTATTTATTGTGAGAAATCATAACTTTGCAGGTAGATCTAGACAAAGACAAGATATGGGCCAGCAACCCCTTCTCTCATAAGGGTGAGGCCTGGAAAGCATGCAGGGCGCGCTGGGTGCCTCACATGACTCCGGGCAAGATCAAACTCTACCATGAGGGCATAGGGGAGACTTCCAAGGTGCTGGTCTCCCACATCAAGGAGGAGATCAACAAGAATCCAGACAAACCTTTTGATATCAGAGTGGTAAGAAGGATTCTTTAGTGATATATACACATATGTATATAATATATTAGGTCGCCCATAACATCTCAATCGCCTCTCCTCCATCTTGCTGTTGATGTCTGTAACACCCAGGATTCCACGAATGCGTGAGCTTCTTATTTTGTCTCTTAGGGACACACCTGCTGACCATCTTAGCATGCGCATTTCAGCAGTTTCTAGTTGCCTAGAGTAAGAGGTATACATCATCCAGCATTCGGAGCCATAGAGGAGTGCGGGTCTGACAATCGTTTGGTATACTTTTCCTTTTAACTTTACTGGCATTTTCGGATCACATAGAACTCCCGTCATTGATCTAAACTTCATCCATCCCACACTAATTCTATGTGTTACATCTGCTGCACATCCTCCATCGCTATGGATGAGTGACCCAAGATACTTAAAGGAGTCACAATTTGGTAATGTTTCTCCATCCATTTGCATTACGGGAGTGACAGCATTTGTGTCCCACCATCATAAATAAAACACATAATAAATAAAACGCACGAATAAAAACTAAAAAAGGAACATTATGATGTATGCAAAAAACATTAGATACTGAAATGCACGTGTAAGCTTTGCCTTCGTTTTTAGGCTTCCACCTTATTCCCAAATGGTGTGACCCAAAAATGACTATAAAACTGAAAGGAAAGGTAACATATACCAGACTTTCGCTAGACCCGCAATTATGTATGGATCAGAATGCTGGACTATGTACAGCTCCTACTCTAGGCAACTTGAAACAGCAGAAATGCGAATGCTTAGGTGGTCGGCAGGAGTATCACTGAAAGATAAAATTAAGAGCTCACGCATTCGTGGTAGCCTGGGAGTCACTGACATAAATAGTAAGCGGGAAGAACGACAGCTGAGATGGTACGGGCACATAAGACGGAGACCACCAGACCATACTGTAAATCAGGCAATGTCCGTGGATCTTCATCGACAGCCGTCCAGAGGAAGACCAAAGATCTCCTGGATGACTCAATGCTCCAAAATTCTGCAGAGAAACGGCCTAGATGAAAGTGACACCCAAAACCGAAGAATATACAGCCTGAGAACGAAAAGAGCCAACCCCAACAGCCTACCTAGGCAACGAGTTGGGACAGTGCCAGGAAGAAGAAAGAAGACCTTATTCCCAAATGGCAGATTTTGTATCTCGTCTCTGAATACAGAAAACCCTCGCTATGCTACTGATGAGATGCAGTCATTAAACCCTTAATTAATTTCACTTAGGTTCAGATTTTTGAAATAATTAGGGACTGTAATTTGTAAAAATGTAGATATTTCAAGATCTTAGCAATGCTTCTTTTTACGAGTACAACTGTTAATTTTGTTTCAGATGGTGTCAACATTTTTTTTGGATTTCGTAATTCATGGAATATTTGGGTTGAAGATAAATTCCTTCATTGACAAAAATAACGTTTTCTGCCGTATCAAAGATTCAATCTTCATTTCATCCTTTTTGAATGGCCTGATCACCACAATATTTGTGGTAGCTCCATGGCTTGGAAACATCTTTACGATAAGGTAATATGTCATCCTTCTTATCAGTGTCATGTCAGGTCCCCCCAACGTTGAATATCACTTGAGAGTAGATATCTTTGTCTCCGGCAGCCCGAAAAAGATCTCCAACGCCCCTTATGTCAGTCCAGTCACGTATATTACGGAGCAAGGAGATTTGCCTCCTGCCAACACCTCTTCAGCCTTCTATTTTGCCTTGGATGATCAGGTGCAGTAATTTGTACTTTGCTCCTCTAAGTACATGACCCAAGTAGGACACCAAACACCACACATCATCGTTCTTATCAAGTCTAAATATTTACACTACAAAAACGGTTCTAGGGATGTGCTACGCGTACCATGCTGATCAGTGCGGACTCAGTAACAAACAATTTGCTGAGTCAAATCAAGAGAATATTACAAAACAAATAGAATAAAAATTATGCATTTAAAATGTCTTTTTCTTGCTAATTCAGTCTCAAAATAAAAAAATGTATGGGAACTTCATTCTCTTCGGTTTAAAGTTACTGGTCTGCGATGGATTGGAATGAAAAAAATTTGGTCCATGAATGTAAAAAGTTTGAAAAGTACTGTTTTAAAAGACAACATTTCTCGCTAGTTTTTTACCACTGTACAATGATTGATGATATCTCACTACTTTATATGAAAAATAATGTTCGGGTGATTGTCCGTCTTTGTGGGGTTCGTGGTCATGTGCTCACGTAGGTATATGTTTATGGATTTCGTGGGGATGGATAGTCATTTGAATGATTTATGCGACCACGTAACTTGCTTCATTTACTTTTGTCTGGTTGGTTGGAAGAGATTGCCACCTGGCAATAAACCCGCCAGATTGTATTGCAATAAAAGTGTTAAATAAATAAATAAATGTGGCTTGCATATATTAAATTAGGACAAACTATCAGAAACATGTAATAAGTCAAATTAAAAAAGGAATAGTTTGGATACGCGGAGAGAATAAGCTTTAAAAGACGGAAATAAATTGAATAGGTCTGAAATGAGTGGAGAGTGAGGAAGAACAAAAATAGACATTGAGAAAGTTGAGAAATGGAACGGTGTGTATAAAAGATTTGAAGGATGTATGTGAAGCAAAAGCTCTGTCTTTCTCTATGCTTAAGACGAGATTCTCTATGCTTAACCCGAAAACGATATGACACAATGTTCTTCATTAAACTTTCCCTTCGTGTGCTAAAAAAATCCGCGCGTTCCGGTGCTATGTATTCAATACACATGTAAAAATGAGCGATTTAAAGTTGAAAAATAAGAATATTCATAGCCAATCGCTTAAATTAATTAAATTTGAAGTCAAAAGTGATAGTAATTGAAATTCAATTGCTGAAAACATGAAAAAAACATCAGCCGACGTTCATAAAACGGGCGAAAAGACCACCGCAAATGAATTCCCACGAGCTACTGAAGCGAGAGAAGCGAGCGAACTGAGATTCTATTTCTTGCGTTCCCACATACTGAAGTAGAGTGAGACGTGAATAGCGTTGCTTCCTCACCCATAGCGGTTTTTTAGAATGAATATACCTATGTCACACGTTTGATTGTATTGGTGAATTTACTCCCAATTTTCACAAAATATCTCTGATGTGGCCGATAAGTGCTAATTAATATTAATATTATTTTTTCATTCAATGCGTAAATGTATTACGGAGGAATACCTAAAATCTAAACCCAGTATTTATTATATTTATAAAGATATTAAAGTTTTTAGAAGCAATGTGTACTAGTTACACATCACAGGGAAGGAAGGGTTAATATCAAGGAATTTTAGAAATTTTAGAATCAGTCAAAAATCATCTAAAAAGTGTGAACTAGTTAATTTCTAGTATTTCAAAAAAAAATTGTTTCTTACCTAGTCTACATAAATACCATCATGCCATCTCCCTGATGGAATAGACAGAGAGGTCAGAGCACCAGGCTTTCCTATCTTGACACACATCCTTTGCCTCTTCTATACCTATACACCTTCTCAAACAACTTATATGATTTCTCTGATTTGCTATATTTCCTTCATTCAAAATATAATTTACTTGATATAATCGTGCTTTTCTTGATCTTTCCCTCTCACATATGCACTATATATTCCTTTTGTTAATCTTTCTTCATTCATTCGGTCCACATGCCCAAACCATCTCAGAGTGCTCTTCTTCATCTTACTCAACACAGTCTTAAGTTCGCATTCATCCTTAATCACTTCATTCAGTTTTTTTTTAGTGCCCCATTGACTTTATTTCCTATCGCTGCACGCCAATCGATATCCCTGTTAACTCCATTCCATTATCCGAGAAATAGCAGAATTCCTCAACTTAGCCAATCTTTCATTATTCACCTATATATTGCAATTTACTTTGTATTCATTTCCTCCAAGGAACCAATTCAGTTATATTTTTTGACCTTTTAACTGTACAATTATTCAAAAGCACTTCAACCCTTTTAAATAATTATACAATTAGTTAACTAATTAATGTTTTTTTCCAGATTTGTTTCTAAAGAAGTGGAAGCTATGCTTCTGGATGCCTCCAGAGAGATAATCAAGTGTCGCAAGGACACCAACATGCCAAATAATGATATTTATGAAGTTATGCAAAAACACAGCCAACTCGATGGAAAGCCCGGTAAGGATTTTTTCCATAGTCACAGATATTGCTACTTAAGACATATATAACAGTCCATAAACTGCCCACTGCATGGCTTAAATCTTGAATTCCATCATATGTTAGGTTATACTGTACAGAAGCTAGCCAAGGGCTGAAAGCAGTAGATGAAAAACGAAATAGAGCCAGTCAATAGTTTTCCATGAACTGGTCAGTCAGATACGAGGGTGGCTGGCTTTGGGCTGTGCAGTGATCAATAACAAATTCTGCACAAAACAAGGAGGTCAGTGTACCTAAAAAAATTTAAACTCCGATAGTAGTTTCGAGTCCCAAGTTGGGGCAGCCCTGAGAAGTGTGCTCTGGGAACACCACTGTATAAATTGACCTTTTATTATTATTATTATTATTACGCATTCTTGGAGTAAAATATATATAAATATAGCTTCTCAGACATAAACTGGTAGATGTAAGTTAATTAGATTGACATTAGTTTATAATTGAAGAGTTAAACTCAAACCACATAACCATCTTTTGATTTTTTTATTTTTTTTATGGAAAAACAGTCTATCAACAAGCGACAATATACCCATAAATGGCATATATGTGAATTCAAACTAAAAGTGATTCTGTTTTACAACCAAAGATGTCACTGGGCACATCTCCACAAGCATTTTATTCAAATACCACACAGTTTTTTTCTTATAACTCTTTACGTACTTTTTGGCTCTTGAGTGGTTTATGAGTTTCACTCTTCATTTATTTTTAAACTAAATTAAAAAAAAAAACAAACAATTGTCAAGATAGTGCTATGTAAATCACTCTATACATTTGCAGACACGAACGACATGTTTAATAATGATTAAACATGTTGTTCGTGTTCTGACTAAAACTGGAGAGCTTTGGAGCAATCTACGTATGTGATTAAAAGAAGTGGTAATATAAACCAGTATTCGATTCCCGGCATGGAAAACAAGTGTTCTACCAACCAATTTACCCAATGTTATATAATTTATTTTATTTTCTTACAATGTACGGACCATTTCAACCATACACTGTACGCATCACTACAAAATACAAGATGTTACAAATTCAAAAGAAGCACACATAGACAAGCACTCAACAGGCCAAGACCCAGGGCTGTATCCTATGCATGAAAGGATTATCAAAAAACAACATACACACAAAGAGACCGTTTAGAAAGAAAAAATAAAAATTCACTCGCATAATCCATTCAGTTAATACATATAGAAAAACACAATAAACTGCACCCCCATTAAGAATAAAATATCAATAAACAATTTGGGATAAATGAAAGAACAAACTTAACACATACTAAGAAAGATATACAGATCAACATTTTAAAATCCTGAAATATTCAAAACAAAACTAAAAATCTTATTAAAAGCACATCCATGCATAAATTTTTAAATCATGCTTAAAGAATAATAAAAAACAGAAACAATGAATTATCATAAATACACAATATTTAAACATCCATGGCGCTTCAGATTACCCAACACAAACATCCATGGCGCTTCAGATTACCCAACACAAACATCCATAGCGCTTCAGATTACCCAACACAAACATCCATAGCGCTTCAGATTACCCAACACAAACATCCATGGCACTTCGTATTACCCAACACAAACATATATGACGTTTCAGATTACCCAACACAAACATCCATGGCGCTTCAGATTATCCAACACAACATCCATGGTGCTTCAGATTATCCAACACAAACATCCATGGCGCTTCAGCCAACACAAAAACATTTAAGAAATGTATCTTCTTCTTCCTAATGCCATGTCAGGTCCCCCTAACGTTGACTATCACCTGAGAGTAAGCATCTTTGTCCCCGGCAGCCCTAAAAAGATCCCCAGCGCTCCTTATACCAGTCCAATCTTGTATATTGCAGACCCAGGAGATTTGCCTCCTGCCAACAACTCTTCGACCTTCTATTTTGCCTTGGATGATCAGTTGCATCAATTTGTACTTTTCTCATCTAAGTACATGACCCAAATAGGACACCTTTCGGATTTTAATATTAATCAGCAACTCTCTATCAACTTTGGCTCTTTGAAGAATCCTTGTGTTGCTGACTGTATCCGTCCAGGGTATCCGTAGCATTCTCCGGTGTATCTACATTTCGAATGCTTCCAGTATAAGAAATGTATAACGTGTATAATTTATTATAATGAATGTATAACATGTTATTGTAGAATTCACTGAACTGGACCTGGCAGGCAGGCTTTTTGGAGTTATATTAGATGGATCAGAAACCACCAGTGGTCCCATCGCTTTCGGTATTTATGAGGTATGAAATACAACCTTATATTTCTAAGAGTGCCTTATATTATAGAGTAGAATATCTGATATTAGAATCTTTGATAGAAAAAGAAATGACCGAATTAATGATAACTATTTGTTCGATGTGGATGTTGTAAGAAAGGAATATTGAGATGGTTTGATAACTTTGAAAAAGAGGATTACGAAAGACTTATGAAGCAAATATATGTCTGAAATTAATGGAGAGTGACGATGAGGTAAACCAAGTAACGAAAGTGATAGTTAGAGAAATTTTGACTTAAGGAAACATATGTACTCGTAGTTTGAGAAACAGACATAATGTGGGGGTATATACGTATATATTTTTAATTTCGTGTCAAAAAAATTATGGTGTGTTATAGAATTTTCCATTGTCCAATCCCTATTTCCTCTCTTTACCCATCAAATGGTTATTGAACTGAAAAAAAATGCTTTGTAGTAGAAAGATGATTTCCATTATCTAGTGGATGAACACCTATCTATCTTCCACTCAGGGGTTTTGGATTTGAATCTCAAAAGTTACTAAAAAATGGTTGTTTAATATTTTTCTGCTTTATTAAAAAAAATCACCACATGACAATGAAAGAAAGAGATGATCTCCATGTTATGGTTGATAAGATACCTGTCTTCCAGTCTGAAGATGTCAGGTTCGGTTCTCACTGGTACTTGATTTTTTTTAAAGGGTTGAGATCTGGTTTTCAATGAATTATTTTACTCTAGAAATTTGTTTTTTTTGCACATTTTTAAAGTTTAAACCTTTAAAAATATGTTCTCACAAGGAAATTTTAAAACTCTCAATATTTACGAAGTTATAGCTATAAATGAGGCAGCAATTACGTCGCACCGGTATGACTCGGACAATAATCTCAAAACTTTAAATGTGTTTTTCTCTAAACTACATAAAATGTCAAGTTCTATACAACCGAATGCCTTCGAATTTGGTATGAAACTTAAATAAATATTTTTATATCGTCCCTACTTTGGAAAATTCAAAACTATTTTTTTTACTATTTTAAAAAAAAAATTAATATTTGAAAAAAATGGTAAAAAACTGTTTTTTTTTCAGACAGCCGCCATTATATGGTTTTTTTTTTTCTCTTTGGTACCAACTATAATGACCTTATTTCTTATCAAGAAACAGTGTATGATTTTTGTTTCAAATTTACGAAAGGGCTTCAATCATGTCGACCAGTTAACCCCCTTTTTTTTCCCGACAAGATATAACAGCTGATAACATCTTGAATTTTCAATTTTTTTTTGTACATTCTCAAATCATCAATAAACAAACTGTAAAAAAATGCATACGAAAAATGTTTTTAGTTTTTTTGTTTATTAAGTCTGAAAAAACGCCCGAAATTCTCGCCTCTAGAGTAGAATAACCCCTTAAGCCTTTTTAAAATATTTTTAATTCATTGGACTTTTTGATAGTCCCATGACAATAAGCCCACCAGGTTATACCATACACAACAAAAGTGTAATACAATAACTTTGACAGGTTGTACTGTACCTGTAGAATGAAAGTATAATATTTTGCAAACAAGACGTTTATGCTCCCCTGATGATGAGGTGAAAGCCTTGAAACCGGTAGGGTTATACTGTTATAAAAAGTGGAAACAGTGTTTGATAAAAACAAATTACAATGTCAATAAATTATAAAATATTGCTTAAGAAATTTACCAAATATAATAATGCCTTATTTCTTGTAAAATATGCAATAAAATAAAAGTACCCTAGCTCAGGAGAAAAGTAAATAAATTACTTTTGTTAATTGCACGATATTTTGAACTATAAAACAATTGTCATTTCCAGTTGGCCTGCAATCCAGATGTTCAGGATAGACTGAGGAGAGAATTGGACGAAGTTGCGAATGCCAATGGTGGACAAATACCATATGATGAGATTTTACGTCTTCCTTACCTTGAAATGGTCATATCAGGTAAGCCAATCTATGCGAATATCTCAATTCGTTCAATCGGTTCAGTTCAGTTTGATTCCACCAAAACCAATACTGTTATAGAGAACAAAATAAGATCCCATCCAGCATGATCAACACAACACTTAGTTATTTATTGTAAGAGTAAGGTTATTTAGTGATGAAAAAAGTAACTGCTAGTGTTAAACAAATCAAAATAGAAAGGACTACTTCTTACAAAATATTTTAATATCATGAATTAACTACGTCACTCCGAGGGAAACATTGGTTTATCCAGGGTGTCCCGTGCCTCAACGTCAAGCCGGTATCGAGGAAAAGGCCAGCTTATGACGGTTCAGAGAAAGAAAAAAAATCCTGCAAAAGCCTTATACTTTTCAAGTTATAGGCATTTCTTTGAAAATTGTGAAAGTAGCTACCCTGCGCCAAATGTTTATATGCTTTGACTATAAATTGCCATATTTTATGATTTTAATGGTTGTATCGCAATCCTAGATAACCCTGCTATCAGTCGGAGTCCGATATAAAACAAAAAAAAACCTGCACATTTGAAAAAAAATTGTTTTTGTTCGATCATAAAAATTAATATTTTTTATCAGCTAACTTTAACTCATCATACTGTAAAAATAATGTATAAAATGAATAATGTAAAAATATTTTATATCGGACTCCGACTGATAGCAGGGCTATCTAGGATTGCGATACAACCATTAAAATCATAAAATATGGCAATTTGTAGTCACAGCATATAAACATTTGGCGCAGGGTAGCTACTTTCACAATTTTCAAAGACATGCCTATAACTTGAAAAGTATAAGGCTTTTGCAAGATTTTGTTTCTTTCTCTGAACCATCATAAGCTAGCCTTTTCCTCGATACCGACTTGACGTTGAGACACGAGACAACCTGTATATAGGAAGTATATGGTAGGTTGGGGATTGAAAAATTGAAATAACTTCAATAAGATGAAATATATTTATAATAAAGTAAAATATTGACTACCTAAAGATATCTAATAAATAATAGTTTATCAAAAAAAATTCTCGGAATAAGCAGTTTATAGATATGTACAGTAAAATCTGGTTAGTTCAAGTTTTTGAAAATTAATCAAATAACTGCATATTAAAGCTTTGATTTCTTATTTAAATAATCTACCATAACATAATTTTTTTTATGTATTAATCTCATTTGATACTTTTATACATTTAACATTCTGCGCTGAAAACACCTGTGACACAAAGATGTCACTATAGACTGGGTGCTCAAAACATCTATTACCGTTCTATTCTGAATTTATTTAGATGGATAAAAAAATAAGTGAGATCGGAGTGACCTAACAGTTATGAAAGGGTTTGTTAGGTTATATAACAATGAAATATGCCAGCTCTTATATTTTTACTATTGGGTGTTAACATAAGTTGTGTCCGTTTTTTCCAAATTAAAAATGAGCACCAAAAGTAAAACAAAACGGTAAAGGTTATACGTAATTCGAAATAAAATTTTCTGCTCTACAAGATATTGTGTTAGCTTTTACGTTATATTAGGTCCTTACATATGAAATTGGCGTTTTGTTTGGGAGGAACATAAAGTTGATTTTTTTTAATATAATATATTGATTTAATCAAAGTATGTACCATTGCTATCTATGCACTTTTGCCATCTCATAGGTAGTTCATCGATCCCTTTACTAAAAAAACCATTCGGACGGGAATCAATAAAATCTTTGAAGTCGGTTTGGACTGCCCCATCGGAGTTGAATTTTTTCCCTTGCAAGAAGTTATCCAAATTTCGAAAAAAATAGTAATCTGTTGGGGCAAGGTCCGGAGAGTACGGTGGATGTCTTAGACATTCCAATTGAAGCTCTTCTAATTTGGTAGCCGTCTGTTGTGCAGTGTGTGGTCTAGCGTTATCATGAAGCAGCAGTGGCCTAGAGCGATTAACCAGCCTCGGTTGTTTAGCAGCTAGCTTTTCCATCATGGTTTGCAGTTGCTGACAATAGACATCTGCCGTAATCGTCTGGCCAGATTTAAGAAAGCTGTAGTGAACGACACCAGCACTAGTCCACCAAACGCTCACAAGTAACTTTTTTGGAGTCAATTTTTGCTTGGGGCATGGTTTGGCTGGTTCGGCAGGGTTCAGCCATTGCGATGAGCGCTTCCGATTATCATACAGGATCCACTTTTCCTCACAGGTAATGATTCGATTCAAAATCCCTTCATTATTGTGCCGGTTGAGTAATGCAACGCAGCAGTCAACGCGCGTTTGTTGATTTGCTTCACTCAATTCGTGAGGTACCCACCTTTCAAGCTTTTTCACCTTCCCAATTTGCTTCAAGTGGATTAAAACAGTTTTATCACTAACACCGCAGCCTGCAGCTAACTCGGACGTGGTTTGCGATGGATCCGCTTCCACAATAGCCTTCAATTCTTCATTATCAACTTTGGTCTCCGGCCGTCCACGGGGCTTTTTCTGCAGGTCGAAATTTCCAGAACGAAAACGTTGGAACCAAAAACGCACTGTGTTTTCTTTTGCGGCACCGTCGCCATACACATCATTAATCCTTCGAGCCGTTTCTGCAGCACTGGTGCCACGGTGGAACTCGTACTCGTAAATAACGCGATATTTCAAGTTTTCCATTTTGTAAACTGAGTGACGCAAAGAAAAAAAACAATTGAGGAAAAAACAAATGAATTATAATTTTCGAAACACAAATACTTGAGTAAATAGCTGTATAAATTTTAATTTGGAATTCCTAACCAAAGAGAAGATATTTGAGATCAAAGTTGCCAGTACGGCAAAACGCCAATTTCATATGTAAGGACCTAATATATATTATTTTATTTGATTACAAGCCTACAAAATGGAATGTCAAGTAGACGAAAGTGAGCATTATCGACACCTCCTTCTGTTTGCGTTCAATCGAAGGAATAAAGCTGCAAAAGCTGCTCGCGATATTTGCGAAGTAATTTGTCATTATTGTTAGTTTTATGTAAATTATTTACCTAAATAACTTGCTATTTATTAGAATCGAGGCTTATATTAAAGTTGATAAAATAATTAAAATTACTGAATCGTTACAAGGTTGTATTGGTGCAAATTTGTGAAACATCACAGGGACCATGCTACATTTTCTTTAGTATAATTATTAAATACCTCTGTCATAAACTCTCGCTAATTTGATAAGTTGCGAGACCTAATTATAAGTATGTTCCATGCGATTCAACTCTTGGTTTATTTCATCATTTCAGCTAAATCAAAAGTCATCTCAGAAGGTCCTGCTTACAATCATTAAAACCACTCTACATTTAAGAGGTCACACATTTTTTTAGCAAATTTAATTCTATTTTGAAGATTTAAGCAGAATTTCGCTTTTAAGCTATTCATTTTTGTTATAACACATTGACTACTGTGCTAAAAAAATTTACCCATATTTATTATTTACAAAAATAGTTAAAAAGTGAGAGCCGACATATTCACTGTCATATACGCTTACAAACCCTATCAGTACCGTTAAACCAATCCAGGGTTAATTGTTTTTTAATTGATTGAAAGTGATTCCGAATAGAATGATGATGGATACTTCAAGTGTCCAGCAAAAGTTATGGCATTGTCAGCAATGTCCAGCAAAAGTTATGGCATTGTCAGCAATGAAAGTATAATCTAATAAAAAATGTCATTCTTAGAAACTTCAATCTAAAATAAATTAAAACTAGGAAATCGTAAAACAAAAATTACTCAGTTTAATTTAAATTTTTTATTTCATAACTGTATCTATTATTTCCCTTTACAGCAGTAGAAATAATTAAGACTTTTTTTTTTCTAAATAACAATTTCTATTACATGTGTCTTACATTTTTTTCCTCGTATAAATATAAACATTTCATCAAAAAAATTATTAATACGCAAGGGATTAAATTTTTAAATCATAATAAAACATGTAAAACAAATTTCTCCAAAGAATTGCCACATGAAAAAAATATTTCGTGATTAATGAAATCAAATATTATATTTTTTATTTTATATATTACACCCAATATATTTTAACATAAATTACTTACATAAAATTTATTGCTTTGTTTAGTAAAAAAAATTCTGATCTTGGCTGTAATTTAGTTTTTTTTTTTTATAAAATGTATTAACTTTATAGAACATATAATTCAATGGCTTCAAATTATACAATTAAGGATCATATAATAATTTGAATTGGCGGAGAAGATAATAAATATGAGAAACAGAAGAAAATATATGAGATGTATGGATGCAGATAAAGGCTATGAGTGTAGATAGAAAGGCATGGAGATCTGTCCTCTCTGCCTACCCCAAAAGTGACAGTGTGATGGTTAACAAACTGAACCTACAATTTCTTTAATATGGAAGACTTTTATTCTGGAGTAGAATGAAAAAAAATAATTCAAAAGTTCTCCAACTGAAACCCACTATACTAGAGAAAATGTAGCACGGTTCCTGTGACATTTCACAAATTTGCCCCAATACAACCTTGTAACGACGTTCAGTAATTTTAATCATTTTATCAACTTTAATATAAGCCTCGATTCTAATAAATAGCAAGTTATTTAGGTAAATACATTACATAAAACTAACAATAATGACAAATGAATACATTTTGTTACAAATTAACAAAAATGTGGCAGTTTGTTAAAATCAAATAATTTGGTGACGTTTGTCAAAAGTCACTACGTTAGTCTGCATTGGCTAGGGATGGGGTATTCGATAATTGGATTTTCGATTTTTTATACCTAAAATTAAATGTTCGTAATTAGTATTAATTCATAGTGGATCTTGGCCTATTTAAAAATATATACAAATCATACAATACATTAGAAAGTCAGTATAATAAAAATTAGGAATTAAAACGTCAGTTTAGAGAAAAATAATTTTTTGATTTATAAAAACTATTCGATTTGTAAAAAATATTACCCCATCCCTTTGAGACATGACATTTCAAATGTCACAGGGACCATCCTACATTTTCTCAAGTATGGTATGCTCAACTAGCATGTTTACCATTAGAATATAAATATCAACATTGTTAAACAAATGTTATCATAGCATCTTACTCGTGACAAGTTTTTACAAATTTCCCATTTATATTTAGGTGTTACGCATTTATGTCAAATTTTTTAAATAAAAGTTTTAATTATGTTAAAAAATATTTAATGCAATTTATAATAAAATCTTGAAAAGTGATGAGTGCGTATCATATTCGAAATTTCATTTTATCAGAAACTTTGGGGCTAAATCAAGTATGTGCATTATACACAAGGTAGCATTATATTTTAGATTTTACTGTACATATTTTTGTTAATAACAACAAATTCTTATGTCTCCATAATTGATTGAAATAATGATTTTTTAGTAAGAATCATATATATAATACACAATCAAATGTCAATAAATAGTAAATAACTTTAAACTTATAAATGTTTCAACCATAAACTATAAATAGCTCCTATATTTTGTTTTAGTAAAGTTTATAAAACTAAAAAAGTTATGGTAGCTCTGTATTTTGAATTCTATAACCATTTAAATCTGCAGGAAAAAATACTAAGCCTGAATATTATTTGTTATTTCTTATTAACTTAAGTATAACTCTATGTATTTCTTTAAGAGATTTATTTAAACAATTTATGTGTTCAGTTGGCTTTAAAAATGACGGATGTTTGAAAGATTTGCATCTTCCATTTTCGAGGCAGTCAATTAGTTCTAAGAAAAATCACATAATCATAAAGACACATTAACCTTTCCTTCCCTGTGTTGGGTATCTTCTACATGTTGCTTCTAATAACCATCAATATCTCTATAAATATAATAAATACAAGGTTAAGATTTTAGGTATTCCTCCATAATATATTTACGCATTGATTTAAAAAATAATATTAATAATAATCAGAATTTATCGACTACATCGTAAGTGTTTTGTGAATATCGGAAACAAATTCCCATTTAAACGCTGTGAGTGCCTCGATCTTGGGTCTTGACGATAGGTGAAGAGTATGCGGGAAGCGCGACACTATATTCGCATCTCACTTTTGCATACTTCACTGAATAGCGAGGAGCTCAATTGTCTCAACCTCGCAAGTGTAAGCCACGCCCGGGTTAGCCACCAGCCCTGCCGTGCCGCAGTAGCTGTTGGGCTGGCAACGAGACTAGATCTACGCCCGTTCCGTGAGCGTTGCCAGATGGTTTTTTAATGTTTTCAGCAAATAAATCTCAATTATTATAATTTTTAACTTCAATTATAATTAATTAAAGGGAGTATCTATGAATGTTCTTATTTTTCCGATTTAAAATCGCTAATTTTTTATCGCGTACTCACTACCCAACACCGGAGCGCGCGTTTCAATTTTATCACCGTAAGGGAAGGGTTAAGGCCTCGGCCACACAGATAGGAGCCTCGCTTGGTGCTTAGAGCTACGCTGCGAGTTAGGCGACATATCCAACGCACCTCATACTATCCCAATGGCCACACTGCACGCTTCGCGCCACGCTACGTGACGATTGGTCACCTAGTGAGTCTCCTAGTGAAGACGTGTTGGTTAATTTTATTGTGTCACCAAATGATTTTACAACATGACGGAAGTTTTAATAACAGCTGTGTATAAAAGGGAGTGTTTGTGGAATCCATTGAGCAAATTATACAAAAATGTACCTGTAATAAAATCACTTTGGAATGAAGTTGCACAGGAAGTAAATAAAGATAAGGTAAGGTGTAATGAAATTGGTTAGTTTTGAGAGAGGCATCGTTTGTTGACTCAACCGCTCCCAAATGTCAAATGAATTTGTGCGACGCACTTTGGTGTGGCAAAGCATGAAGTTACCTAGTCTATTAGTCACGTAACACCTAGGGAAGCCCTTTGGTGTGGCCTTAGCCTAAGATAATTGATTATAGTCGGATGAGATAGGAATTGGTTCCAAACACATTAAGTATTAGAATAAAACAAATTACTTTTGTTATTCCACTAATTATATAAATACCCGCTAGATGTGTTTTTCTTCATCGCTGAGCTTTGCAATCCAGGATCCCCTCACGGTTCCTACGTCAATCCAGTTGGAAAGCGAAGCTGTGCCATGAAGTTAGTTTCAAGTGAGTGAGCCGCTGCACACCAGCAAACTCTCCCGTCATATTGCTATACTGGATCCGATGGCATTCCGAAGTTGGATCGGAGTACACTGGCATCTTTTTTATTTATTTTAGGACATTGGATCGGAGTACACTGGCATCTTTTTTATTTATTTTTTTAAAACTAGATATAACTGAAAAAATTATTTTATTCAAACTGCGTAGTGCGATCTCCAACGTACCACTAACAATCAATCGTATAATGAAAGATATCTATCATTTTTTGAAAAAATAGACTGCAACAACTTCAAAACATCACCCATATTAAAACTTACCGAATACAGTAACAAATCGGAACCGAAAGTCATGAAAATATTCAGTTGAATCCTCCTCTGTGGTTGCAGTCCTAAGACTGGTTTGCAGCAATTTCAACTCTTCTCCTCCATTCCCCCCTGTCCTGTGCGGCTCTTTTTAAATCTGTATATGTTGAGCAGCGCACGTCCACCAACAGGTCCTCCAGGTACTCTCGGCGTGGGCGTCCCCTAGAGTTTGTCCCCTCGGTCATACCCTCCATTATGGCATGCAAGAGGCCCTCTTGTCGTATTATATGACCGATCCATCTTGCACGCCTTTCGGACAGGATCCTGAGCAGGTGCCTTCCTCCTTCGATTCGTTGGAGAACCTCTTCATTTGTGATGCGGTCTCTCCAGGAAATTCCTAATAGTCTTCTATAGGACCACATCTCAAAAGCCTCTAGTCTTCGTCTATCTCTTTCGGATAGGCACCATGTCTCGCAGCCGTACATCAAGATACTCCATACATAGGTCTTGATGAGGAGTATTCTCAGTTTTAGGTCTATATTATTTGAATAGCTTAAGTTAATTTATGGGCATTGCTAATCTAATAAGCTAAGGCCATAACCAGTTATTTACCGGTTTGATTAATACCCAGATGTAACCACATGACAGTACGAACTGTCTTATAACAGGTGTACTTGCATTAGCACATGCACGCATCAGTATCACTCCTGATCGCATTATTGATTGCTATTCGATATTATAAAGATATGTATGTTGAGAAATAGAAAAAAATTACTTTGCACTAACGACATCGTTCAAATATATTTCTATGGCTTTTCGTCTTTACTGTATAAACATTGTTTATTTACCAATAAAATCATTTATTAAATATTTTAATCATTTTTAAATCCTCTATGCGTAAATATGCAAGATTTCTACGTGCATTAATTTGAATACGCAAATGGAAAAATATTTTTGCGAACTGATATACAATACATCAATCAATAAGTCCCGGGACTAAGTACTAAAACAACATTTGTTTGCCAAAATTTTTCTTTTTTCATCAACAGTCTCCTTCAAGAGCGATACATTCATTCCAACGCTTTCCTAACGTTTCTATGCCAGCCGTGTAGAACGATTTATCTTTGGTTTCAAAATAGGCGTTAGTTTCGGCAATCACTTCTTCATTGGAGCCAAATCTTCTTCCCTGGAACATCTTTTTGAGGTCTGCGAACAGCCAATAGCCGCTTGGGACAAATCTGGAGAATGCGGTGGGTGTGGAAGCAATTCGAAGTTCAACTCATGCAATTTGGCCATCGTTACCATCGACTTGTGACACGGTGCATTGTCCTGATGAAAGAGAACTTTTTTCTTCTTCATATGGGGCCGTTTTTTTGCATTTTCTGCCTTCAAACGCTGCAATAACGCTATGTAATATTCGCTATTGATGGTTTTTCCCTTTTCAAGGTGATCGATGAATATTATACCATGCGCATCCCAAAATACGGAGGCCATAACCTTCCCGGCCGACAGTTGAGTTTTCGGTCGCTTCGGATGACTTGCACTGGCTGCTCTCCACTCAGCTGACTGCCGATTTGATTCCGGAGTATAGTGGTGGATCCAAGTTTCATCCATTGTCACATACCGACACAAAAACTCCTGTTTATTTCGCATAAACAGTGCCAAACAGCGCTCTGAATCATCGATGCGTTGTTGTTTTTGTTCCATTGTGAGCAAACACGGCACCCATTTCGAAAAAAGCTTTTTCATGACCAAATGTTCATGCAAAATAGTGTAAACACTACCAAATGATATCTTCAGGATGTCAGGTATCTCACGCAACTTTACTTTGCGATTTTTTATGTTTTCTGGTGTAACAGCTTCATTTGGACGACCAGAGCGTTCAGCATGATTTGTGTCTGTACGACCGCGTTTGAAATCAGCATACCACCCACAAATGGTTGTTTTCGACGGAGCAGAGCCCGGATAACACTTTTCAAGCCATCGCTAAGTTTGAACGGTATTTTTTCCCATTAAAAAGCAATGTCTTATCAACACACGAAATTCGGTTTTTTCCATTGTTTTGAAAATAGCAAAAGTAGCGTCACTAAAACCACTGTAACTCAATGGCGCAATGTTGGAATGTCATAAATGTTTGACACGTAACTTCTAAAGGTTGGTACTAACTGAGAATGTTATGGATTTGTTATTAGAGGCACCATCTGTTGGTTAGACCTGGGATTTATTGATCGATGTGTTATAATGGTGAGATTGATACACATTATATTAAAACAAACTATAATACGTTGCCTGGAAAGCAGTTTTATATTTCTCAGATAGATGTATGTCCATTGGACAAAGTTTTCATTGCTAATTTCATTCCAAATGGGATAAATGTATATTATTATTAAAGGTAATGGTTAAGTGCATATTTTCGCCTATTGTTTACCCAAATTGCTCGAGTGGTTTTTTTTACATCATTTTAAAGATGGACAATTATAAGTTGTTTTTTCGGTAATTGATGCTTGTTTTACTACTGCAAAGGAGAACATGGGACACAAACCAAAAGAAAGTGTACAGTATATTGTGTGATGACGCAGTAAGCGATGTGTCAAATGTGAATAAAAAAATTATGATACGTAGTAGTGTTTTTTGACACACATTAACCATACTTAACCCTTCCCTTACGGTGATAAAAATAATATGCGTGCTCCGGTGTTGGGTAGTGAGTACGCAATCAAAAATTAGCGAATTTAAATCGGAAAAATAAGAACATTCATAGATAATCCCCTTAATTAACTATAATTGAAGTTAAAAATTATAATAATTGAGATTTATTTGCTGAAAACATTAAAAAACCATCTGGCAACGCTCACGGAACGGGCGTACGTCTAACCTATTTGCAAGCCTAGAAGCCACTAGTGGCGCGGAACGTCAGTCGCATACCCCGGCGCTTACGCTTATGCTTGCGACGTTGAGACAATTCAGCTCCTCGCAATTCAGTCTAGTATGCAAGAGTGAGATGCGAATATAGTGTCGCGCTTCCCGCATACTATTCACTTATCGTCAAGACGAGGCACTCGCAGCGTTTAAATGCGAATTTGTTTTCGATCTTTACAAAACACCTACGATGTAGTCGATAAATTCTGATTATTATTAATATTATTTTTTAAATCAATGCGTAAATATACTATATTATGGAGGAATACCTAAAATGTTAACCTTGTATTTATAATATTTATAGAGATATTGATGGTTATTAGAAGCAACGTGTAGAAGATACCCAACACAGGGAAGGAAAGGTTAACTAGATATAAATCAATTTGACAGACTATCCCTTTGAAACCATGGTTTAATATAATAAGAATGAACAAGATCGAAGTGTCTGTCGTGTGTCATTTGCAGATAGACCACTGTGTGGTGGCTAGTCATCTTTACAGAATGGGTACTATAGAGAATCTCAGCTACGAGTGTGGTCTGGATAATGAAACTATAGACCATGTATTTTTCAGTTCTCCTCTGTTAAGACAGATTTGATTTACTAAAAGCCGTATCTTTACCGCGTCCAATGTTAACGTTTCTTCTTTTTTTGAGGAACTTTTCCACTTATAGATCGATTATTAAATTTTTAAACTTAATCTACTGAAACTTTAAATTGTCTAGAATTGCCATTTAAAAAAATATAAATTTTATTATATTGACTTAAATTGTTGCGTAGTGACTTGAGTTTGGTGGCACAAATCATCCTGGTTTGGGTGTGGATTGCCTATTAATAAAATAAAAACATACTAAACAAGCGATTGCTGATAATACCTTAATTAGAGCGTTTTTGTATAGTGCGGTGTTTTTTTGATACACATTAACGTGTTCCCCGCGGGAAGCACAAACGCCTGTGATCTGACGACAATCCAAGTTTCAAATCACAAATAATTAAAAAAAATGACACAAAACCGGAATAAAAATTGAACTAAAATTTTAAATAATCTTTATTCTAGCGACATCTCCGAAAACCTTGTCAAATAATATATTAGTTTATGAGATATTGTTGAATAAACAGAGCGCCGAATTTTTTTAGTTTCTCAATATTTCCAGCATTAACGACCTGTCGCGCGGATCGAGTCCTGCGATGAGTCTCTCTTACGTAAATAAACATTACTAAGTCTCTCATACGTAAATAAACATTACTAGTGCTATATGCATTTGATTGGGTGAGTGTCATGAAGCATTGATTTGATCGTAGCATTCCTTTGTTTATTTTACGTAATGTTTAGTTTATCTCCTTTATTTAACGAGCCTCCTTAAGAGTAATGACTATTATTTATTATCAGAAAATTACTTAAGTGTCATGTTTACTTGGTGTTGTAATCAAATATCAGTGGTTCTAAACAAAATATGTGTTTAAACTTAGAAATTAAAAAACGCTAAAATTGTGCCGCGCACAGGATTCGTGGAATTAGATTTTTAACGCCGTGAACAGGTTAAACGTACTATACAAGGTGTTGCTATATATACAAACATTAAATAAAATATAGAGTATTATTACAGTTTATGGTTGACATTCAGTTGTTTTCTTAACAGTTTTTGGGTGGCACATTTTGGTTCAGAGCACCACCATTTATTTCTCTACTAAAAATATAGAACGAGCATATCTTTTCACCTAATCTTGCTAAGTTTTCTACCTAATTACAATACGATTGTTGACCTTTTCTAGCTAACATTTGAGTGATGGACGTATAACTACATTACAGTACTTTATAAATTCTTAAAATATTTTATTCACACGAGCCATTAATTTCACCATCTGCTTACCTGGAATAAAAATGTGCACAAAAAAAGTCAATGTCATTGACATAAAAAGAAAAAACATTTCTTTTCATAGAATGCCCTTCAATGTATTTGAATTATTGTTTCAGACATATTGAAGAGTGTGACCAGGAAATAAAATTGTCTTTGACCCATGTAATTGAGCCTCCGGGTTTATAATCTCTGTTAGTAGGTATGGAACTCGTGGTTCATTATTGAATGTATTGGCAACACTACCGTTTGACACGTAAAAGTATTTTTACTGGACAAACTCTTTTACCAGACTTAGGTTAGGTTAGGTTAGGTTAGGTTAGAACCTAACACCCTTTTGTTTTCTTTTTGAGAACCATCAGGAATTGAACCTGAAACCCACGGGTGGAAGTCAAGAATCTTACCTTTAGACTACAGAGGTCGGAGCAAAAACAATGTATTATTGATATAAAAGTGGAACGTAAAAGCGAAAACGAAGTATTGTACTGTATTAAACTTTCGTTGTAAACAGTACATCCTGGTGGAGTTATTGCCATGTGGAAAACACTTCTAACCAAAAAATAGTGAAACCTAAATGACACATTAAAAAAAAATTGAGTATCAACACAAATCGAACCCTGAACTCACGGTTGGAAAACAGGCATTATACCAACAAGACCACTGAGGTTATCAATATGTAGGTTGTGGACACTTTTAATTGGAATGTGTTTTACGTTTTTTTTTTGTTGTTATTTAATGATTTGTAATTGTTCCTTTACAAAATAAAATAAGACAAGCAATGTCAACAACATAATGGTGTTATGTACACAGCAAAAGCAACGCAAATAACACTAAAATTTTATATACAAAACATAAGCAATGTTAATAACATTCATCTGTCGTGTACAATACTAAAAATGTCAATAAAATAAAAGAGTACAAATAAATGTCATTTCATACAAAAAAATGTCAAGTTCATATATACAGCAAAAACAATGCCAACAATTGGAAAATATTGTATGACAAAAAAGTGTCATTTACATTGCAAAAGCAATGTGAACAACTTTTAGCGGGATGCTTAATTTGATACGTCGTGATGATTTTGATTTGTTTGTTTTTAAAATAAAATACGTCGATTCAGGAATGCGGAAAAGTGAGAGTGAATAGTCAATAAATAGTAAACAGCGATGAATGGTCAAGTAAATAATAACAAGTGCTTTTTATTCATCGATAAGTAGGTATATATAGAATTTCAGAACGGGGCGCGTGAATGCGTCCGCGGTATATCTCGATCTCACTCCTGCGCGTGCTGAAGTGGTCGCAAGCGCTGCGGATAATACAGTGGGTAGGATATTTATTGTCGAAACGGCGAGACGGCGTGATATGTTCTCTTTCTACCGTGGAATGCGATGTAAATATTATTTGCGTGTAAACAGTATTGACGTTCTGGTATGTGACATTTGTACACATCCAGAGGTTGATTCATCGGTCGTTGACCCTGCATGTTGACAATATTTTAGGGACGTGGGTATCCCCTACAAACTGAAAAATGTTATGTACAAAGCAAAAACAATGTCAATAACTGATAAATATTGTATACAAAGCAATATCAATTATTACAGAATGATTTGACACCTAAATGTCAAAAAAATCTACACAATAACTTAAATTAAAGTGACCGATCTGTTTCGCTTTACAAAAATATTGTCAAACTGCAATGTATTGAGTACAGTTTCACAACGCTTTTGTAAAACGAAACAAATCTGTCACTTTAATTTAAGTTATTGTGTAGAATGTTTTCACATTTAAGGTGTCAAATCATTCTGTAATGAAATGGAGTTCTACAATATATATATATATATATATAGCAAATCAATTAAGGTAAATTACATAAAAGCGTCATCTATGTAGCAAAATCAATGTAAATGATATAAATTTACATTGCAAAAGCAATGTCAACAATAGAAAATATGTCAGTACTTAGCAAAAGCAATGTCAATGACAAAATAGTATCAATCCACCTCCTGATTCAAGCTGTGAATAAAATCTCTTGAACCTTTCCTTCCCTGTGTTGGGTATCTTCTACACGTTGCTTCTAATAACCATCAATATCTCTATAAATATAATAAATACAAGGTTAAGATTTTAGGTATTCCTCCATAATATATTTACGCATTGATTTAAAAAATAATATTAATAATAATCAGAATTTATCGACTACATCGAGGTGTTTTGTAAAGATCGAAAACAAATTCGCATTTAAACGCGGCGAGTGCCGACGAGGCACTCGCCGCGTTTAAATGCGAATAGTATGCGGGAAGCGCGGTAAATAGTATGCGGTAAATATTAAGGTAGGTAAATAGTATGCGGGAAGCGCGACACTATATATGCATCTCACTCTTGCATACTAGACTGAATTGCGAGGAGCTGAACTGTCTCAACGTCGCAAGGAAAGGCGTATGCGACTGACGTTCTGCGCCACTAGTTCCCTCTAGGCATGCAAATAGGTTAGACGTACGCCCGTTCCGTGAGCGTTTTTTAATGTTTTCAGATGGTTTTTTAATGTTTTCAGCAAATAAATCTCAATTATTATAATTTTTAACTTCAATTATAATTAATTAAGGGGATTATCTATGAATGTTCTTATTTTTCCGATTTAAATCGCTAATTTTTTATTGCGTACTCACTACCCAACACCGTAACACGCATATTATTTTTATCACCGTAAGGGAAGGGTTAAAGAGTGGAAGAGGGTGTCGTACCAAGTGGAAATAAGAGAACCACCACCACTCCGTCTTACCTCCCGTCATCCAATCTAGAAGACTCTGGAGCAAATAGACGACAGGCAGATCACCGATAAATGGTGGTCCTATTGGATGGCTAGAACAAGTATCTTGTGAATGACCCGACTGTGGGGTTGCAGGGGTTATCCCTACCTCAAAAGGAGTGATATACTCGAAATAGGATCAGATGCGATGTGGCTTACAGTGCACATGATATGCACAAATGGGACATAGCATGCCTTTTTGTGAGTGCAGAAAATCCAGACCATCGACGACCACATTGTAACACATCGATAAGTCCCGGGACTAACTACTAAAACAACATTTGTTTGCCAAACATAATTTTAATTAAAATTCAAACATACTACCTTGATCAAAAAGTTTTAGGACTTTATTCATAAAATCGAAAATACAAGTTTATTCATCAAAATCGATATTGTCCCCTTCAAAGCACTCCCCATCGACTGCAACGCACTTACGCCAGCGCTTGATCCAATACTTGAAACACCGCTGGTACTCAATTTTCGGTATGTCCATCAGAGCCGTCTTCGATTTTTTCATGACATCCTCTCGGGTGCTGTAACGCGTTCCGCGAAGCGGTTTTTTAAGTCGGTTGAACAGAAAAAAGTCGCAGGGACCCAGATCAGGTGAATTCGAAGGCTGCTGGATAGTAGTCGTATTGTTTTTGGTCAAAAACTCATGGAAATCATGTATTTTGCGATTTCAATGCGGTCCTTTTTTTGCATGAAATTGAGGTCTTTCGGCACCAGTTTTGCAGCGACACGTCTGAGGCCCAAATCACTAACCAAAATGTCTTGAGCGGATCCATAAGCGATGTCCAAGTCCTCTGATGGTCAATTTGCGGTTTTCGGCCAACATTTCTTTGATTTTATCGATGTTTTCATCAGTTTTCGACTGCCACTGCGTTCGTCATCCTCGACCGACTCACGACCACTTCTAGAGCGTTCGTGCCACCAAAAAACACTTCTCCAACATTTCCAAGGTCTGCGGACCATTAAATCCGTTTTTCACACAAAATTTAATGCAAACTTGTTGATGCACAGTTGAAGCCATTTTCAAACTTGTAAAAAATCGAAAACACGCACAAAGGTAGATGTACTCAGTAAAGCGTAACTTTTACAAATGTCAAGCTATGACGCTGAAATTTGGAGGGAAGTGTCAATGATAGATGTAGTAACCTAACAACAAAAAAAAAAGAATTCCAATCGGGTGACTGACAGCGCTACACGGCGGCCGGCCCTAAAACTTTTTGATCAAGGTAGTAGACTATTTTTTCACAAAAACCTGTGGATGTTTTGATAAATACACATTCAAAAGGGTTTAAGTTTAAAGAGATTAAATTATGTCTTTATAAAGGTTAATGTTATGTTATTCACATAAATTTAAAATTAAACATTAAATAATTTTAAATGAATGAATGTCTCAATCAATAATAATGTTCAATACTCTATTTTATATTTATCACAAGATTGTTTCACTTTACGAAAATGTAACTTCTAACAGTTCAAAGAAAAATAACACAAATTGGATTACTACTCGATTTTTTACCTAAGGTTATTACATTAGAGAATGTAATTAAATAAATTTTTATTACATTAGAGAATGTATTGGGTGTACAAATAAGTCACCGCCGTTTGACAAAAGTTGACGCCACCAGTAAATTATGGTTAAAATTGTCAGATGTAAAATGTCATTATCGTAAGGTTGGACATCTGTCAACAACATGACCTTGAAATATTAGTGAATTTTTATCAGTATAACATATTTTTTTGTGTTCGAAAATGTCAAGTTTTGAGCCGAATAAGCGTCATTTGCGGGAACTTTTGATTTACTTCTTCAATTTGAAGAAATCTGCAGCTGAGGCGCATCGATTGCTTGTAGAAGCATATGGTGAGGCTGCCTTAAGTGAGAGAAGTTGTCGTGAGTGGTTTCAAAAGTTTAAGAACGGTGAATTTGACATCGAAGACAAAGAACGTAGCGGAAGGCCGAAAGTGTACGAAGACGCGGAATTGGAAGTATTATTGGATCAAGATTCGTGCCAAACGCAAGAAGAACTTGCACTTACATTAGGAGTGACTCAACAAGCAATTTCACATAGGTTGAAATCATTGGGAATGATTCAAAAACAAGGAAATTGGGTTCCATATGAACTGACACCGAGAAACGTTGAACGCCGATTTTCCACATGTGAAATGCTGCTTGCCAGGCATAAACGAAAGGGTTTTCTGCACCGTATAGTCACTGGTGATGAAAAATGGATCCACTATGATAATCCAAAAAGGAAGAAATCATGGGGAACCCCTGGCCATGCTTCAACATCTACAGCTAAGCCAAATATTCATGGAAAAAAACTCTTGTTGTGTATTTGGTGGGATCAGCTTGGTGTCGTGTATTATGAGTTGCTCAAACCGAACGAAACCATTGCTGGGGCTGTCTACCGAGCACAATTGATGAGATTGAGTCGAGCACTCGAGGAAAAGCGCGCCCACTGCTACTCCAGACACGACAAAATTATTCTCCTGCATGATAATGCTCGTCCACATGTTGCGGCGCCGGTCAAAACCTTTTTGGAAACAATCAATTGGGAAGTTTCACCCCACCCGCTGTATTCACCAGACATTGCTCCTTCTGATTTTCACTTGTTTCGATCGATGACGTATGACCTGTCTGAGCAGCACTTCACATCATATGTAGATACCAAAAATTGGGTCGATTCGTGGATAGCCTCAAAAGATGAAGCATTCTTCCGACGCTGTATCCGTATGCTGGAAAAGGTAGTGGCAAGCGATGGGCAATACTTCGAATAAAACATGAGGTTCCGTTCTTTCACAATAAATGCCCAATTTTTGATAAAAAACGGCGGAAACTTATTTGTACACCTAATAATTAAATTAATTTTTTTTACATTAGAGAACGTAATTAAATAAAACTTTTTACATTATACTTGAGAAAATGTAGGATGGTCCCTGTGATATTTGAAACGTCATATCTCAAAGGGATGGGGTAAAATTGTTTTTTTTTTTACAAATCGAAGTTTTTTTATAAATGGAAAAATTGTTTTTCTCTAAACTGATGTTTTAATTCCTAATTTTCATTACACTGACTTTCTAATGTATTGTATGATTTGCATATATCTTTAAATAGGCCAAGATCCACTATGAATTAATACTAATTACGAACATTTAATTTAAAGTATAAAAAAAATCGAAAATCCAATTATCGTATACCCCATCCCTAGCCAATGCGGACTAACGTAGTGAATTTTGAAAAAAGTCACCAAATATTATTTGATTTTAACAAACTGCCATATTTTTGCTAATTTGTAACAAGATGTATTAATTTGTCATTATTGTTAGTTTTATTTAATGTATTTACCTAAATAACTTGCTATTTATTAGAATCGAGGCTTGTGTTAAAGTTGATAGAATAATTAAAATTACTGAACGTCGTTACAAGGTTGTATTGGGGCAAATTTGTGAACTGTCACAGGGACCATGCTACATTTTCTCAAGTATAGAGAATGTAAATAATAAAGCCGGATCACTGATCAACCCCGTGAATGTTTAATAAGGCATAATTTTTTTATTACACTCGTTTCCAGAAATTGACATGGTTATAAAAATTAAAACACATTTATCCTTTCTTTCTGGAAATAGTCCAGCTTCAGAAAAAGTCTGACAATTTATTAAAATAAAGATTGGTGCATGCGCTACTAAATAAACTACATATATATATACTTCTTAAATAAATTTAGGACAATTATCTCTTCAATTGAATTTGAATTTCAGCATTGTGTATTATTCGTAGTTAAAAATATAAACATGTCTTTTCCTCTTGATAATTCAAATGCATTGTAATCTGTATTTAACATTTTCCAAGAGTTATATGGTGTGCAATGGGGGAAAACACAAATTAAGGGATGAGCAAAATGTCTCAAACATGTGATGTTATATACAATTAAACTCCTTCTAATTCATAATTTTACGTAATTTGTAAATTTTCGACAATTTTAGTCCAGACAATATTTCCTAGTAATCTGTAAGTGAAAAAAAAAATTAAAATCCCTTCCAACAGCAAACAAATAATGTCCTTCGACATTTGCGATGACACATTTGTTAAATACCATGGAAAATATGATGTACGAGTAACACACCTTGGTAAACATCTGTGACTGCCTCCACTGATAGCTAATCACAAGTCACTAGTTTATCTCACTAACAATTATTTTTTACTTAACACGTTCTCTGCCAACAAGTTTTGTCATAAAATAACTCTGAGGCCAAGTTGCGGTAACATGCGGAAGGGCCGCGTCAAGCAATCCCAGTAACGTTTAACACAGAACTCGTGACTGACAGCACTGAATGGCAAGTTAAAGTAGGTACTCAGTGTCAGCCACTGGTGACAGACATAGCCCCGCCCCATTGGAGTATTCCAGTGTCAGTCACCCGTAACTGACAAGGCGGTCAATGTGTTAACCACCAGGGCTGCTAACTTAAACTTTATTACCAGGGTTAGCTTTGGTATTTGAAGTGTGCTTAAATGTCCATACACTGTCTACAGAGTACTTTGTAGGAATTAATTTCAGTTTGTTGAGTCTTTCCAACATTAAATCAAGCGCGTTACAAATTACATGTAAATGTTGTTAAACTGTATTGCTATTACACTTTCCTTGTATACAGTACAACCTGACGGGTTTATTGCCATGTGGCGATCTTTTCCAACCAACCAGAAAGATGTTTAAAAAGGCTTTAAGTGAAAACCAGACTGGAATCCTTCATAATAAAATCTGGATTCCAGCAGGATTTGAACCTGCAACCTCCGAGTTGGAAGGCAGGCGTCTCGCCATCTAGGTAGTCTGTGTGCATGTACATATCGTCGTCATACAAGAGAAAGTGACCAAGTGCATTTTTCGCGAAAACGTGATTAATGACTATCTGACACCTTACTAACATTATGGTGGCCTGGAAGAAATAACCCAGCAAGAACTTGGAAGAATAATAATAATATCTTGACTTGTTTAAAATGACTATCTGCATTGATGTTTATTTTTTTTACAAGCAAAATTGTATGAAAATTTTCAAAAATATTATTTCTTTATTTTGAAAGCAATGAACATTTCTATACACCCAAAAAAAAATCACAAATGTGAATACGTTTATTTAAAAAAAAATTTAAAACAAATGTGTAAAAATGGTTAAATGGCTCTCCTGAACATTTTGCATTTTGTTAGTTGGTCACTTTCTCTTGTATGACGACGATATTAAAAATAAGTTGTATCGACATTATTAACATGACATTTTCAGTAATTACACATGAATTCAAAAAAATGTTTTTGTAATTTGTATTTTTTTTATAATACATTATATCATTTCAAAATTCACTACCGTCAGTGTTTGACAATGCGCACAAAAAAGCGGACGCAGTAAAATTACGTTATTTAAATATTTCTTTGTAATATTGATTTCTAAAAATTGTAGTTTATCAATTTGTAATTTCTATTTTTTTTTTATCAATTTGTAATTTCTATTTTTTTTTATCAATTTGTAATTTCTATTTTTTTTTATTCGGTTCTGTGAATTACGGGTTTACTGTACATATTTAAAAAAAAAAAACCATTTCTTCGACGGATATTTTCTAAAATACATCCAAAAAAACTCATGATTAAAAAAATAATTATGTAAATCGCATTTTCTTAAAAAATCACACCTTAATTTAAAATTAACGTTAAAATACGTTTAAAAAAAAAGTGATATTTATGAAACTGGAAAAAATAACCGTAAATGTCAACGAAAAAAACATCAAAATCTTCGGAGAGCCCATATTAACATAATGCATCAAAACATTGTAAAAAATTTATAACGAATTAAATAAAACCTTCAAAATAAATTCATCAAACATGAAAATAAAAAGCGATAAAGAAAAAATGGCAACACGGTTCCAAGGTACCGTGAAATTAATACACACGAACAAAATTCACCATGAAAATTGTAAATATTTAAAAACACCATACGGGAATCGAAATATTATTTTCAGAAAATTTCATACGGAATCGAGTCCGTTCCAGGAAAAATGTAAAATCCAGATTACACTGTGTCATTTTTGATCAGAGTAAATAATTTTGAAAGATGATTTCATCATCAGAAATGGCGGCTGTAAATTCAAATCCAAAAATTAACAATTTCTATATATACATTTTTCAAGATCACCTAGCTTAATAAATGTGATGTTTTTATATCAGCACTTAAACAACTAATTATAGATAGCACTTTAACTTGTCTTGACTTTAAAATCAAATTTCTCATTAAATACTCTTCTGTACGTAGAAAAGCTGACACTTTTCCCCATCTGATTGTTTTCTTTGTATATTTCGTACATTCTCTTAAAAGTATACTCCTGAGGGAATAAAAAATCTCCGTCGCAAGACGTTTGCTGGTTCATAGAAAGTGATCTAATAATACAATTTATATGTTCCACGACTCCATTTTTCTGTTCTTCAGTTATCTTGTTCAGTCCTCCTTGATTCAAACCTCTCTTATATGTTAGTTCCTCTCCGGATCTCTTCTTGTTTAAGACTGTGTTTATACGAACCGATGATATTTTTAACGTTTTCAAGAACATTTCTCTACAAACTCGCACTTTACTCAGTTTGTATATTCTACTGAAGTTCCTTTCTCTCTTCGCTGGTCTATTTTTAATATAACACCTCTTCTTAGCACACTCCTCGACTCGATCGAGCAGGAACATATTTTGGGCTATGTACGAGCCCAAATCATAATAGGCTTCGAACTCTCTTAATCGCTCCTTAGGTGAAACTCTCTGTCTGCATTTAAGAGGGCAATGGCAATCGAAATCCTCAAACTGTTTCGGCATAACTTGTTGATTTCTCGAGTTGACATAAGGAAGATTCTTATACATATTGTACTTTCTTTCTTGTCTCGTGAGATCTCCGTATTTCCGTTTTCTTCCTTTTCTCTTGGGAGTTCCTGATGTACTATTGTTGGATGGAGCAGGTTGAGGAGGCGGATTGTGATTGGTGACGGTGACGGGTGGCGGAAGACTGTTGGCATACATTGGAACCTCGGGAGCTCTATACATGTTATTATCATTGTAAGATCTAATAGGAGTCGCTATCGGAGGCCTTTGCAGATTATAAGTTGGTGCTTGTGGAATGCTAACATACTTCTTAGCGACTTCTTGAACAGTCGGTTGACATACTGACGAAGAAGACGTGCCACTCGAGCTTTTTGATTTGGGATTAAATTCTTTATAAAATACCCTAGAATAAGAAGTGAAACTGACAGGTTTAATGACTTCTCGACTTGCTTTATACATCTTGTACATACTCTTTAATGTGAACCCCGGCGGGAAAGGGGACTTTTGTTGATTTTTATTTTCTGGCGGTGGCTGGGGGTTCATAGCCATGAATTGTAAACAAGAACTAATATGGTTGAAGACACCGTTGATTTGTGATTCAGTTAGTTTATTATGACCTCCCTGATTTCCACTCTTGCGGTAAAGGCCATCGCCAGATCTGCTCTTCTTCAGAACGGTGTTAACCCTCCCTGAAGATATCTTTAATGTTTTCACAAACATTTCTCTGCAAACCCGGACCTTGTTCAAATGATATATTCTAGTGAACTTTCTTTCGGGAGTTTTGAATGGCTTCCTTTTACGTTTTCCCGATCCTTGCAAATGAATAGACTCTGAACTTTGATCGGTTATGTTCGTATTTATAGAAGTATCATTCAAATTAGTTTCCAAATAGTTCATTGGGTTAGCTTCATCCAGAGATTGCTCCAAAGTGTTCGTAGTGTTCATTACTTTTGGAGTATCTTGAATTGTGACCTCTTTTTGGTAATAGAATCCCTTTGGATCAACAATAGTAGTGTATTTATCTTTTGGATATTCATAGAATGATTTCTGTTCAGATATTAATTCATTGCTATTGTTTTTAGAATAATCGTAGAAACATTTGATTTGATCAATCCTATCTGGACAGTCTTCTTGTTGACACTGTCCGTAGCACTTCTTATCTATGGGTTCTGAATAATCCTTCGATAAATCGTCAAAATTAGGAGTTGAAATATGCTTATCAGACTCCATCAGACAGCTTCCATCGAAAGATTTAGTATGAGAGATGTGTTCAGAATTATTTAAATTCATTTGCTGCGGCATAGAACACTGATGCATGAGAGATGGTTGGTGTAACATGGAGGACTGTTGTATTACCAAAGTCTGAGACATTGAATTGTTTTGCGAATCATCAGAATGTATGATTATTGTCTGATGTGGAATAGAAGTTTGCTGTGCAATCAATGTTTGCTGGGGAATCGTAGATTGCTGTGAAATCAAAGAATTTTGTAAAATTACAGATTGCTGCGAGAACGGAGTTTGTTGTAGAATTGATGATTGTTGTGAAATTGTCGATTGTTGTGAAATTGTCGACTGTTGTGAAATTGTCGACTGTTGTGAAATTGTCGACTGTTGTGAGATTGTCGACTGTTGTGAAATTGTCGACTGTTGTGAAATTGTAGACAGTTGTGAAATTGTAGACTGTTGTGAAATTGTAGACTGTTGTTGCACAACTGAAGATTGCTGTGATATTGTGGACACTTGTGATGGTGGCGATTGTGAAACTGGAGATAGCTCCGTTGCGGAAGATTGTTGTGATGTAGGAGATTGAGATTGCTGCATGGCAATCTTTGCAGCAGCAGCAGCCTTAGCCTGCAATTCTAAAGTTTGTTGCAAAATAATAAGTGGTTTCTCTTCGTCGATTTCCAACTTATCATCGTCGTCAAAATCCAATATTTTCTTCTTCTTCTTCTTCCTTTTATCCTCTTTCTTTTTCCTCGTCTTGTCTTTTTTCTCGGACTTAACAGATTTGCTTTTCTTGTTTATCTCCTTGATCCTCTCCAAAATGAATACATTTTGAGCGGTATAAGATCCCAAGTCATAGAATGCTTCGAATTCTCTCTTTCGCGCATCCGGCGAGACTTTTTTACGACATTTAAGCGGACACTTACAATCGAAGTCTTCAAATTGTTTGGGCTGGACTTCTTCGTTCCGAGAGTTGACGTAAGGGAGGTTCTTGTACATGTTGTCCTTTCTTTCTTGCCGTGATTGGGCGTACTTTCTCTTCCTGCCTTTTTTCTTGTGCACCTTCATCTCGACGATGGGTTGCGGCGCTTGCCCTTGTAGGGGATTGGGCTGGGGCGGTGGTTGAGGAGGCTTCCTCTTAACGATTTTGGCGGCTCCCGACTTGGTCCTGGGCTTGCTGGTGCGGGACTTCTTAGGCTGCGCATGACCTTGACCGTGGTGCTGCAGCTGTTGAGGAGGAGGAGGGACAGGCAGATGCTGTTGCTGTTGTTGCTGCATCAAAGGTGGCGGCGGGTCCGGTTTAGGTGTCTGAAAAAAATTAATTAATATACAGTATCCTCCCTTTATATTAACTTCGTAAATGAGACCTCGCTATAATGTAATTGACAAAAATATTTTTTTTTTGTTAATGACAGTGACAAAAGAACAAGTAATTCTACCCCTAAGTTTATGTATACATACCGTGCTACAAGTGAAAGATTTGTCATGTATCAGTTGTAATGTATCCAAATTTAATAAAGACAAAGGGAGGAAAACAATGCAGGCAGTGGATCGGAGCGTGGTTGTTATTGCGGCAGGAGTTTGAGTACTTGGGCTTGCAAGAGGAATGACTTGTGGAAAAAGTTTTTGTGAGCTCTTTGAGCTCTGAGTGTAGTGTTTTTTGTTTTATATTTATGTTTTTATGATTATGTGCGGTACATTGTGGGATGAATGTTAATGGTCTGTCTGGAGTGATGAAGTGTGAGGAGTTTGATTTTGTGTGATGTATACATTTATAATTGTGTGTCATTATTTGTCAGGTTGATGAGAATGTGCGACGGGGTTTTATATAATAAAAAATCGGAAAGTATCGATTTATTTTTTCACCCTATGTGTCCTCGGTGAGATACAGGCAAAAGCCTAGTTTACTGGGGCTACGACAAATGAAAGGCAACAAATCCAGATCCATTAAAATTGTGTGTCCAAATTAAATTGCCTGTTGTTTTTTCGCAAATGTATATTTCTTGTCATGTTTAAAATAAAATGTAAAAAAAATATGTAACAAATTCGGGGAATTCATTATTTTGTAACCTGTTACGGTGTGATGTTACGTGAAAATAAGAAAAAAAGCAAAGTAATTGACACTTGATTAGTTTTTATCAAAAAAATTGCTTCTTTCCATAAGTTTTATTCACTTACAGTTCTATTTTTTATAATTTGTATAATCAAAGTCAATCAATACATTGGGATGAACACCTAGTACAGTACCCGGTGGTAAGTAATACACATCGGGCTTAAGAAAGAGTCCGTCGTCCATAATTGGCTAACTCTGGTTTTGTAGAGCATCATCTCTGTCGCACGATGCGCTAATAACGACTGACAAATCACGACAGAACACGTGCATGAATGACAGAGATGACACTCTACAAAGTCAAAGTTAGCCGATTATGGATGACAGTCTCTTTCTTAAGCCCGATGTGAATTACTTACCGCCGGGTACTGTACACATATGTTCCCAAGGTTTCACTGCTGCTTGTCAAAATCCCCTCCACTCAAAATACTCCATCTGAAATTTTACCATTAGATCTGGTTTATTGGTGCCAGCCCAGGCATAATTCAGTCTTGTTTTTACTACCCTGATGATGCGGTGAAAATCTTGAAACCGGTAAGGTCGTACCATTATGTTAAGTGGAAAAAATTGTGTTTTAGTAAACCAATTACAATAATCTATTATATATAGGGTGTTTTTTTGGGTGTGATAGGATTTGTTTTTGAAATGAAACACATAGATTATTTATAATATTTCATGCCTTCTTCTCCCTGGCTCCATCCCAACTCATTGTCTGCGAAGACTGTTGGGGTCAGCTCTCCTCGTCCTCAGGTTGTATGCTCTTCTGTCCCGGACTACGTCCCCCAGGCCATGCCTCTGCATTAGGTTATCTTTTTGCACCACCCATGAACTCTTTGGTCTTCCTCTGGTTGTTATTCGAGGAAGATCCATGGAGATTGCCTGGTTCACAATGTGATCGGGTGCTCTGCGTCCAACGTGCCCATACCATCTCAATCGCCTCTCCTCCATCTTGCTGTTGATGTCTGTAACACCTAGGCTTCCACGAATGCGTGAGCTTTTTATTTTGTCTCTTAGGGACACACCAGCTGACCATCTTAGCATGCGCATTTCGGCAGTTTCTAGTTGCCTAGAGTAAGAGTTATACATCGTCCAGCATTCGGAGCCATAGAGGAGTGCGGGTCTGACAATCGTTTCGTATACTTTTCCTTTTAACTTTACTGACACTTTCGGATCACATAGAAATCCTGTCATTGATCTAAACTTCATTCATCCCACACTAATTCTATGTGTTACATCTGCTGCACATCCTCCGTCGCTATGGATGAGTGACCCAAGATACTTAAAGGAGTCACAATTTGGTAATATTTCTCCATCCATTTACATTACGGGAGTGTTTTATGCCGTTAATGATATAAACAAGATATCGTTCAAATGGCTTCCACGATTTCTTTTGCACTGGCCAATTCGATCACGCCAATGTTCCATGACTCGGTGGAGCATTTCCGGCTGTATGGTGCCAATTACACGACAAATGTTGGCCTCAAGTTCATCAAGAGTCTTGGGTTTGTTGGTGTAAACCTGTGATTATATGTAACCCCAAGGAAAATAATCCAGAGGCGTTAAATCGCACGATCTTGGCAGCCAATTCAAAATCCTATCACACCCAAAAAAACACCCTTTATTATTAAAATTTATTTAATTGTTATTTGTTTGTGTCATTATATTAACCTTTTCTTGGGTTACTGGACCAAAGCTTATATCCTAATCTGAGGCACAGCTCAAAAAGGCTAAAAAACACTTTACCCTTTTTGAGCTGCGCCTCAGAGTGTGTACTTGCAGTCAGCATATGTTAGCTCCCCCACGTAATTACTACTAAAAAAATTAAAGCAGATAGAACGAACGAAGCTTACCAAGTTAAGCAGCGGATGCACATAGGAGATCTGATGGGTGGGCGGGTGCATCATGTTGGGTGGAGTGTACTTATGGTCAGCATACATGCCCACCTGGCCGTTGTACGGGGCCTGCATTGCGGAGGGGCCCGGCATGGGGCGCATCTCCAGCAGGTACCCATCGTTCATCATCCTAAAATCACAAGCATTTATGACGATTATTCATTACAGTGTCATAGAAATACACCGATTGAACATTTGTAGGATGTTGTCTGGGGCCCTAAAGTACAGTACCTGGCGCAAAGCAATACACATCGGGCTTAAGAAAGAGACTGTCGGCCATAATCGGCTAACTTCAGCTTTGTAGTGTCGTCTTTGTCCCTAGAACACTTGAAAATGACCGAACAAATCGAAACCGAAGTTAGCCGATTATGGGCGACAGTCTCTTTCTTAAGCCCGATGTGTATTATTTACCGCCGGGTACTGTAACATATTTTTTCAGACAAACAAAACGCACAGGACCAGATACCTCAAATTTACGAGACAATTTTTAGAAAAGAACTATTAATTTTTAGTTATTATCACTTGTACCAGCAGCACTCAAACCATCTTCACTCGTCTCGGCACTGTCGTTCGTCATTCCTTCTGTCACTTGTCTCGGCACTGTCGTTCGTCATTCCTTCTGTCACTCGTCTCGGCACTGTCGTTCATCATCCCTTCTGTCACTCATCTCGGCACTGTCGTTTGTCTTTCCTTCTGTCACTCGCCTCGACACTATCGTTCGTCATTCCTTCTGTCACTAGTCTCGGCACTGTCGTTCGTCATTCTTTCTGTCACTCGTCTCGGCACTGTCGTTCGTCTTTCCTTCTATCACTCGTCTAGGCACTATCGTTCGTCATTCTTTCTGTCACTCTCTGTCACTCGTCTCGGCACTGTCGTTCGTCATTTCTTCTGTCACTTTTCATATTATTGTCTGAACTGTCAAATTAATATGGAAAGATTCAATAAGTATAGAAAAAATATAAAATAAAGTAACTAAAATGAAGTAAAAGGAGTGAATAAAAAATATAATTTGTAGGTATTAAAATTAAACACATGCATAAATAAAAATGCACATATAATATTTACGTAACGATCTATCACCACGTACCACTTAGCTTCGTACCATAAAACGCAATTCTGACCATAAAATGTACCCCAAGTTTAGTTCGATTTCCAATGTCTTATGGTTCGAAAAATAAGACAATTTTTTTTTAACCCCTTTGCAGTTTCTCCTGTTAGGCAAAGAGGGTCTGCTAGTTAACTCATTCGTAAGGAAGAATATCGGCCAGGATTCTTCTCACACTGCTAGGATGTGCAGAGAATATATCAACAGTGTCATTCAGTTGGTTCAATATCTCTATACCACGCGTGACTGAGTGTTTAGCCATGATAACACATCGATCAATAAATCCCAGGACTAACCAACAGATGACGCCTCTAATAACAAATCCATACCATTCTCAGTTAGTACTAACCTTTAGAAGTTATGTGTCCAACTTTCATGACATTCCGACATTGTGTCATTGAGTTACAGTGGTTTTAGTGAAACTACTTTTGCTATTTTCAAAACAATGGAAAAAACCGAATTTCGTGTGTTGATAAAACATTGCTTTTTAATGGGAAAAAATACCGTTCAAACTCAGCGATGGCTTAAAAAGTGTTATCCGGGCTCTGCTTCGTCGAAAACAACCATTTGTCAGTGGTATGCTGATTTCAAACGCGGTCGTACAAACACAAATGATGCTGAACGCTCTGACAAGAACAGAATCTATTGGGATATTCCTACTAAAGGTTTTTTAAGGCTGTGTTTAACGTCCTGCGATACTAGAAGCACTAAGTTTATATGTACCTAACAAATACAACTATGCAAGGAATCAACCTCTGTTCCACACATCAATTTACAGAATAAATAACACATCGATCAATAAGTCCCGGAACTAACTACTAAAACAATATTTGTTTGCCAAAATTCTTCTTTATTCATCCACATAGTCTCCTTCAAGAGCGACACACTCATTCCAACGCTGTAGAACGATTTATCTTTGGTTTCAAAATGGGCGTTAGTTTCGGCAATCACTTCTTCATTGGAGCCAAATATCTTTCCCTGGAGCATCTTTTTGAGGTCTGCGAACAGCCAATAGTCGCTGAGGGCCAAATCTGGAGAATACGGTGGGTACGGAAGCAATTCGAATTTCAACTCGTGCAATTTGGCCATCGTTACCATCGACTTGTGACACGGTGCATTGTCCTGATGAAAGAGAACTTTTTTCTTCTTCACATGGGGCCGTTTTTTTGCAATTTCTGACTTCAAACGCTCCAATAACAATATGTAATATTCGCTATTGATGGTTCTTCCCTTTTCAAGGTGATCGATGAATATTATACCATGCGCATCCTAAAATACGGAGGCCATAACCTTCCCGGCCGACTGTTGAGTTTTTGGTCGCTTCAGACGACTTTCACCGGCTGCTCTCCACTCAGCTGACTGCCGATTTGATTCCGGAGTATAGTGGTGGATCCAAGTTTCATCCATTGTCACATACCGATGCAAAAACTCCTGTTTATTTCGCGTAAACAGCGCTCTGAATCATCGATGCGTTGTTGTTTCTGTTCCATGTGAGTAAACATGGCACCCATTTCGAAAAAAGCTTTTTCATTACCAAATGTTCATCCAAAATAGTGTAAACACTACCAAATGACATCTTCAGGATGTCAGCTATCTCACGCGACTTTACTTTGCGATTTTCCATCACGATTTTGAGGGTTTTTTTTTAATGTTTTCTGGTGTAACAGCCTCATTTGAACGACCAGAGCGTTCAGCATCATTTGTGTCTGTACGACCACGTTTGAAATCAGCATACCACCGACAAATGGTTGTTTTCGACGGAGCAGAGCCCAGATAACACTTTTCAAGGCATCGCTGGTGGTTTCGGTTCATTCAGTTTTTTCCATTGTTTTAAAAATAGCAAAAATAGTGTCACTAAAACCACTGTAACTCAATGACACAATATCGGAATGTCATGAAAGTTTGACACGTAACTTCTAAAGGTTGGTACTAACTGAGAATGGTATGGATTTGTTATTAGAGGCGCCATCTGTTGTTTAGTCCCGGGACTTATTGATTGATGTGTTATATTATTTACGACTCGAATATCTGTGAAGCTTTTGATAAAATTCGTGTAGATCGCCATTCGAACCAAACTTCACAGAATTTTTCCAATTTTCCATTAACAATTAAATTTTTCAAAAGAGACCTTGAGACTCTACGCCCCGCTTCTACACTTATCGAGAATTTGCACAAAGAACACAAAGATCGAGTCTCACGGCAAGCAGGTGGAGGTACAGAAGGGCATGTCGGTGACCGTGCCTCTTTATGCGCTGCACACAGACCCTCAGTACTTCCCCGATCCTCATAAGTTCGATCCAGAGAGGTTCGCGGAAGGGGCTAAAGAACACATTCCCAAGTTTGTCTACATGCCGTTTGGTGAAGGACCGAGAATATGTTCAGGTGAGTTATTTACTTATTTAATACTTTATTGTAAATACAATCTGGAGGCTTTATTACCAGGCGGAAATCTTTTCCAACCGACCAGACAAAAGTAAATGAAGCAAGTTACATGGTCGCAAAAAACATTCAAATGACTATGCAACCCCACGAAATCCACGAACATACGCCCATAAACCCCATAAAGACGAACAATCACCCGAACATTCCTTTTCATATAAAGTTAGATATTATCAATCAAAGGAAAAGAAAGGGATGGTAGAGAGAAAAGAAAAATCAGGAATGAAACACATTATATTACTGACCAGAAATAAATAATTATCAGTTGCCTCTTAAAGCATGCCAAGGACGGAGCGAGTATAACATTGGTTTGTAACTAGTTCCAGAGTCTCACTGCATGGACAGTAAAGGATGACATAAAAAAAAAGAAGAGCGGTGAACTGGGAAGACCAATACACAATCTCTGTTTGAGCGTAGGGCTAAAATTTCTTTCCATGATTGGAAAGACGCTGAAAATTTTCGTGAGATAAGAGGGGGCGGCGGGACAGTTAAGGATATTATACAATAGATAGTATGTGAATTCAGCGTCTATTTATCACGTTCAACCATTTCAGCCCCTTTTGGTTTAGTGACGTGATTGTACTTAGGTTAAAAATAAATCTTAGACAAACATTTCGAAGATGCTGTAATTTGTCCACCTGTTCTTTCTTAATATCCAAATAAGAGATGTCCGCATAGTCCTAAATCGGAAAGAGCAGAGATTGCACGAGTAAAATTCTGGGTTTAGTAGGCAGGAATTAGTTATTTGATTGATTATAAAAAAAAAAATATTGAGAACTACATTATAACAATAACAATTGGATGTATAGACACATCCAGTGGTTCTCAAGAGACACATTGGGTGTTATTATTAATTTATTTATACAATTTCGACCATTAACAATTTTTACCCAACCAGTCAAAATTCATGTTGGCCTCAAGTTAATCAAGAGTCTTGGGTTTGTTGGCATAAACCTGTGATTATTTTTTTTATCCACTTTGCACGGATTTCTCCTGTTACACAAAGAGGGTCTGCTTCTAGCGTTAGCTTATTCATTAGGAATAATATCAGCCAGGATTCTTCTCATACTGCTAGTCGGTACCGAGAATATATCAACCGTCATTCAGTTGGTTCAATATCTCTATACCACGCGTGACTGAGTGTTTAGCCATGATATTCGTCCTGTAAGTTGGTATGTAGAACAGAAGGTGATTCCTTGCACGGCTATATTTATTGGGTACATATAAACTTAGTGCTTCTAGAATCGTAGGACAGTTAAAGGAACCTTGGAAAACCTTTATTAGGAATATCACAATGGATTTTTGCCTTCTTGTTTCGAGGCTTTATAGTTACACACCATGAGAAGTTCGGCATGGTGAGCATATTTTGGGTAATCGCCCTTTGTTTTGTACCATAGATATCTGGGGATTTTTTTTTTGTATTTGTTCTATATTGTTTTTATATTTGAGCTGATGAGGACACCAGTCAAAATTCAAAATGTGAGAATACAGATAGATATCCAAGATGCTATAATAAAAGTATATCCAAGATGCTATAATTCCTAATCATTTCATTTCATATTCGGTCATATGTTGTCACCCTGTATATTCTTCTCAGTGCATGCATTTCTATAGCATTTACAGCCTTTGCATGTCAATATTTCACTCCCATATATCAAAGTTGGTATTAAAATACTGTTGTAGACTAGAATCTTAGCAGACTTTGATACTGTCCGATAGGAGCATATCGATTGATGTTTTAACCTTTCCTTACTGGTGTTGGGTATCTTCTACACGTTGCTTCAAATAACCATCAATATCTCTATAAATATAATAAATACAAGGTTAAGATTCTAGGTATTCCTCCATAATATATTTACGCATTGATTTAAAAAATAATATTAATAATAATCAGAATTTATCGACTACATCGTAAGTATTTTCTGAATATTGGAAACAAATTCACATTTAAACGCTGTGAGTGCCTCGATCTTGGGTCTTAACGATAGGTGAAAAGTATGCGGGAAGCGCGACACTATATTCGCATCTCACTTTTGCATACGTCACTGAATAGCGAGGAGCGCAATTGTCTCAACCTCCCAAGTGTAAGCCACGCCCGAGTTAGCCACCAGCCCTGCCGCGCCGCAGTAGCTGTTGAGCTGGCAACGAGACTAGATCTACGCCCGTTACGTGAGCGTTGCCAGATGGTTTTTTAATGTTTTCAGCAAATAAATCTCAATTATTATAATTTTTAACTTCAATTATAATTAATTAAGGGGATTATCTATGAATGTTCTTATTTTTCCGATTTAAAATCGCTAATTTTTGATCGCGTACTCACTACCCAACACCGGAACACGAGTTTCATTTTTATCACCGTAAGGGAAGGGTTAATGCCCCATTCATTTTATTTCCTATCTCTACACGTCGTTCAATGATCCCTCTTAACTCTTCCATCTGAGAAATACTACCTAAATAGCAGAATTCCTCAACTTCCTCCAATCTTTCATTGTTCACCTATATATCGCATTTACTTTTCCTTTCACACTTTTCTATCACCGTGACTTTGGATTTCGCAACATTAATTTCTTGTCTAGTAATACAAATCCTTTATTTCAGGTATGAGGCTGGGAATTATGGAATCAAAGGTGTTGATAGCCACACTAATCCGAAACTTTATAATTAAGCCCGTCATCAAACTGCCGAGGCCCATTCCCATCGATCCTAATGTCTTCATCACGAGATCACTCCACGACCTGACTGTCACGTTCCACGAAAGGAAAGATAAATAATATTTTTAAAGTGTTAAACAATTCATTAATACATACATATTTTATATCAAAAATTACCTGACCTAATTTGCAGTCTAATTGAGTTTAAGCGAAATAAATTTATTGTTATATAATGTTATTTTTAATACATTTTTTAATTCCCACATTTTCAGCCTGAAGCGGATGTATTCCTTAGCATTTTTTCTGCCGGGAATGGAAAAAGTGGTGTACTTGAAGACCAAAGCTCAAGGGTATATCAATCAAGTCTGTAGAATGCCAAAGGAGTCAATAATTTCTGAAAGGATCTTAAATATCTTCGGACCGAATAGCTACTCCGATCAAATGACAAATTTGCTGCAATCGAATTTTTTCGCAAAATTACTGGCAACTTGCTGAACTGTTTGACCTTTAGATTTTTAACCACTTTATAAGTGTATTTACTATGCTGTGAGTCATTTTCCATCATTGAGTCCGTCGTCATTTCATTTAGATAGTTTTTTTATTTTCCAGTAAGTAACATATTACGCTCATAATAAATCTCGATATTCGAGACAAGTTCTCGATAATAGCATGGATGGTGGTTGAATCAAACGTAACTTCAAAGTAAAGTTCTTTAACCTTTCCCTTCCTGTGCTAAATAAATCCGCCTGTTCCGGTGATGTGTATTCAATATACATCAATACACATGTAAAAATGAGCGCTTAAATTAACTAATTTTGAAGTCAAAAGTGATAATAATTGAAATTTAATTCCTGAAAACATGAAAAAAAACATCGGACGACGTTCACAAAACGGGCGAAGTGACCACCTCGAACGAAAGCCCGCTGGCTACTAAGTGAGTGAACTGAGATTCTATTTCTTGCATTCCCATATACCGAAGTAGAGTGAGAGTGAGACGTCGCTTCCTCACCCATAGCGGTTTTTTAGAATGAATATACCTACGCCACACTATTCTATTCCTGATTTTCACAAAATATCTCTGATATGGCCGATAAGTGCTAATTATTATTAATATTATTTTTTTCATTCAATGCGTAAATGTATTACGGAGGAATACTTAAAATCTGAACCCAGTATTTATTATATTTATAGAAATATTAAAGTTTTTAGAAGCAATGTGTACTAGTTACACATCAGAGGAAATGAAGGGTTAACAGCTTTTTGGTCATGATTGGAAGGGTTTTTTGGACATGGTAATAATCCCGTCAGGTTGTACTTTATACAACGAAAGTATGATACAATAATACAATATACTACACTACATCTAAAGCCGAATGTGTTATTATCACATATCGGACGATCTAGAAAGATTTCTTTATAGTTCGTCATCCCTTGGGTAAGTTTTGTATTACGGAGGAATACTTAAAATCTGAAGCCAGTATTTATTATATTTATAGAAATATTAAAGGTTTTAGAAGCAATGTGTACTAGTTACACATCAGAGGACAGGAAGGGTCAAACTGAAATGTAAATAGACCATGTGGAATATACCAAGAAAAAAGTAAGACTTCAAATCAACTGGATGGCTGATTGAACATAGCATGGTATGAGCTGTCAGAAAGAAAGTGACAGAAAATAGCGTTGAGAAAAAAATGCCGAACATCATTGCTTGCCTGTCTTGAAGGCCACTGGTAATCATAAACTAGTTTATTAAAAAAATATATATGTAATGAGTTAGAAACTATGGATAATTACTTTCACTTGGATTGAGGACCAAACTAACCAGGGCTGTGGAGTCGGAGTTGGAGTCGGAGTCGCGGTGTTTGGGCCGGAGTCGGAGTAGGAGTCGTAAAAAACGAGCGACTCCGACTACTTTTTCGTTAAAATTTAAAATACATTTTTTTTAATTATTATAATGAATGTGTATTGTGCACGAATATTAAACTTGCAGGCGCAAGTCGCGCCGGTATGGTGAATCACCGAGATCCATTTAATGCATCAAGTCTACGAAAATGTGTTTGTCTCCTTCTTTCTCACGTCGAAAAAAAATTATGTTGGCTGGGATCTATGTTAACCCCATGGTTCGATCCATATTGACGGAAGAACAAATAAATAGAGCTAAAAACGCTCTGTTTGAATTAACCGTTCGTATGAAAGGCCTTCGACTGGAAAAAGAGACGACAGCAGGCAGCGTACACGAAGTATCATCATCTTCATCCGACACCGCTGAATCTGAAGACGATTTTGAAAAATATCTCAATGAACAAGATAAACTAAAACGTCCTCGTTTGAATCACAGTCCCAATATAGATGAAGGAGACTCTATTTCAAAATTTAAAATTGAATTTTATGATGCATTGAAAATAATGGAAAAAATTGACCGAACTTATAAGTTAAATGTTGAAATGGCAATACAGCGGTATCTAGAAATCGTAAAAGATTCAGCATTGATCGTTACAGCATTACCGCCAACCCAAGTATCCGTAGAGCGGTTATTTTCCGCTCTTAAAATTCTCAATTCTGATTTGAGAGCCTCTACGAATACAGATTTAATAGAAGCAATGTTGTTTTTAAGAATAAATTCTATTAAATTCTAATAAATAATTATTAAAGTTTGATCTTGTTTTATTTTTATCCCTATAACATGAAAAAATGGCTATATGCAAAGGTAGGAAACAACCTAATAAAATTGAGCTTTTTTGAGTCGGAGTTGTGGAGTCGGAGTTTGGAGTCGTGGAGTTGGAGTTGTGGAGTCGGAGTCGTATTGTTGGCAAATATAGGAATCGGAGTCGGAGTCGTGTTTTTTTTTCCGACTCCACAGCCCTGAAACTAACAAAATGAGAATAATTTGATATCAATGGAGAAACCAATCAATCACAGAGGGGTTCATCAATTCATTAATTCTTTCATCCAATTTAGCGGACAAAGTCACTTCAAACAAGCTTTAGAGCATATCTCGAACCATATCACTTAACCCTTTAACGGGCATAAACAGAAATCAGTCGCATATGCGACCACCTTTATGGTTATACTTATAAGGATTCATTTTCTTAATGAAACGTTTTTAAGTAACACAAATGTCAAATTGGCAAATGTAGTGGACGGGCAGAGATCTTATTTAAGACGGATCGTCGTGAAGTTAGCTGCATGTTCAGTAGCAACGTTCTAAACATCCGGTCAATTAATTGTCAAAAATGTAAATAGGTATTATAAGTAAATCGTCATTAATTTTATCTCATATAAGAATTTTATTTCCTAATACAACCTAAACTTGGATATTATTACCTAAACATTCATTGGTCACTTGTGCGACCACTGACATGACCCCTGAAATGGGCACAGGTCTCATATGCGACCGCCTCATTTTCTAAAAAAATATATTTTTAAAACACATTTTCGAAGAAATAAAGTTAATTTGATACACATAAAAATGATTTATTCAACAAAAAACTCAATATCTCAAAAATAAAAAATTGGGCCTTAACGTGTTCCTCGCGGGAAGCACAAACGCCTGTGATCTGATCTGTAGCATTCCTTTGTATATTTTACGTAATGTTTAGTTTATCTCCTTTATTTAATGAGTCTCCTTAAGAGTAATGACTATTATTTATTATCAGAAAATTACTTGAATGTCATGTTTACTTGGTGGTGTAATCAAATATCAGTGGTTGTAAACAAAATACGCGTTTAAACTTAGAAATTAAAAAACGCCGAAATAGTGCCGCGCACAGGATTCGTGGAATTTGATTTTTAACGCGGTGTACAGGTTAAAGGGTTAAAAGTTCCAATTATTATCACCCTTCTGATGCTAAATAGGAAGTCTATTCCATATTATTGACCTAGCAGCTCTGATAATGTGATTGAAATCACATTTTATACATCAGAAGACACAATATAAGAGAATCCATCTGGGAAAAATTATTAGCGAGCACATGGTTTGTAGTTATAAAGGGCACGCAGGATAGAAGATAACACTTGCAACCATCACACAGTTAAGTCAATATCAGTACCTACAAACACATCACGATAGATCAAGTATTTTTTGTTTTATTGTAAACATTTTTTATCAACCCGAGATCTTTAGTTTCAATTCCTGATTGCATCAAAAAAATTATAACACTCTGGTTCAAAAGATAATCTACTAACAATTGTCGCACATGTTGTGTTGCAACTGGTGCAAGTGGTGTTGCCTTTTCACATGCGGTAGTATTTTTCAACACACACGATGACTGCGAGTTACATGTATGTTACTCGGTTGATTCTAAACCTGAAGTCTCTAATAATGGGAGCAAAGACGATGTTGTCTTCCGTCCATACTTGTCAACCAGTTCACCAATTCAGATATACATATTGAAGTGTGACATGACGATAAATTAGTTTACTTATTGGGATCGGTGCAGAATATAAAAAGGTTGCTATTTTCAACCATTGACAATAAAAAATCAGGTATAATACTCGGCGGTAAGTAATACACATAGTTTGTAGAGCGTCGTCTCTGTCATTCATACACGTGTTCCGTACCGGACCGGACTATTAGCGCATCATACGTCAGGGATGACGCTCTACAAACTATGTGTATTACTTACCGCCGGGTACTTGTATGTATGTATGTCTGCCCGATGTATTGGGTGTTAACATAAGTTGTGTCCGTTTTTTTCCAATGTAAAGATGAGCACCAAGAGTAAAACAATTAAATGGTAAATGTTATACATCACTCGAAAGAAAATTTTCTGCTCTTCAAGATATTGTGTTTGCTTTTACGTTACATATATTATTTTATTCGATTACAAGCCTTCAAAATGGAATCTCAAGTAGACGAAAGTGAGCATTTTCGACACCTCCTTCTGTTCACGTTTAATCGAGGGAATAAAGCTGCTCGCGATATTTGCGAAGTGCACGGTGAAGATACTTTGAATAAAAGGACAGTTCGTCGATGGTTTTTGCATTTCGTAGACGGTAATTTCGACCTGAAAGACATGGAGTGTTCCGGACGACCAGTGAACTTCAATGAGGACCACTTAAACTATATTATTCATGAAGATCCCCTTCAAACCACCGTAGAATTGGCTGAACAGATGAATTTTAGTCACATTACTGTATACCGCCACCTTAAATCAATGGGAAAAGTTCAGAAGTTCGGCGCTTAGGTTCCACATGTTTTGAGTGAAAACTACAAAAATTAACGCTCGACAATTTTTGCTGGTTTGCTCGCATGTCATCGAGCTACGCATGGTCAGAAGCAAAGGTTCCTTTACCGCATCATTACTGGTGATGAAAAATGGTTTGAAAATGGTGATGAAAAATGTTTGAAGGGGATCTTCATGAATAATGTGGTTTAAGCGGTCTTCATCGAAGTCCACTGGTCGTCCGGAACGCTCCATGTCTTTCAGGTCGAAATTACCGTCTTTGAAACGCAAAAACCATCGACGAGCTGTCCTTTAATTTAAAGCATCTTCACCGTACACTTCGCAAATATCGCGAGCAGCTTTGGCAGCTTTATTCCCTCGATTAAATGCGAACACAGAAGGAGGTGTCGAAAATGCTCACTTTCGTCTACTTGACATTCTATTTTGAAGGCTTGTAATCAAATAAAATAATATATGTAACGTAAAAGCAAACACAATATCTTGTAGAGCAGAAAATTTTATTTCGAATGACGTATAACCTTTACCATTTTTTTTACTTTTGGTGCTCATTTTTAAATTGGAAAAAAACGGATACAACTTATGTTAACACTTAATATATTACTTACCGCCGAGTACTGTAATAGTTTGATAATTTTAAACAACATAATACTAAAAAAAAAATCTAAAATCATTTTAAATTACAAATCTCAACAAATAAGACAAAAAAAAATGTGTGAAACAAAAAAATCAACCTATGCATCTTAACATAAGATTAACAAAGTAGTTTAATCAAGTGAAACATTTTTTCCCAAAAACGTTAGGTTCAATTCAAAATAAAAATATTTTTTAAGTCAATCCTCTATTTTCAATATTATGTGTAATAAAACTGTAATCATTTATGGTACAGTGGGCTAGAAATAATTAGAATTTTGAGAATATTTCAGATATTGTGGGCTCAATACTATAACTAGGTAACTCAAAATTCTCTATTCTGAGAAAATGGCATTCTTAGTTTCGAGGTCCTTTTGTCTGGTAACTCCTCTTGAACCTCTAAGCGAGTGAGATTTTGTTAGCAAAATAAAAAATTGATTTTGTAAGTAATATAAAAAACGTAATTGCGGCCGCCATATACAAATTAATTGAATAAATAAGATCATTTAAGTCTTGTCCGTTTTATGGATAAATTCATATATTCCGGAAAAAAACATCGGACGTATCATGTACGTTCATACTCTCTTGAAGTAAAAATTCGCTCGCCGTACACCGTACGGCCATACTCCTTTAGAGGTTAATGAGGTATCGCGTTAATATGTTTTTATGAAACTAATAAAGGAGGTTTCAATAGATCGTAAGATGTAAGTTATATGAACTTCAGATATCTACTTTAAGCATTGTTTTGTTTCCACGTTTACGACTTACCTAATTATGAAAATGTTAAATAACTCGGTTGAGAAATAATATTTTAAGATATCTATTAACCTGTTCACCGCGTTAAAAATCAAATTCCACGAATCCTGTGCGCGGCACAATTTCAGCGTTTTTTAATATCTAAGTTTAAACACATATTTTGTTTAGAACCACTGATATTTGATTACAACACCAAGTAAACATGATACTTAAGTAATTTTCTGATAATTAATAATAGTCATTACTCTTAAGGAGACTCATTAAATAAAGGAGATAAACTAAACATTACGTAAAATAAACAAAGGAATGCTACGATCAAATCAATGCTTCATGACACTCACCCAATCAAATGCATATAGCACTAGTAATGTTTATTTACGTAAGAGAGACTTAGTAATGTTTATTTACGTAAGAGAGACTCATCGCAGGACTCGATCCGCGCGACAGGTCGTTAATGCTGGAAATATTGAGAAACCAAAAAAATTCGGCGCTCTGTTTATTCAACAATATCTCATACGCTTATATATTATTTGACAAGGTTTTCAGAGATGTCGCTAGAATGAAGATTATTTTTAATTTTTGTTCAATTTTTATTCCGGTTTTGTGTCATTTTTTTTTAAGTATTTGTGATTTGAAACTTGGAGTGTCGTCAAATCACAGGCGTTTGTGCTTCCCGCGGGGAACACGTTAAAGCATTGGAAAGCCCCTTCGATGAGCAATCCATTCATGTAAATAACTCAAAACTGCCAAATTTGGAGTTACGTATTTTTAGTATTGAGCCCACGATATGCTTAATCTAAAAATTGTTATTTCAGAGCAAGTATTAACTGTGAGGAAAACATTTTTCAATAGCTGAGAAAATAGTGCATCAAATGTGTTGCTTCAAAAAGACAAAGAAATAAATATTTCTACAGATGGGATACTGTAAAAAATATAATAAAAAAAAAGGTATAAATCTCACTGTAAGAATTACGATCAAGAGGTTGAGAGAACCTCTGTGGCCTAATTGACACAACACCTGCCTTCTGACCCCGGGGTAGCAGGTTAAATTCCCTCTACAAACCAGATTTTATAAAAAAGGTTACAGTCTAGTTTTCACTTATGACCTTTTTAATTTAACTTCTGCAGGGTTATAATCAACGTTCTCTCTAAGGTGTGCGCGTGTGTGGCCGCACATCTGTTAAAAATTGTCCGCACACATTTCACAGAAAGGAACTTGTAACCATATTTTGTTTTGCGCAATTATATATTTTATTTAATATTTCATGAGTTCTCAGGTTCCTTTCTTTGAGATGTGTGCGGAACATGGAAACACCATATAGAGTCCACGCGCCGTAAGGAGAGCCTTTTTTTCTTTCACATTTAAGTTGATGGGCCACACACACAACGAAAAAAATAGGGGCAACGTTGATTATAATGTATAAAACAAAAGTGCAGTACAATAAACATATGACTAATGGAAAGATACAATAGTCAGTTTTAGGCAGAGGATTTGTTGTTGAATTTGCAGTGCAGTAATTTTTTGCGGTAATATAATTGGTTAGCACATCTTTTCCGAGAGAATAGAGTAATGGTTTCCTAACTCACCTGCAAAAATAATTATTTCACTGTCTTTTCAAGGTGAGACATTTAGTTCAATATTAATGTTTTTTTTTTCATTTAAGTTTGCACGTATCAACCCAGGTATATTTTTAGAGAAAAATTAGGAAACAAAGACTTACTAGGTTAGTCAAAAAGTTTTGAAAGCGGAAATGAAAATACATTTTTTTTGGGGGGAAATCACTTTTATTGCTCAGTATAGTCTCCCATAAGATCAATACACTTGGTCCAACGATCTTCCAACTTTGTTGTCCCATCACGGAAGTGACTTTCTGGAAGGCCTGCAAAATACTCCTCTACGACGGCTATAACCTCTTCGTTTGATGAAAAATGCTTTACACGAAGGAATTTTTTGAGGTGTGAGAACAGCCAGAAGTCAGAGGGAGCTAAATCTGGCGAATAGGGTGGATGCTGCAACAATTCGTACCCCAATTCACTGATTTTCGTGATGGTTTTTTAAGCTGTGTGATCAGGTGCATTGTCTTGATGAAAAATGATTTTTTTCTTATGCAAACCGGGTCTTTTTTCACAATTTTTTTCATCCAACTGGTCCAAAAGGTCACAATAATAATCAGAGTTGATTGTCATACCAGTTTGGAGATAATCTATCAATAAAATTCCTTTTGCATCCCAAAAAACTGACGCTAACACCTTCTTGGCCGATTTCTGGACACGACCTCGCTTCGGAGCCAAAGTGCCTGGTTCACACCACTCCTTAGCCTCTTGTTTTGATTCAAGATCATGGTGGTAGACCCAAGTCTCATTCATAGTGATGAATCGACGCAGAAAATCCTTTTTATCCTTTCGAAATTGCTCCAAATGTTGCTCAGAAAGTCGCATTCGAACGTGTTTTTGTTGCATTGTTAGCAAATGCGGCACCCATTGTGCACACAGTTTTTTGAAACCCAAAACTTCAGCCAAAATATGCCATGTTGTTCCATGTGAGATGCCTATGGTGTCAGCTATCACATCCACAGTCGATCGATGATCTTCCAAAACCATATCCTGTATTTTCGCTATGATTTCTGGTGTTGATGCACTTTTTGGACGTCCTGAGCGTGGATCGTCTTCAACGCTTGTATGGCCACGCTTAAACTCCAAAACCCATCGGTGAACGGTTGGAAATGAAGGAGAAGACTCTTTTAATACTTTCACCATCTTTGCATGGATCTCAGTAGCCGATAAACCTTCCAAAACAAAGAATTTAATCACTGCACGATATTCGGATTTTTCCATTGTTAAAAAATACACTGACACGTCAACTTCAAATGGCTTGTAAACAAAGAATGAATTGACAGATCGAAATGAAATTTTGAGTACGTTCTTATGAAAGATGAAATATTAAAATGGCGTAGAAATTTTGGTTTTTCTACTGCTCCATAGATGTCGCTTTCAAAACTTTTTGACTAACCTATTAGGCCTTGACAACACAGGTAGGAGCCTCGCTTGGTGCTTGGAGCTACGCTGCGAGCTAGGTGACATATCCTAATGAACCAACGCACCCCATACTATCGCAATGGCAACACTGCATGCTTCGCGCCACGCTGCACGACGATTAGTCACCTAGTAAGTCTCCCAGCGAACAGATGTGTTGGTTAATTTTATTGTTTCACTGAGTAATTTTACAAGATGGCGGAAGTTTTAATAACAGCTATGTATAAAAGGGAACCTTTGTGGAACCCATCGAGCAAATTATACAAAAATGTACCTGTAATAAAATCACTTTAGAATAAATTTGCACAGGAAGTAAATAAAGATGGTAAGTTGTAATGAAATTGGATAGTTTTGAGAGTGGCATCGTTTGTTGACTCAACAGATCCCAAATGTCAAATGAATTTTTGCGAAGCACTTTGGTGTGGCCAAGCATGAAGTCACCTAGTCTATTAGTCACATAGCACCTAGCGAAGAACTTTGGTGTGGCCTTAGCCTTACAAAATATAGCAAGATATTTTTTTGATAACCTTTTAATTAGGAATGCAAGAAAACATTTTAATGTTTTTTTTTAAAAACTGTACATCTACATAAAATTCAACCCAAATTCCAAATAACACTCTCCAATTATTCATTACTGTGACAATATTTTAAGAAAAGCTTCAAATGAATAACTTCAAGTTACATAAATATAAAAAAAAAACACAAAATGAAACATGCCATATGAAAACCAAACAATACAAAATATAATAAAAACATTTCTAAATATTCGAAATCTAATCAATCAAACCTACATATAACTACTCAAAATGGTGATTGTATGAAAATTATTTAAGTTTAATGACCGAAATAACTCTACTAAATTTTCGGTCAGATACAATAAAGATATTATTAATGTTTTCGTTAATTATTAAATGACCATCTTCACGATTCTAGTGGTAGAACATTTGCATGCCATTCAAGAATTTCGGGTTTAATTTAATTACCAAAAAAATTCTGTGTAAATATTTTTAAAGTCTGACATTTTAATATATTTCTGATTAGTTGCAAGAATTTTTCATATGGCTATAAAGCCCACCTAGTTGCAATGGATACAATTATATAATACAATACAATGATTGCATTATTTCTGTACCCTAGAGGATAAACCACGCAAGTCACTTTGCACCCTAGCGGATAAACGTCATATGCGTCATACATGAATTGTATGATGCAACGCCTCGTCTAGGTGTCGTTTATACTCGGGTAAAATGTGACTCCCGTGGTTTATCCTCTAGGGTACAGATTTGATAACATATATTAGTAAGCTCTCCAGAATATGAGGTACAATAACTCCCATAAGAAATATAAATAGACAGAACCAATTTTAGGTTAGTATTCTATTAAAAATTGATTTGAATAAAATTTTAATTTTGGTTTTTAAAGAGAAAATAATACTTGTAGAGAAATAATAAAATATTGGAGTCATAAAAAAACAAATTTAGATATGAAAAGTGATAAACAAATAAGGTTGAAATGGCATATGAAACCAAATAATAAATAATTTTAATATGATTAAATATATTGATATTAAAATAAAACCCTTGAAAATTTCGAGTCAAATTAAAAAATATTAATACATAAAAACAATGTTTTAGAAGCGAAATGAACTATATAAACATAAACAAAACATTATCTTTGGAAATAATGTAAAACGAATCCAAGTACCCATTGCAAAACAAACACTATATAATGAAATGTTAGTACGAAAAAATGTATTTATAAAACGTTACTTTATTAGTAAAAATGTGATTTTTAACTCGTATTTGCCAATGTTATTATAAATTCAAAGCGGTATTTAAGGAAAAAAGGATTGCGGGACATGTTAGTTCGTATGATATAATACCAAACAAGAAACTAAGGTGTTAATTAGCATTCAAAATCTCGGAATTATTAGTATGGAACTGCCACAATCCAATGGTGTTATGTTATACAATACATATTATAGATAAAAAGCATAATTTGTATCCTTAACAGCTAAAATAATGAGAATTCTTTGCAATACCCGAGATCATAAATAACGCTTCGATCGGTCATTGTTCGCAGAACTCATTCCAATTATGGCTGCTGACAGACGCGTACGGCGAACGCACGGAAATCCCTAAAACCACATGATTCTAAGGGAAACGACTAAAATACAAAGCCGAAAATGCTTACTTGAGATTTTGTAGTTAAGGAAACATTATGAAAACACGGTAAAGCATGAATTTTTTTAGAAGAAAAGAAGAGAAATCGACAACACTCCCACGAACTGGCTGTCAAAAACGCCGTTATGTACTGCCAGTTGGAAAAAATACTACAAGTGGGTTTTGGATGTAATTAAAATAGTGTAGGACTATATTTATACTCCTGAAAATTAAAAAAAACGTAATTTAAAAAAATCTTTTAATTTTTTTTACCCGTTTTCAGTAATATTAAAAATATTTTATATTTCAAATAATAACAAACAGAACGCAATTATTTTATTTTTTAGCTGACAACACAGAAGTGAGATGTTGGAAACCCTTTTTTAAAAGACTTTTTATTGAATCAACAATATTTAAACCAAACTAGATTTTTTTAAATTATTTGAACTAAATTTCAAAATTCTTAAAGTTCTTATCAACATAAACTATTTTTATTAGAGGATCAAAAGAAGGTTAACTGATAGACCCCAGGTTCTATCGGTTGTTGATTTCAATAAACAATTTATTTTCAATCATTTCGCTTGTTAGTGACTGGATCAAAAGTTTTTAGTGTTCTCCTAGTTATATTGTATAATATTGTTTTTTTTTTCAATCCATAACTACTAGATAGATTCCAAATGCAAACATGTGACCGTAACTATGTTAATTTAATTCAAGCAACTTACGGTAGTTAGAAAGAGCAATAATTATTTGTTAATTATATAAAATGGAGGTACCATTTAACATTTGTGCTTTTGCACTGAAGATATTTGTAACAAGCAACCATATAAGTAGAAATTTTTAATTATATTCGCCTCGTAAAATATTGAATTTCATTAGATTTTGATAAATCAGTTTTTAGGGACGTAACTTTGTGTTCTTGCATATATGATCAGAATCATTATTTTGAAATTTCAAATATTGTTAAAATTGTACATGATATTAGTTATATATTTAATGAAAAGGAATGTTTAGAAAGTTGTCTTCAAATTGTGTAAAATCATTTTGATTAATGTTGGAAAATATTACTTTCCATTATTTATTGAAAAAAATATATTGACGCTTGGAGCATTTATCCTTATCAAATCACGATTGAGACATTCGGGAAGGTCATTAACCATTCCTCTCGACCTCTTGCCTTGTGTAGCGTCTTCTCAAACGAGCACCTTGCCGCCTTCTTCGAGTGGTCACTTTATCAGAAAAGCTACGAAATAAACGCATCAAGTTTTAATGTACTTTTTAGCGTTATATTTAAAACATTTTTTTGTTAATAACACATTTTTGTCAGTAGCACCACGATATGAAACCGCACCATTAAAAACAGTCAAAGGCCAAATTGTTAGATTTTTTTATATGCAACATAATTATTTTATTAACAATATATTTTTTTCTTTGGGGAAATATAAAATAAAATTATAAGACCATACATTTTTCAAAGTAATTTTAAATACTTGTATTAGTTTATTTGGCAATTTTTTTACGCAGATATATCATCAATCTTTATTCCAGGTGGTCGAGAATGATATCATCACACTCACCTACATTTTGGTTAGAATGTGAGATATTACAATTTTGAAAGACATCTGTTTGTACTTGAACAGCGTTGGAACAGAGAATGTTTCCAAAATGTGTTAATCTTTACGAAAATGATAAAATTGTACCGGAATTCTCAAAATTGTTAGAAAATTTCGTAAGTTAAATCTAACTATTTAAATTGCCGTTTAACAAAGAAAAACATTAAAGTAAAAAAGGCTGAAGTATGGATATAACGATAATAATATATTTATTCCAAATTTTATAATATATACATATAGCGCAGAGCCATAAAATCCATGTACATATATATAAAATACACTACGCACAGTTATAGTACAGAGATACTTGAACAAAGTGAATACATACATCAATGAATTAACGTCCAAACAATCAACGATAAATAATGAGTATGCTAATCAATAATACCTTTTTACTTAGGCCTCGGCCACACAGGTAGGAGCCTCGCTTGATGCTTAGAGCTATGTTGCGAGTTAGGCGACATATATGTACCAGCAAACCAACGTACCGCATACTTTCGCAGTGGCCACACTGCACGCTTCGCGCCACATTGCATGACGATTAGTCATCGAGTGAATCTCCTAGCGAACAGACGTGTTGGTTAATTTACAAGATGGCGGAAGTTTTAATGACAGCTCTGTATAAAAGGAAGCCTTTGTGGAACCCATCGAGCAAATTATAGAAACATGTACCTGTAATAAAATCACTTTGGAATGAAGTTGCACAGAAAGTAAATAAAGATGGTAAGTTGCAATGAAATTGGTTAGTTTTGAGAGTGACATCGTGTGTTGACTCAACCGCTCCCAACTGTCAAATGAATTTGTGCGTAGCACTTTGGTGTGGCCAGGTATGAAGTCACCTAGTATACGAGTCACGTAAAACCTAGCTTAGCACCTAACGAAGCACTTTGGTGTGACCTCGGTCTTAGTTAAATATCAAGTTGATTCAATGACCAAGAAAAGTTTTAAATTATCAATTATTTAAAGTCTTCGGAAGTTTAAACAAAATATATAAAACATATTAACTGTAGTGCATACCGTCACGCCATTACCCTATCAGAATAGGCAAAAAGAACAGTGCACCAAACTTTTCTATCTTTACACACATTCTCAGGCTCTTTTAAATCCATATACTTTCTCTTACAACTTATACGCTTTCTCTAATATTTTACGTTTCCTAAAGCATAATATGTGCAAAACTAATTAACACACACTTAACGGCGTGTTTTATTAGCTTGTATGGAAAACAATTAACCACACTAGACACATTTCCCTTGAAAGACAATTTTTTTACTTAAAATATTGCTCCTTCGATATTTCAAATTTCCTTGTTATTCAACACATTACTACTGCGTAACATTTAATCTATTGATGGTATTTATTGTTTGGTTAACGTTAACGTAATATTTTTCATCTGTGGATTCGAATCCCGATTTAGAGGAAAATCCCTCTCATTTCTAGGATAGGAATCCTAATTCTCAACTCGTTTTTTGTAACATTTTTAATCTGTCAATAATATAAGTTCGAATCCCGAATTAGATCATCCTTAATCCTTACGAAGAGTCCACTCTCTAAACGGCGTTGTTTAAATTGTCATTTTAGTAATATTAAGAAATAATGATTTTTACGAGTTGAATTATTGTTGAATTTTTTTTTATTAAAATGTTTCGAACCCCTGCTTAATTCGGCACAAAATTGCGCATCGTACGGCGCAGCTCTCCGCCTCCTGATTGGTTGATCAGTGTGCGAGCAGCACAGCGAGAGAGATCAGCTGAGTTTAGTTCGTTATTCGCTTATGGAAGGAGACGTCCCCGAATAACATGTTCACGGTCATACCTAGATCAATTCTGTAAGTATTTCACTCAAAACAGATTTATAGAACGAATTATGAATTAAAAAACGTAGCCAGTCTTTTTTGTATCGTTTTGTAAAATTACGCGAGATTTCGATGTGTTGTGGATTTGTGTTATACGAGTGCCAAGAAGTGTTGGGCTTTTTGCTACTAGAAATAGCCACCTTCCGACGATCGATATATTCTAAGTTGTGTTATGTTTTGATAATCATGAACTGGATTATATTTGGTAAGTTTGTTTTTTTTTTTCTGTTTTTTTTTTTTGATAAATCGTAATGCGCTTCAGGAAGGTTGTGTCTTTTTTTCAAGGTTAGTCTTTTAGTATTCTTGGGTTTTCTCGTTGAATATATCCGTAGAGGCGTGTGATGTAATACAAAACAGGAACAAATGACAGACGAAAATGAACATTATGACATGCTATCGGTAGTTCCCCGTTTGAAATTTCATGACATTTTCCCTTTCTGTCAAATTCCTGAAAAATATACAAATTTCACGAGTTAAAAAAAACTATGGTTTTAACAAAATATATTTAATTTCGGTTTTAAGTACTATAATATATGTATACAATAAATGCAAAAAATAGTGTATATTTATTTATTTATATACCATCACGCCATTATCCTTGTTGGGTTAGCCAGAGATGACAAAGTGCCAAACTTTCCTATCACGACATACTTTTTTGGTTCCTCTCCATCCATAAATCTTCTCGTACACTACCTTCTACTTCACTTACCTTACATTGCCTTCTTTCATAATTTCATTCACATACATACTCCTACATACCATCACGCCGTCTCCATGTCGAAATAGGCATTCCTATCACGACACATATCTTTCGCCTGTTTTATATCTGATTTTATACCATCACGCCTTTATCTTTGTTGGGGTAGCTAGAGATGACAAAGTGCCAAACTTTCCTATCACGACATACTTTTTTTGCTTCCTCTCCATCCATAAATCTTCTCGTACACTACCTTCTACTTCACTTACCTTACATTGCCTTCTTTCATAATTTCATTCACATACATACTCCTACATACCATCACGCTGTCTCCGTGTCGAAATAGGCATTCCTATCACGACACATATCTTTCGCCTGTTTTATATCTGATTTTATACCATCACGCCTTTATCCTTGTTGGGGTAGCTAGAGATGACAAAGTGCCAAACTTTCCTATCACGACATACTTTTTTGGTTCCTCTCCATCCATAAATCTTCTCGTACACTTCTTTCTACTTCACTTACCATACATTTCCTTCTTTCATAATTTCATTCACATACATACTCCTACATACCATCACGCCGTCTCCATGTCGAAATAGGCATTCCTATCACGACACATATCTTTCGCCTGTTTTATATCTGATTTTATACCATCACGCCTTTATCCTTGTTGGGGTAGCCAGAGATGACAAAGTGCCAAACTTTCCTATCACGACATACTTTTTTGGTTCCTCTCCATCCATAAATCTTCTCGTACACTTTCATCTACTTCACTTACCTTACATTTCCTTCTTTCATAATTTCATTCACATACATACTCCTACATACCATCACGCCGTCTCCATGTCGAAATAGGCATTCCTATCACGACACATATCTTTCGCCTGTTTTATATCTGATTTTATACCATCACGCCTTTATCCTTTTTGGGGTAGCCAGAGATGACAAAGTGCCAAACTTTCCTATCACGACATACTTTTTTGCTTCCTCTTCATCCATAAATCTTCTCGTACACTTCCATCTACTTCACTTACCTTACATTGCCTTCTTTCATAATTTCATTCACATACATACTCCTACATACCATCACGCTGTCTCCATGTCGAAATAGGCATTCCTATCACGACACACATATTTCGCCTGTTTTACATCTGATTTTACATTCCTTCTTTCAAAATATCGTACACTTGATCTAACCACCCTTTCTTTGGACTTCCTCTACCTCGCCTTCCACTCATATTTACACTATATATTTATTTTGTTAGTCTTTCTTCATTCATTCGTTCTACGTGCCGAAACCATCTCATCTTGCTCAACACATCAGCTTTATATTGTTTATAGTTAAGGCATTAACGTTGTGGAGGTTTCAAGACATTGTAATTTATTTTATCAAACACTGTTTATTCCACTTTTTATAACGGTATAACCCAACCGGTTTCAAGGCTTTCACCTCATCTTCAGGGGAGCACAAACAAGACTGAATTCTGTTCGAACTGGTACCGAGATACACGCTTCTAACGGTTTGAGACATTCGGGTTGGGGACTGATGTGTTTTCCAGATGTTCGCCTCGATGTACTGACTTAGAAATTTCTCCCTCAGCCCCCGCTTCTAACGGTTGGAGACATTCGGGTTGGGGACTGATGTGTTTGCCAGATGTTCGCCTCGATGTACTGACTTAGAAATTTCTCCCTCAGCCCCCGCTTCTAACGGTTGGAGACATTCGGGTTGGAGACTGATGTGTTTGCCAGATGTTCGTCTCGATGTACTGACTTAGAAATTTCTCCCTCAGCCCCCGCTTCTAACGGCTGGAGACATTCGGGTTGGGGACTGATGTGTTTGCCAGATGTTCGCCTCGATGTACTGACTTAGAAATTTCTCCCTCAGCCCCCGCTTCTAACGGCTGGAGACATTCGGGTTGGGGACTGATGTGTTTGCCAGATGTTCGCCTCGATGTACTGACTTAGAAATTTCTCCCTCAGCACCCAGTCCCCAACCGTTAGAAGCATGTATATCGGTACCAGTTCGAACATAATTCAGTCTTGTTTGTGTTCCCCTGAAGATGAGGTGAAAGCCTTGAAACCGGTAGGATTATACCGTTACAAAAAGTGGAATAAACAATGTTTGATAAAACAAATTACAACATCAGCTTTAAGTTCACATTCATCCCTTATCGTTGTATTCTCTTATTTCATTCACTTGGGCCACTTATATCTTTCTCAATCGTACTCGACCACGACTTCCACTCACACTTGTAATGTATATTTGTTTAGTCAGTCTTTCGTCTCCCATTCGTTCAATACGTACAATACCCGGTGGTAATTAATACACATCGGGCTTAAGAAAGAGACTGTCGGCCATAATCGGCTAACTTCGGCTTTGTAGAGCGTCGTCTCTGTCGCACGATGCGCTAATAGTCCGGTATCTAGAAAGCGACGGAACATGTGTATGAATGACGGAGACGACGCTCTACAAAGCCCAAGTTAGCCGATTATGGCCGACAGTATTTTTCTTAACCTTTCCTTCCCTGTGTTGGGTATCTTCTACACGTTGCTTCTAATAACCATCAATATCTCTATAAATATTATAAATACAAGGTTAAGATTTTAGGTATTCCTCCATAATATATTTACGCATTGATTTAAAAAATAATATTAATAATAATCAGAATTTATCGACTACATCGAGGTGTTTTGTAAAGATCGAAAACAAATTCGCATTTAAACGCGGCGAGTGCCTCGTCTTGACGATAGGTGAATAGTATGCGGGAAGCGCGACACTATATTCGCATCTCACTCTTGCATACTAGACTGAATTGCGAGAACCTGAATTGTCTCAACGTCGCAAGCAAAGGCGTAAGCGCCGGGGTATGCGACTGACGTTCCGCGCCACTCGTAGCCTCTAGGCTTGCAAATAGGTTAGACGTACGCCCGTTCCGTGAGCGTTTTTTAATGTTTTCAGATGGTTTTTTAATGTTTTCAGCAAATAAATCTCAATTATTATAATTTTTAACTTCAATTATAATTAATTAAGGGGATTATCTATGAATGTTCTTATTTTTCCGATTTAAAATCGCTAATTTTTTATTGCGTACTCACTACCCAACACCGGAGCACGCGTATTATTTTTATCACCGTAAGGGAAGGGTTAAAGGATACATTTTTTATTTGGAAATAATAATAAGATTCCAATTAAAAATACATGATCAGTGGGAACCATTTTAAACGACAAGTATTTTTGACTTGGTATTAACAATAGCATATCAATTAAAAATACGTGACATAAGGGAAAACTGTTTTTTAATGGAAATAATACTATGTAATGTATCTAAAAACAGCTCACCATGTGATTATTGTGAAACAAATTAAAGCTTTAAGTAAATCGCTACATTTTCCGTTTGATTATTTAAGTTTTCCTTATTAAAAGCAGGAAAATATTTTTTTATTGTTTACTAACGTAACGGAAAATGCAGTACACATACTATGTGTTAATGGAATTCATAATCCGTTTGATTGTGCAATTTTTCTTATTTAAAAGCAGGAAAATGATAATATTTTCTGAATCAACAATTATTCATGCTAATATAAAAATGACGTGATACACTCGTCAATACGAGTACATACATACGACAATGTCGTTCCCTTATTGAGGTATTCAGAGAAAACTGAACGCATTCAGAAAATTCATATATCTCTTCTGGTTTTTATTGTATAACCTTTTCGTTCTTTAAAATTTCACAATATACAGTACATCTTGCTGTGCTTATTGCCATGTGGCAATCTCTTCCAACCAACCAGAAATCTATTTAAGAGAAAATCAGACTTGAATCTAAAAAAAAATCTAGATTCCAGAATCGAAGCCGCAACTTCCGGGTCGAATCTTATTGACTAGACCATAAAGGTCGTCTTAGGTCTAGTAGGTAAAGACAACTGTTATTTATTTATTTATACATGACAAACGGTGCTATATTTTATTTATTTATACATGACAAACGGTGCTATATTTGATTTATTTATATATGACAAACGGTGCTATATTTGATTTATTTATATATGAAAAACGGTGCTATATTTGATTTATTTATATATGACAAACGGTGCTATATTTTATTTATTTGTACATGACAAACGGTGCTATATTTGATTTATTTATATATGACAAACGGTGCTTTATTTGATTTATTTATATATGACAAACGGTGCTATATTTTATTTATTTATTTATTTATATATGACAAACGGTGCTATATTTTATTTGTTTATATATGACAAACGGTGCTATATTTTATTTTTTTATATATGACAAACGGTGCTATATTTTGTTTATTTATTTATATATGACAAACGGTGCTATATTTGATTTATTTATATATGACAAACGGTGCTATATTTTATTTATTTATCTATATATGACAAACGGTGCTATATTTTATTTATTTATTTATATATGACAAACGGTGCTATATTTTATTTATTTATATATGACAAACGGCGCTATATTTTATTTATTTATTTATATATGACAAGAAATCTTATATGTTAAATACATAATTTGTGGAAAAAAAAACAACAGGCAATTTAATGTGGACACACTATTTGAATGGATCTGGGCTTGTTGCCTTTCATTTGTTGTATCCCCGGTAAACTAGGCGTTTGCCTGTATCTTACTGAGTACATACGAGTATAACACGGAGAAATAAATTGACATTTTTTCCGATTTCCGACTATTCAATACCCCGTTGCATATGGTCATCACATCGATAAACAGTGACACTCAATTACATAATATGTATATATCAATTTAATAATATAAACTGTATTTTTAATATTATTAAACTTTCGTTACATACAGTTCAATCTAGCTGGTTTGTTGCTGTTTGGAAATATTTTCTAACTAACCAGAAAAGAGTTTTTTTTTATTAACTGCGGTATTTTTTTATGATTATGTGTGATATATTGTGGGATGAACGTTTTGGTCTGTCTGGAATGTTGAAGTGTGAGGGGTTTGATTCGCGTGATGTACGAGTATATGGTATATATGTAATTGAGTGTCACTGTTTGTCAGGTTGATGAGAATTTGCGACCGGGTGTTATATAATTAAAAATCGGAAAGAAGTATCGATTTATTCTTTCACGCTAAATGTCCTCAGTGAGATACTGGCAAAATCCTAGTTTACTGGGGACACGACAAATGAAGGGCAACAAACCTAGATCCATTAAAATTGTGTGTCCAAATTAAATTACCTGTTGTTTTTTTGCAAATTATGTATATTTCTTGTCATGTGTAAAATAAATACATGAAAAAAAATATATACTTTGTTTTCTGCGGTTTCCTTACCAAATATGTTTTTTTCTGAACATATGCTGATGTGGGAAGTACCTAATTGAAAGGGCGCAACCGCTACCTTCATCCTTACACTTAACTTCTATATATGTATTTCTTATATTTTAATCTGTCGATATCAATGGCTTCGTGTCCCAAGTAAGAGCGCCCTTAAATTTTCCCTTCCTGTGCTAAAAACATCCGAGCGTTCCGGTACTGTGTATTCAATACACATGTAAAAATGAGCGATTTAAAATCGGAAAAAATAAGAATATTCATAGCCAATCGCTTAAATTAATAAAATTTGAAGTCAAAAATGATAATAATTGAAATTTAATTGCTGAAAATATGAAAAAATCATCGGCCGACGTTCACCAAACGTGCGAAAAGACCACTTCACACGAAATCCCGTAAGCTACTGACGAGGCGGAAAGACTTACATTGTGTATGTTATACCTTGAAGGAAGAAACTAAACGATTCTATTTTTTCCGTTCCCATATACTGAAGTATAGTGAGAGTGAGACGTGAATATCGTCGCTTCTTCACCCATAGCGGTTTCTTAGAATGAATATACATACGTCACACACTGGCACACGTTTGATTGTATTGGTGAATTTATTCCCGATTTTCACAAAATATCTCTGATGTGGCCGATAAGTGCTAATTATAATTATTATTAATATTATTTTTTCATTCAATGCGTAAATGTATTACGGAGGAATTCCTAAAATCTGAACCCAGTATTTATTATATTTATAGAGATATTAAAGTTTTTAGAAGCAATGTGTACTAGTTAGACATCACAGGGAAGGAAGGGTTAAGGAGAGCGTGCTAGATAATTTATCCTTTATTATTATTATTATCATATTATCAGTGATGGGCAATATCAGGGGGCCTGACACAGCACATAAAAAAAAAATAAGACGAGTTAGCACTTCTGCATTAGTTTATGAAACGAGGAAAAATGTAAACAAATACTGGTAATAAACAAAGTTGTCATTAAATTGCAAATTTTGGAAATATTTTCTTTTATGATTGGCTGTAGAAGCGAATAATTGCTCATTTACATGTTTATTGGGTCAGGTGATACAATGGCAAGGCCATCCACTGGACCGCGTAGAAGATATTTCTGAGACTGAAGCAGAAGAAGACATTAGCATTGTGATGCGTGATTGGACTAACTATATAGCAGGGACGTAGCTGATCTGAATATTGAGTCAAATGTTATGTCATCGACAATATCTTCAAACCAATCATAACAAAAGCTTAAATTCAAAAGACTATGTTTTTTGTCATAATCGGCAATCTAACTCGAAATCTCTAGTTGGTAGCTTTAAGTAAATTGTTTGAGAGATGCGAAGAGAAAGATTAGAGAATGAATGTTGCAAAATCCAAAGCCTTCGTGATAGAAAAATGTGAAAGGAAAAGTAAATGCGATATTCTTCTTCTTCAGCTGTCTCTCCACTGCTGGATGTAGGCCTCTTCTAAAACCTTCCACGCTTCCCTGTCTTGGGTTTTACTCGTCCATTTTCTATTGGCGACAGGGATAATGTTGTCAGCCCACCTCTTCTAGGGCCATCCTATCGGTCTCTTCGTATCCCACGGCCTCCATTTCAGGATTCTGGGTGCCTATCTTTCATTTCGTTGTCTTGCAACGTGACCCGCCCATTGCCATTTCACGCCAGCAACACGGTCCATTATGTCGACAACCCTAGTCCGTCGTCTGATTTCTTCATTTCTGACTTTGTCTATCAGACTTATGCCCAACATTTGTCGTTCCATGGATTGTTGTGTGCATTTTAGTCTGTGAATGGTATTGGCAGTTAATGTCATCGTTTCCAAGCCATAAGTTAGCACAGGGAGGACACATGCATCGAAGACTTTTCTTTTTAGATTGGTGGGAACTTCCTTGTTCTTGAGAACACGGTCGAGCTTTCCGAAATGCGATATATGGGGGAATAATGAAAGATTTAGGTCAAGTTGAGGAATTCTGCTATTTGGGTAGTATTTTCTCAGATTTTTTATTTATTCATTTTACACATGATAAGAAATGTACAAAATTTGTGAAAAAAAACAGGTAATTTAATTTAGACACACAATTTTAATGGATCTGGGTTTGTTGCCTTTCATTTGTAGTGTCCCCGGTAAACTAGGCTTTTGCCTGTATCTCACTGAGCATGAAAAAAAGCGTGAAAAAATAAATCGATACTGTTTCCGATTTTTTATCATATAAAACCCCGTTGCAGATTCTCATCAACCTGATAAATATTGACACTCAATTACATATGTATACATCACGCGAATCAAACCCCTCACACTTCATCACTCCAGACAGAGCAAAACGTTCATGCCACAATATACCGCACATAATCATAAACATTAAAAATAGATGATGGAAGAGTTATTAGATATATCAAACGGCGTGCTGTCATAGTAAACAAAGTTTATAAGGCAATAAAACATATATACAGTACCCGGCGATAAGTAATACATATCGGGTTTAAGAATGATACTGTCGGCTATAATCGGCTAACTTCGCGTCGTCTCTGTCGCACGATGCGCTAACAGTCCGGTATCTACAATGACAGAGACGACGCTCTACAAAACCGAAGTTAGCCGATTATGGCCGACAGTTTCTTTCTTAAGCCCGATGTGTATTACTTACCGACAGGTACTGTACTTAAACTGTACGGACATTATCAAAATCTGCTAATATGATAACATTATTTTGGTACCAACTTTGATGTATGATAGTGAAACATGGACGTGGAAAAAATAGTGATAGTTGCCGAATAAATTCGTGAGTAAACAAAGTAAGATGATGAACATACGTAGAAGGAATTAATGAAGAAATACTGACATAACTAATATTAACTGTAAATTTGAGTTGAAGACGTGGTAGAGGTAGACCAAGGAAAGTATGATCGGATCAAGTAAATGATATTTTGAGTGAAAGAAACATAAATATTGATATTAATGGAGTTCAAGGATGCGGGCTGAAAAACATCTGGTGTCCCCGTGGTTGGGGTCACCCTATATTTGTGGGGTGTATCTTGGCCGGGGGGATGTTATTAGATGAGCCCAGACCTTTTGATAGCTTCTGTTTTTTAATGTATCACCTTTTTAATGTGTTCTTGAAATGTGTCTAAATGTATTATGTACATACTATGTTGCTATCAATAAACCTGTATTTATTTATTATTTATTTAAAAGGCGAAAGATTTTTGTCGCGATAGGAAAATCTGGCGCACTGTTCTCTCTGCCTATTCCGACAGGGAAATGGCATGATTGTATGTTTTTTTAGCAAATTTTGTATTTAATAAGTAATTTTTATTTTATAAAGCAGTTCATAATTAAAAAAAAATATTCTAGCTTAAGAAAATTAGTACATAATCTAATAAAATTTTAGGACATTAATGGAGTTATAACACAATTTAACTTTTCTCTATAACCTTAAGGCGAGAGAAAATTATTTTCCCTTTGAAAAGTTCACAGTTATTTTTAAAGGGGCGTCTCTTTGAGACTTAACATTCCTGGTACATCACTTCAATTAAAGAGTCGTCTCTTTGAGACTTAATATTCCTGGTACATTACTTCAATTAAAGAGTCGTCTCTTTGAGACTTAATATTCCTGGTACATCACTTCAGTTAAAGAGTCGTCTCTTTGAGACTTAATATTCCTGGTACATCACTTCAATTAAAGAGTCGTCTCTTTGAGACTTAATATTCCTGGTACATCACTTCAATTAAAGAGTCGTCTCTTTGAGACTTAATATACCTGGTACATTACTTCAATTAATGTTGGCTTCCTTTTTCTTATGTATTTATTCAATTCTTGAATATTTATATAACCAGTTTACGATGTATTATTAATAGTTAAGGCATTAACATTGTGGAAGTTTAAAGACAATTCAATTTGTTTTATCAAACACTATTTATTCCACTTTATGTAACGGTATAACTCTACCGGTTTCAAGGCTTTCACCTCATCATCATGGGAGCACAAACAAGTCCTGTTTGTGCTCCCCTGATGATGATGTGAACGCCTTGAAACCGGTATGGTTATACCGTTACAAAAAGTGGAATAAACAGTGTTTGATAAAACAAATTACAATGTTTACGATGTATTGTGACCACTACATATAAGAATGAATTCCATCAAGTAGTTCGTAAGACGGTTGTCTTCCACCTGGGGCTTCGGGTTCGATTTCCGATGATAGCAGTCTGGATTCATGTCTGGTTTTCTAACAATACTTGCACGCCCTAGACTATGCGAGTTATCCATGAACGGTAGTATTTTAAACACGTCCAGTGTCGAATTGTGAGTTACGTGTATACTCCAGTAGTTATTAACCCGAAGGTTAAATTATTGGGACAAAATATAATATTGTCTCCTGGCCATGCTCTCGTTCACATGTTGGCCAACCATTACTAACCTTCTTTCTATTTCTCATCACATAGGAAACAACTTTTACGAACTTATTTAAAACTTTATACAGATTTTCAAAAGTCCCTCGACATAATTTATCGTGACATACTAGTTAGAGAAATAGATAAAATAAGATTCAGTAACGATCTCATCGAGTCGTTTGCATCTTACTTAAAAAAAATCATCATCATCATTAGCCTATATTCATCCACTTCAGGATAAAAGCCTCTCTAAGTTGTTTCCAAGAAATCCTGTCCGTTGCGCATTGCTATCACGTAAGCGTTGCTTGCTTACGTATTTCGTCCACCCAGCGTGCATTCGGTCTTCTCACAGGCCTAGTTCTTCCTTTTGGGTACCATTGGATTACTTCATACGTCCAACGATGTTTTGTTATTCGAGCGATGTGCCCAGCCCACTTCCACTTCAGTCTTTTTACCTCTATATTTTTCTTCCTAGTGTCATGTCAGGTCCCTCCAACGTTGACAATCACCTGAGAGTAGACATCTTTGTCCCCGGCAGCCCGAAAAAGATCCCCAACGATCTTTATACCAATCCAATCACATATATTGCGGAGCCAGGAGAGTTGCCTCCTGCCAACACCTCTTCGACCCTCTATTTTGCCTTGGATGATCAGGTGCAGTAATTTGAACTTTGCTCCTCTAAGTACATGACCCAAATAGGACACCTTTCGGATTTTAATATTAGTCAGCAACTCTCTATCAACTTTGGCTCTTTGAAGAACCCTCGTGTTGCTGACCATATCCGTCCAGGGTATCCGTAGCATTCTCCGGTGTATCTACATTTCGAATGCTTCCAGTCGGTTCATACTACTTACTTTGAGGGTCCATGATTGCACTCCATGCAATAACACTGACCAAACGTAGCATTTGACTAACCGTTGTCGAAGTTTCAAGTTTAGATTATCATCGCAGAATACGCTTCTCATTTTATTAAAAGCCACACGAGATGATTCAATTCTGCACTTGACTTCAGTTTCTGGGTCGAGGTCTTCCACTAGGATACTTCAGAGGTATTTAAATTTTTATTTACCTCTATAACACAATCGAATTTTGTTTGGCGCGTATTCACTCATTACATTTGCGGTCTATACTATACTACACTTAAACTGAATGTGTTGCTATCACTGAAAATCTACAAAAGTTTATTTGTAGGCCGTTTTACCTTAGTAATTTTTCTGCGTTTTTCTTACCAAATACGTTTTTTCTAGATATATGTGTGTACAGATGCGGGGAAGTGCCTAATCTAATGGCCACATCCACTGTCTACCTTTGTTTACATTCAATTTATATATATTTCTTTTGTAATATTTTTAAACTGTCAAAAATAGTGTTGGAGGACTTTCGGGATAGATAATTTTTTTTCGGGCTAGTATTACATGCAATTTAGATGTCCTAGCTATCGCGGTCTAGAAATTAAAATTTCTGAAAATACCCATTCATGGTTGACGACACTGTCATAATCGGTATATTATTCGGAAATTAACATCGAGATGAAAACAGCCTCTTAGATACTGAATCTGTTTTGCTGAGATCCCGTTTTACCGGTATACCCCATATGTCATACGAGTACACCAAGAGAAACGTTAAATATTATAATATAAATTTCATACATCAAGCATACATCCATGCTTCAAAGGCAGTTGTAAGGATCGATGGGTAATATTGTACTACGACATATTTCACGTAAGGACAGACTGGAACAGGGTGATAGCTTCAAAGGCAGTTGTAAAGATCGATGGGTAAAACTACGATATATTTCACGTCGAGACAAACTGTGATAGGGTGATAGCTTCAAAGGCAGTTGTAAGGATCGATGGGTAACACTACGACATATTTCACGTAAATACAGACTGTAACAGAGTGATAGCTTCAAAGGGTAATACTACGACATATTTCACGTAAAGACAGACTGTGACAGGGTGATAGCTTTAAAGGCAGTTGTAATGATCGATGGGTAATACTACGACATATTTCACGTAAATACAGACTGTGACAGGGTAATAGCTTCCACCACCAGATGTTTTTTAGCCCACACCCTTGCACATGTAGATTATGAAAAAAAAACAACAGAAAATAAATAAATGGCAGAAAAAAAGCAATATTTTGATACTTTTAGGTTCGAGTATATGATATATGTTTTAGTGTCCCATTGTGATAATATTAGTTAGCAAACATCTCACACGTTTGTGTAGCGCGCCGCATCGACCAAAATGTTCGCAACGTTTACCAAGGTCAGGAATACAATATGACATAATGCCTCAGTGCAGTCTGTTTGGCCGGCAAACTCTATATATACATTGTGTTACCCTTCCTTTGTATACATTACAACCCGATGGTCTTACTGCCAAGTTAGTAATATCCCAAGCAACAAGAAGGGTGTTGTTAAGCAGGCATTAATAAATACCATACTGGTATACTTAGGCCTCGACCACACAGGTAGGAGCCTCGCTTGATGCTTAGAGCTATGTTGCGAGTTAGGCGACATATCCTAGCGAACCAACGTACCGCATACTATCGCAGTGGCCACATTACACGCTTCGCGTCACGTTGCATGACGATCAGTCATCGAGTGAATCTCCTAATTAATAGAAGTGTTGGTTAATTTACAAGATGGCGGAAGTTTTAATAACAGCTGTGTATAAAAGGGAGCCTTTGTGGAAACCATCGAGCAAATTATATTATAGAAAAATGTACCTGTAATAAAATCACTTTGGAATGAAGTTGCACAGAAAGTAAATAAATATGGTAAGTTGTAATGAAATTGGTTAGTTTTGAGAGTGACATCGTGTGACAGCCTTAGTGTTAGAGATATGGCTGGCGTGTGAAGCTTTAGGAAACACTTATAGACAATATTTTTTGGGAGGTCTGATCAAAATTTATGATGTTATTTAAATATTGTATTATAAATACACGTCGAACCGCTTTACTTATGTCACATCGATACAGGTGGATGGAACGCACACTGTGGCCTAGTTGGTAAGACGCTTGACTTCTTACCCGGAGCGTTGAATTCGATTCAATATTGTCAAGAAAATTTAGTTTCTCGAACACGCTGTTCCATATGTCTGAATCATTAATTCAGATATGTTGACACATACTGTATTATACCAAATAAAAAACATCTAAATCAAGAATTGGAAAAATAATTTTGTATAGCGCCGTTTAGAGATCAAATTGTTATCAAAGGCGCTCTAATTCAGGACTTGAACCCGCTATTACTAGACAAATCACGTCTGGCAACTATAGCAGCGTCCGAATGAATTGCGTATAACACTTTCAATCAATCAACCTTTAAAATGAAATAATTTTGCGGTAGGAATCGTAAAAAATCAATACAGTGCCCTCGAATGTGTTTGAATTAGATATCTGTCAAAAGTTATTTCATGTTTTTCTAATTATATAAAATTACTCGATGATGGAAACATGTTTATGGTATATCGTTAGGGGTAGCACAAGGTTGGCTTAACTTTTATAGTACATAGGCGGGCCATATTTAGTCTGACAAAGCCGTCGCGAGCCAGAGGACATAACAAAATTAAAAATACATTCATACATATATATCATCAAGCCTTTTCCCTGTCGAGGTATGCAGGGAGGGCAGAGCGCCAGACCTTCCTATCCCGACACACATCCTTAGCCTCTTCTACATCTATACACCTACGATTTCTCAGACTTTCTATGTTTCCTTTTTTTGGAATATCATTCACTTGATCCAACTATACTTTCCTTGGTCTTCTTCTCACACGTCTTCGACTAATATTTGCACTATATATCTGTTGTTAGTCTTTCTTCATTCATTCGTTAAGATGCCCAAACCATATCAGCGTGCTCTTCTTCATCTTACTTAACAGATCAGCCTTAAGTTATTACTCACTCATAATCCCTTCTTTCTGTATTCTGTCATGCATTGTAACTCTATGTATTCTTATCAATTCTATGAAAGATTTGAGAAAGCTAAATAGTTCTATTATTTGGGTAGTATATTCTCAGATGATTGAAGAGTTACGAGGTACTATGCGTATTCAGATAGTAAGTGCACTGAGGCTCTCACGACCGGATGGATTTTATTTTCGACATGTTGGCTACACTTCCGTATAGCCTGACCCTTCCCCTCCGCAACGAGACCGGTTCGAGGTCAGTACGTAGAGAAGTGTCGACGCGACAACACGTTTCGTGAAAAATGTCAATCCAATCTCCCGCCAAGTGCGAAATACGCGGCGTCATCCGTTATCTCGTTTGGAAGGGAAAACCTCCAGTTGAGGTTTATAATGAGGTGAAAACTGCATATGGTGATAAATCTATGAATCGTAAGAGTGCGTACAAGTGGTGTCGCGAGTTTAAAAACGGTCACGTCACACCTCTTCACCCTCCGCCAAAAAGTTCAAAACCACAATTTCAGCCAAGAAAATCATGGCATCCGTGTTTTGGGACTGTCAAGGCATAATTTTAATTGAATATATGCCTCAAGGGGAAACCATGAACTCTGCAAGATACTGTGAGACCCTAAAAAAATTGCGGAGGGTGATTCAGAACAAGAGGAGAGGCATGCTGACAAAGGGAGTTTGCCTGCTGCACGTCAATGCCAGACCACACACGGCCAACGCCACGAAGGAACTGCTCGCCTCATTTAAATGGGATGTCCTGAACCATCCCGCGCATTCCCCTGACCTAGCACCTTCAGATTACTATCTCTTTACCTCTCTGAAGCTGCACATGGGCGGAAAAAGGTTTTCAACCGACGAGGAGGTAAAGGAGGAGGTGGAGAAGTGGACGGAGGGGTTGGCGGGAAACTACTTCGAGGAAGGCATCAAAAAGTTGATACCCCGCTTCACCACCTGCATTGAGAGGAATGGCGACTATGTCGAAAAATAGCTTACATATGTACTACGGTAACCACGTAATTTTTTTGTTTAAATAAAAAAAAATTGTAACCTACAAAAATTCAGTACACTTACTTTCTGGATATGCCTCGTATATCGAACGGCGTGTAGCGATAAGATACAAAATTAGTTGGGCACTAAAACATTTATACTCGAACTTGGCAAAATGTATCATCTTAATCTGCTAAGGTGTTCACAATAGTATTTTCGTACCAACTTTGATATATAGGAGAGAAACGTGGACGAGGAAAAAAACCTAATAAATGTCGTAGAAATGTACGCATTTAGAAGATTACATGGGGGGACAGAATATGGAATCAAGTGATTAGAGATGAATGAAAAACTTAAAACTGTTGTGTTGAGTAAGAGAAAGAAGATGGTTTGGGTATGTAAAATGAATGAATGAAGAAAAACAAAGAAAATAAATGTTAAGTACAAATGTGAGTGGAAGGCGTATCAGAGGAAGACCAACAAAAGTATGGTTTGATCAAGTGAATGATATCTTGAAATAAAGAAAAGTAAGATAAATCGCAGGAGCTGTATGAGAAGGTGTATGGATGTGGAAGAAGTGAAATATATATTGAGATTGGGTAATCTTGATCTGTTCCTTTTTGTCTACCCCAGAAAAGAAATAACGCGATGGTTTATACATGTGTATATACTCGTATGTATGTAATTTAAACACAAACTATAAAAAAAATTTAAAGGCGATGTCCAAAATCCACATGAATATTAAAATACATGAATTAAAATACGTAATCGAATATATAGTTTTTTTATTTTTTTACTCTACTGACAAACACAATCACACACGTTAAATTGTCTCATTTAAGGCTAAGTTCAGATGGTTGCGTATTTTATGTATAATTATAATAATATAGTATATATCGTCGTCATACAAGAGAAAGTGACCAAGTGCATTTTTCGCGAAAACTTGATTAATGACTATCTGACACCTTACTAACATAATGGTGGCCTGGAAGAAATAACCCAGCAAGAACTTGGAAGAATAATAATAATATCTTGACTTGTTCAAAATGACCACCTGCATTGATGTTTATTTTCTTACAAGCAAAATTGTATGAAAATTTTCAAAAATATTATTTCTTAATTTTGAAAGCAATGAACATTTCTATACACACAAAAAAAATCACAAGTGTGAATACATTTATTAAAAAAAAAATTGAAAACAAAAGTGTAAAAACGGTTAAATGGCTCTCCTGAACATTTTGCATTTTGTTAGTTGGTCACTTTCTACTGTATGACGACGATATATATGTTATTAGAATATTAATAATTATATTATTATTATATTATAATTAATTATAATATAATTAATTGTAATATAATTAATTAAAAATATAATAATATTATTAATAATATAATAAATGAATAATTTACTAATTAATAATAACATAAAAGTATTAATATGTTTAATAATTTAAAAAAATATAAATTTAATATCATTAAGTGTATTATATTATTATTAAAATTATTATTATTTATTATTAAAAATTTTAAAAATAATATTTTTTCCACAATTAAATTCCACATAACCATTCCCTAATCCTAAAAAAAATGGTCAACGAGTGGAAAAAAAGCAATGCATAAAATCAAGAGCTAAGAAGTTTCACTTCTACTCGCGAGAGTCTCACACACCTGTTTTTTTGTTTACAGCCATTGGTTCATTGTAAACTATGCCACTTGTTTCCAATAGGAGGCAACAAACTTCGCGCATCGTTTTGTCGCGCGACTACTATATGTAAACAATTGTATATGAGCATTACGAATCTTTTTACGCGCGTATTCCAGCGATTTGTGCAACGCGCGTTCACGCACGACCATCTGAACTGTTCAAACTATTCAAGATTCTAGTAACTACCAAGGAACGCCTCGTAGCGTTCATGCTACGCCTCGTAGCGTTTGTGCTACGCCACGCAGTGTTCTGTTTCCATATATGATACATTGTTTATTCTCAGAACCCTTATAAGTTATTCTGTGGATCTTATTAAGTAGCCATGTTCTATTTAATATTTTTTTAAGGCAATTTTTCTAAAATAATTGTATACGTTTTATATTTTTATGAAATGATAGAATTTAGCATATCACTACACTCCATCTAAAGCCGAACGTGTTACTCTATCACATAAGATAGCACAATTCTTTTTATACCGAAAATTGTTACATTAACCCTTCCTTCCCTGTGATGTGTAACTAGTACACATTGCTTCTAAAAATGTTAATATTTCTATAAATATAATAAATACTGGGTTCAGATTTAAGGTATTCCTCCATAATACATTTACGCATTGAATGAAAAAATAATATAATAATAATTAGCACTTATCGGCTACATCAGAGATATTTTGTGAACATCGAGAATAAATTCACCAATACAATCAAACCTGTGCCAGTGTGTGACGTAGGTATATGGTATTCATTCTAAAAAACCGCTATGGGTAAGGAAGCGACGCTATTCATGTCTCACTCCCACTCCACTTCGGTATATGGGAACGCAAGAAATAGATTCTCAGTTTGCAGTTGTGTTTCTTCCTTCGATGTATAATATATCATACACAGTGTTAGTCCGTCTCAGTCGCTCTAGCGCATTCATCTGAGGTGGTATTTTTGCCCGTTTTGTGAACGTCGGCCGATGTTCTTTTTCATGTTTTCAGCAATCAAATTTCAATTATTATCAGTTTTGACTTCAAATTTAATTAATTTAAGCGATTGGCTATGAATATTATTATTTTTCCGATTTTAAATAGCTCATTTTTACATATGTATTGAATACACATCATCGGAACGGGCGGAGTTTTTAAGCACAGGAAGGGAAAGGCTAGCAATAAAATTAACTTCTCTATAATTCGTATGCAAAAACTTAGAAATGAATTTTGCAACAATTTAAATATTTTGAATATTATTATATAACAACTATATTTAGAAATAATTGCTAACTTTGTGCTTTCTTTTATCAATGTAAATAACTTAATGTAAACATAATAACTTATATAAGGACAATACTTTACCTCTGGAGTTGAGTATCCCTGCATTAACATGTGAAATGTTTCGATTCTGCAAAGCAACTTGCATCTCGTGCTAGTGTTGCATCTCATGCACCTCAACTTGCATCTCACAAGTGAGCCCATGTGCTTGTTAAATTTCAAGATCTATTCATTAAATTTCTTGGGCATCGGCCGGCGTTCACAACAGGTGAAGCGACCACCTCAAACGGATGCCCGAAAGCTACTGAGCGAAAGAAGTGAGCGAACTGAGATTATATTTCTTGCGTTCCCATATACTGAAGTAGAGTGAGAGTAAGACGTGAATAGCGTCGCTTCCTCACTCATAGCGGTTTTTTTAGAATGAATATACCTACGTCACACGCTGGCACACGTTTGATTGTATTGGTGAATTTATTCCTGATTTTCACAAAATATCTCTGATGTGGCCGGTAAGTGCTGATTATTATTAATATTATTTTTTCATTCAATGCGTAAATGTATTACGGAGGAATACCTAAAATCTGAACCCAGTATTTATTATATTTATAGAGATATTAAAGTTTTTAGAAGCAATATGTACTAGTTACACATCACAGGACAGGAAGGGTTAAACTGTGCTATTTGAATTGGCCTTTTATTAATATTACGTACATTTTCATTTTTTATTTTATATACTCGTATATTATATCGAAATGATTCGAGTTAAGTTAATTCCTTGCAATCGCTAATCACTGAGTGCATCCATATATTGCACTTACATCGTTATTATACTCTTATCTATGTTACACTATCAAGCATTTAAACGATTTTTTTTCTACATACAGCGATGCATTTTTATTCAAAATAATCTTAACTGGACCAGATAAGACATATGACGTGACACTTCAAATGTACGATTATTATATTAATGCGTACATAATTATATTAGCGGCCAAAGTATTGTAATGCTTCAGAGATGTTTGCTCAGGGTCGTCTGCTAGGATTTGATGCACTTCTGATGCAACGCATTTCGTCGTTGCTGGGCTTCGTAGTCAAGGATCTCCTAGTCATTCCAAGATTAATTTTGTTGGAAAGCGAAGTTGTGCCGTAGAGTTTTTTTTCATATTTTTTGTCCTCTTTTAAGTGAATATGCCGTTGCACACCAGCAAACTCACCGGCTACACCGCTTTACTGTAACCGATGGCACATCTGAGATAAGGCGATCAGAACACATCATTTTTTTAAATAATTAATATGATCGATGTCATAGCTATTCTTATACCCCCGCATACTATGCGGAAAAAATGTCTGTGTCATTCAAAGGGAATAGCACAGCGTGGGATTCGAACCGGCGACCTTCCGCATGGAAGTCCAGTACGCTACCACGTGGCCATTTATTTATGTATTTATTTTTTCAAAACAGGCTTAGCCCAATTACTCTGAAAAATACAAGACATTAAAAAAGAAGAAAAATTACATAGAAAAAAATTAAAAATTATATAAAATAAAAAATAATGCATATGCATACAAACGAATGATACACATATACACAAACATATGATACACATATATTCAGTCACTTAAGTATGTTGATGAGTGCTTTCTAACGCGCTCAATCTAAGAAGAAAATTAACTTTTGCTTTTGGTAATGTGATCTGAAATATGTCAATATCCGAAGCAGTCCCGTTAAGAAGAGTTAAGGCCCTTCCAACAGGCATAGCGGCTGGAAGACCCGTTCTTGCGTATGTTATTGAGAACAGTTCCTGCCGGCGCAGTCTAGTGTAATTGTTAGGAACATTTAACGCTAATCTTTGTAGTAATGCTGGGCAGCTCACAACTTCTCGAACGAGTTTGACAACGTATACCAGGAGACGCCATGTCATATATTGGTGGGGTGTATCTCGACCGAAGGGATATTACGAGATGAGCCTAGACCTTCTAATAATTTCTCTCTTAAATGTTTTTTTCTGCTATTCATCTTGAGATATATGTACGATTTCGGAATATACGAGTATTATATAAACATATTATGTTGCTCTCAATAAATCTATATATTTTATTTATTTAATAGTGGGTTTGAGTCACAAGTTAGGGCGCCCTCGAGGAGAGTTTGCTCTCTTAACCCTTCACGTCCTGTGATGTGTAACTAGTACACATTGCTTCTAAAAACTTTAATTTCTCTATAAATATAATAAATACTGGGTTCAGATTTTAGGTATTCCTCCGTAATACATTTACGGGTTGAATGAAATAAATAATATTTATAATATAATAATTAGCACTTATCGGCCACATCAGAGATATTTTGTGAAAATTGGGATTAAATTCACCAATACAATCAAACGTGTGCTAGTATATGACGTAGGTATATTCATTCTAAAAAACCGCTATGGATTAGGAAGCGACGCTATTCACGTCTCATTCTCACTCTACTTCGATATATGGGAACGCAAGAATAGAATCTCAGTTGGCTCGCTTCTCTCGCTTCAGTACCTTTCGGGCATCTATTTGAGGCGGTCTCTTCGCCCGTTTTGTGTACGTCGGCTGATGTTTTTTTTTTTTTCATGTTTTCAGCAATTATATTTAAATTATTATCACTTCTGACTTCAAATTTAATTAATTTAAGCGATTGGCTATGAATATTGTTATTTTTTCGATTTTAAATCGCTCATTTTTACATGTGTATTGAATACACAGCACTGGAACGCGCCGATTTTTTTAGCACAGGAAGGGAAAGGTTAAAGGCGCTATATAAATTATCATTGTATTATTATTACTATGGATAGACGTTTTAGTAAGACCGATGATCATTCCCAGTCTTCCGGTGGTATATTTGGCGATGGCCCAGCGTATGGCTGCTTGCAGTGCAGATGAAACATTCGCTAGGTGGTTACACGCAAATAAATCCGTGTCCGCTGCCAAGTGGAGCGTCTTCTCTCATTATAACTGTCGGTCTTTTCTTTGGTCTCACTACAACACATCAGAGATATACCCACCTTCAATACAACTGGCAATTATATCACCTACAGTTCCGAAGTAAATACTAAGTTTACAGTGCTTTTTCAAATATCTCTTTTGAATACCCACTTGATGATGCGTTTTCGACCTTTCATAAAGGGTTGTGCAGAAAGTATTTTTAGGTCAAATCCAAAAGTACGCCAAATAGGTAAAATCCAAATGTACGCCAAACCGCGAAAGTATGCCAAATGCTTGTGGACTGTTGTTTTTCATATTCCCAGTATCTTGAGTAATTTTTCGTGTCGTAGAACACTGGTTATTCTTGATCAAAGCTTTGATTTGAACGTCATCAGTGGTAATCTATCTACCAGATTGGACACCATCTTTGAGTGTCGTTTCACTATTACTGATTTTTTAAAACCACATTTGACACACACTATCGGACACTGTATCGTCGCTATACATTGTACATATCTGTTTTTGTTTCATCGCATTGTTTCCTGTGTATTAAAAAAGTATCAAGTGCCAAAAAAACTTGGTTTATGCTATATTGAAAATGAAGTCAAAAACCGTTCAAGCAATTTGGGTTTATTTATTTAACACTTTTATTGAAAATACAATCTGGCAAGCTTATTGTCAGGCGGCAATCTCTTCCAACCAACCAGACAAAAGTAAATGAAGCAAGTTACGTGGTCGCATAAATCATTCAAATGACTATCCATCCCCATGAAATCCACAAACATATACGTGAGCACATGCCCACGAACCCCACAAAGACGGACAGTCACCCGAACATTATTTTTCATATAAAGTGAGATATCACCAATCAAAAGGAAAGGAAGGGATGGTGGAGAGGAAAGGAAAAGAAAAATCAGGAATGAAACACTTTATTTTACTGACTAGAAATTAAGAGGTTTTTCAGTCGCTTCTTAAAGCATGCCAAGGACGGACCGAGTCTTATATTGGTTTGTGGCCGTTAGGACATGGGTTATGGCCGTTAGGACAACATTTTCGTTTCTAACGTCATTCCAAACATGCTGAATGAATATTATTATAAAAGGTATACGATCTCCGTGGCCTAATTGTGGAAAGGCGTATCTCTCCCAAGCCGGAGGTTGCGTTTCAATTCCCGTTCGATCCCAGATTTTTTTTAAAAGGATTGCAGTCTGTTTTTCACTTAAGGCCTCTTTAACATTTTTCTGGTTGGTTGAAAGATATTGTCAGAAGCTCGCAGGTTGTTTTATATACAACGAAAGTGTATTACAATACAATAATTTAGCGCATTTTTGTGCCATTGTTTACCTAAATTGCTTGAAGTGTTTTTTTTGTGTAATTAAAATGAATGGGCAATTTGTTTCATGTTTGATGCATTTTTCAGCCGCAATGTGACACAAACAAAAATAATATATTTACAATACCCGGCGGTAAGCTATACACATCGGGCTTAAGAAAGAGACTGTCGGACATAATCAGCTAACTTCGGCTTTGTACAGCCTCGTCTCTGTCGCACGATGCGTCGTGCGCATCATGCGACAGAGACGACGCTGTACAAAGCCGAAGTTAACCGATTATGGCCGACAGTCTCTTTCTTAAGCCCGGTGTGTATTACTTACCGCCGGGTACTATACAATGTATGACAATAAGCGATCATGTGTGTCAAATGTGGTTTTAAAAATGTCCGTTAAAGTGATACGCCATTCATAGATGGAGTCCGCTCTGAAAGGTCGATTACTTCTGATGACGATCAAATCAAGGTTTTTATTGATTAAATCAACGTTTCACGATATTAGTAATTACTGAGATACTAATAATATCGCAAATCACCATCTAAGAACGTGCAGTGCAATTTTACATTTGAATTTGACTTAAAATTACGGTATTACTTTTCGGGGAACTCAATAATATTGGGTTGATGCAAAAGTTATGACCGTTTTTTACATATACAATTAAACATTTTTTTTAGATTTGTATTATTTATTTAATCAATTATATAATTTTCATCAGTTTTTATAACCTTCTCCCATCTTTCTATCAACTTATTAATACCATTAGTGTAAAATTCCGTGGATTTTGATGCGAAAAATGTAGTAAGGGATGTTTTTACTTGCTCTATTGTATCAAATTTTTTATCATTTAAAAATTTTTGCAGTGATTGGAATAAACAAAAATCGGAAGCAGCAAGATCTGGAAAATACGGTGGATGCAAAAAAGGTTCATGTTTTTGTCTCGCACTCAAAGCAACGCACGTTTAAACACGATCCAAAAAATTAGCAGCCGACAATTGATGAGGTATCCAAACGTCGTACCGCGAAACCATCCCCATACGCTTCAAATGTCTTAATACGGTTGTTTGGTTGACTCCCATCATCGACGCGATCTCCCTGGTGGTTAGACGTGGATTGGTGTCAATTATGACTTTTAACTTGTCGTCATCAGACTTCAATGGCCGCCCGGTACGTGGTTTATCAATTAGTGAAAAATCCCCAGATCGGAATTTTGTAAACCATCTTCGTACCTGTCGAACTTTGATGACATCTGCTCCGTATACTTCGCAAATGTTTTTGGTTGCCACACTCGCGGTTTTGTCTTTACGGAATTCATAAAGTAAACAACGACGTAAATGCACTTTATCGACCGACATTTTGAAAAAATACAAGGGCTCTTCACTGTACTCTGGCCAGGCCAAAACTGAATAGAAATTAGAGGGAAAGCATCCTTTATACAATGGAATCATTTAAAAGAAGATATTATTCATCATTTCTTACCTGGTAATTTTTTTACCTGGGATCATAAAAAACGGTCATAACTTTTGCATCAACCTAATATATGCTAATACAAGTCTATAGTAGCTGTAAGTTTGATGTCTGAGTTAGCCCCCATGATTATAGGGGATTGTTGTCATTCGGAAACCCCTTTTTTATTCAATATCACGTCTTGAGGCATCTCATAGCTACGCCTATGCCAGTTTGGCTGCCTTTTTATCCTTTAATATTTTGATGACAGCCCGGCACCGCACAACTCGAGGGGTAATCAGAGAGAACTTGTTAATAATGTCTATAATTTGGCCACGGTTGGCCGATTTCTTCTTGCGAATTCGATTATTACAGTAATTACTAAAGAAAACGTTTTTTTAGCGGTTTAACGGTTTATTGCTTTGACTCTTGAATTATTTTATTTTATTCTGTAATCATATTAAATAAATAAAATATATGTTACGCTTAAAGCATTGAAAACAGACTCGAGTTTAGGAATTTGTGAATCAGACAAACCATAATCAATGTATGTAGTTTAAATATCCAGACGCGACACAACCAAATAATCAATAAGTGTTTATACGAGTATTTCCGATCCGTGGTCTTTCAAATTGAACAGTTTTTAAATTTATTTTTTTTAATTATTGAATAAAACACACAATTTGCTTTGATTTCAAAAAACGTTTTATTGGTCATTGAAGTATAATGTATGACATTTAAACACAAAAAAAAACAATATCCGCCAAATATCCACCTCTTGCAGCTACACAGATGTTCACTCGTTTGTCAAAATTTTCGATGACATTTTGGCATGATTGCGGTTCTAACTCACCAATAACGCGAATAATTTCGTCTTTCAGCTCAGGAATTGATCGGGGGTCATTCTTATATGTTATACCTGACTTTTCACGTAACCCTAGAGAAAATAGTCCAATGGTGTCAGATCACATGATCTTGATGGCCAATTAACATCACCGTTTCCGGAGATTACAACTCATAAAATAATTCAACAATTTGAACGCGTTGTTGTATTGTATACGACTCCATTTTTATAAATGTTATACATTACACTTCTCAAATGTCACAAGAGCCAAGGCAAATTCGCGGCGCCATCTGTGTTTTATCCAAGAATAAAAAAAAACTGCTCAATTTAAAAGACCCTTTATTAGACTTTCTATATTAATTTTTTCTACGTACTAAACCCATCTAAGAGTGATTTTCTTCATTTTACTCAACACATCAGCCTTAGTTCACATTCATTCCTCATCTCTTCATTCCATATTCTGTCATTGTCACCCTTTGTATTATTCTCAGTGCTCGCATTAATACAGCATTTATTCTACTCCTTTAAGTATTTTTCCACGTTCACGTTTTATCTCTCATACATCAAAGTAGGTTCTAAAATACTACCATTCGCTAGAAAAACAGCCTTTTTGTCTATAGACAACTAAATAAAACAAAATATGTGAAGTATTTTTATTTTATTTAATACTTCATTGTAATAAACAATCTGGCGGGATTATTAAAAAAAAAAAAAGGAAGTTACATTATCTTAAAAAATTCAAATAATTACTCACTTTTTCAAATTTTTTTAACACTATACAAAACAAAAGTAAAAGTGAGATACCATAAATTGAAGGAAAAGGGAGGAATGGTGAAGACGAAAAGATAATCTGGAATTAAACACATTATATTTACTGATAAGCGCGCTATTGCTGGGAAGACTTTGCGTGATCGTGTAAGGAACACCACAATCCGAGAGGTCTGTGAGGTCCAAGATGTGGTCAGATGGGGACGACAGCGTCGACGATACTGGTACCAACATGTACAGAGAATGAATTCCACAAGAATTCCATACATAGCTCTGCATGGGTTGCCAGATAGACGGCGTCCACCAGGGAAACCCCCGAAACGATGGAGAGATAGCTGGAGCTCAGCATCACAGAAGGACAATCCTGCAGTAACATACTCTTGAGAGTCTACAGAAAGATTAAGAAGAAGAAGATATTTACTGACTAAAAACTGACAGTTTTTTTCAGTCGCTTCTTAACCCTTACAGGCACAGGTAAACTTCACTTATTTTTACTCAGGCTGCACAAAAAATAAAAAGTCAAGTTTCTCATTATTTTTTTTTAATGTGTTTGAAAAATGATACATACAAATGCTAAATTAACATATTTCCACTTCCTCGGTAGGTCAAGGAACTCCTGGTGAGGTGGTACAACTTATGTACCACTAGTCCATATTTCCACTGGTACTTCTAATGTACCACCAAATAATGCCGAAATACATCCAAGTAAAATTAATTTTTAACCTTAATATAAATTTACCACAATTACTGAAGTTAATTTTATCACAACACAACAATTTTTTATTCAAATTTAATACAAATATATAACGTTTTCTTTTATACGCACAAGTCGGCACACCAAGAACAACTATCTGTCAATAATATTAGAAGCTAAATGAATTTGAACAGGACCAGACCTGCAGCTGTGCGGGTATGAGTCATAAGTATTATATTATACGAAGTGGTACATAATCTGAGCGTTCGTGCAGCAATAGAGAGAGGTTTAATAAGTGGTACATTGCGTGTACCATTGTGCAGTACTGCGTCAAAAAAAGGTGGTACATAACGTGGACCACTAAGCCTGTAAGAGTTAAAGTATTCCAAAGACGGAGCGAGTCTAACATTGGTTTGTAACTGGTTCCAGAGACTCACTGCATAAATAGAAAAGGATAACGTAAAAAATAACGGTGAACTGGGAAGGCCAATAAACAATGTCGGTTTGAGCGTAGCGCATGCGCGTGATCGGATAGACGCTGAATATATTCAGCGAGATAAGAGGCGGGACAGTTAAGAATATTATACAATAGCGACAGTATCAGCGTCTATTTCTAACATTTAAACAGTTCAATGCCTTCTGGTATGAAGTTATATGATCGCACTTTTTCAGGTTAAAAATAAATCTTAGACAAACATTTTGAAGACTATGTTATTTGTCCAGCGGTTCCTCCGTAATATCCAAATAACAGTATATTTTCATATATAATTTTATCAACGAATCAAAGCTGTTCATCGTTTGATAAATAATCTGTATTAGTGATTAATACAAAAATCTAATTAACAGAAGTTTCTGACAGCTACTACTCTTATCAGATACCGATAAGTTCAATTCTGGGTTATAACTTAAGTATCATAGATATTATATACTCGTATAATGTGTGTCGATATCACCTTTATCAAAAAGTTTTAGGACCGGCCACCGTGTGGCGCTGTCAGTCACCCGATTGGAATTCTTTTTGTTAGTTTGCCACATCTATCATTGACACTTCCCTCCAAATTTCAGCGTCATAGCTTGACATTTGTAAAAATTACGCTGTACTGAGTACATCTACCTTTGTGCGTGTTTTCGATTTTTTACAAGTTTGAAAATAGCATCAACTGTGCACCAACGAGTTTGCATTAAATTTTGTGTGAAAAACGGATTTAACGGTGCGCAGACCTTGGAAATGTTGGAGAAGTGTTTTTCGGTGGCACGAACGCTTCAGAAGTGGTCGTGAGTTGGTCGAGGATGACGAACGCGGTGGCAGTCGAAAACCGATGAAAACATCGATAAAATCAAAGAAATGTTGGCCTAAAACCGCAAATTGATCATCAGAGAGCTGGCAAAGGACTTGAACAGCGCTTATGGATCCGCTCAAGACATTTTGGTTAATGATTTGGGCCTCAGACGTGTTTGCGACAGATAGATTTGGGCCTCAGACATCAGTTGTTTTCATCTGAGGAGTCTAAAGCCTATTAGATGTATTGGGTGTTAACATAAGTTGTATCCGTTTTTTTTTCAATAAAAAATTGAGCACCAAAAGTAAAACAACATGGTAAAGGTTATACGTCATTCGAAAGAAAATTTCCTGCTCTACAAGATATTGTGTTTGCTTTTACGTTACATATATTATTTTGATTGATTACAAGCCTTCAAAATGGAATGTCAAGTAGACGAAAGTGAGTATTTTCGACACCTCCGTTTGTTCGTGTTCAGTCGAGGGAATAAAGCTGCCAAAGCTGCTCGCGATATTTGTGAAGTGTACGGTGAAGATGCTATGAATGAAAGGACAGCTCGCCGATGATTTTTGCGTTTCAAAGACGGTAATTTCGACCTGAAAGACATGGAGCGTTCCGGACGACCAGTGGACTTCGATGAGAACCGCTTAAACTATATTATTCATGAAGATCCCCTTCAAACCACCGTAGAATTGGCTGAGCAGATGAATTGTAGTCACATCACTGTTTACTGCCATCTTAAATCAATGGGAAAAGTTCAGAAGTTCGTCGCTTGGGTTCCACATGTTTTGAGTGAAAACAACAAAAATCAACGTTCGACAATTTCTGCTGGTTTGCTCGAGCGTCATCGAGCTACGCATGGCCACAAGCAAAGGTTCCTTTATCGCATCATTACTGGTGATGAAAAATGGTTTGAAACTGGTGATAAAAAATGTTTGAAGGGGATCTTCATGAATAATATGTTTAAGCGGTCTTCATTGCAGTCCACTGGTTGTCCGGAACGCTCCATGTCTTTCAGGTCGAAATTACAGTCTTTGAATCGCAAAAACCATCGACGAGCTGTCCTTTCATTCATAGCATCTTCACCATACACTTCACAAATATCGCGAGCAGCTTTGGCAGCTTTATTCCCTCGATTGAACACGAACAAAGGAGTTGTCGAAAATGCTCACTTTCGTCTACTTGACATTCCATTTTGAAGACTTGTAATCAAATAAAATAATATATGTAACGTAAAAGCAAACACAATATCTTGTAGAGCAGAACATTTTCTTTCGAATGACGTATAACATTTACCATTTTGTTTTACTTTTGGTGCTCATTTTTAAATTGAAAAAAAAAACGAACACAACTTATGTTAACACCTAATAATTTAATAATTCATGCGATCTTTGTTGCTCAGTTTAACTTAAAATGGATTGATGTTGATCTGACGCATTTAATGGCTACATATCAATCACTCTTAACTTACCTACGTTACAGTATTTAATTTATTTTCTTACAATGTTCGATATAAAAAATGTTAATTTATTGTGCATGTCAATATAAAATACAATATATATTACAAAGTAGAAGCATAAACATGATTCATACAAAATTATAATCGAAAGAAGCACATCCGTATCACCACATAGACAGGTACAAGGCTCAGGGCTGTATCCCGCGCATGGAGGGACTAGAAAAAAATAACACACACACACAAAAATCCGTTTGGAAAGAAAAATAAATTTATCCACTCAATACATATTTCTTTAAAATGTGTGTCTAAGATTTATTTTCAACCTACGAAAGTACGATCATATAACTTCATACCAGAAGGCATTGAACTGGTTGAATGTTAGAAATAGACGCCAAATTCACATACTGTCTTTATTGTATAATATCTTTAACTGTCCCGCCACCCCCTCTTATCTGGTTGAAAATTTTCAGCGTCTTTCCAATCATGGATTAGCACTACTCTCAAACAGAGATTGTCTATTGGCCTTTCCAGTTCACCGCTCCTCTTTTTTTACGTCGTCCTTTACTGTCCATGCAGTGAGACTCTGGAATCAGTTACAAACCAATATAAGACTCGCTCCGTTATTGGCATGTTTTAAGAAGCGACCGAAAAAACGTTTTAATTTCTAGTCAGTAAAATAACGTGTTTCATTCCTGATTTTTATTTTCATTTCCTCTCCACCATCCCTTCCTTTCCTTTTGATTGATGATATCTCACTTTATATGAAAAATTATGTTCGGGTGATTGTCCGTCTTTGTGGGGTTCGTGGGCATATGCTCACGTATGTGTTTATGTATTTCGTGGGGATGGATAGTCATTTGAATGATTTATGCGACCACGTAACTTGCTTTTTTTACTTTTTGTCTGGTTGGCTGGAAGAGATTGCCACCTGGCAATAAGCCCGCCAGATTGTATTTGCAATAAAAGTGTTTAATAAATAAACATAGAAAAACACAATAATCCTCACAATATATATCAAAAAGCTAATAAATACGTTCATACATACCATCACACTACTTCCCTATCGAGGTAGGCAGATGATAGATCGCCAGAATTGCCTATCTCGACACACATTCTTAGCTTTCTTTACATCCATATACTTTATTTATTTATTTATTTATTTTTTCAAAACAGGCTTAGCCCAATTACTTTGAAAATACAAAACATCAAAAGAGAAGAAAAATTACAAAGAGGAAAAAAAAATAAGTTAAAAAATTATATAAAATAAAAAATAATGCATATGCATACAAACGAGTATATACACACAAACATATTACACACATATATTCACAGTCATTTAGGTATGTTGATGAGTGCCTTCTAACGCGCTCAATCTAAGAAGAAAATTTACTTTTGCTTTTGGTAATGTGATATGAAATATGTCAATATCCGAAGCAGTCCCGTTCAGAAGAGTTAAGGTCCTTCCAACAGGCATAGCGGCTGGAAGACCCGTTCTTGCGTATGTTATTGAGAACAGTTCTTGCCGGCGCAGTCTAGTGTAATTGTTAGGAACATTTAACGCTAATCTTTGTAGTAATGCAGGACAGCTCACAACTCCTCGAACGAGTTTGACAACGTATACCAGGAGACGCACATCTCTTCTTACGCTCAATGAGTTATACCCGAGCATGCCCAGCACGAACTGAGTAGGATAAAGCCATGGATAGACACCGAACTCTCTCATATAGAGATATCGTAGATATTTTTTTTGTACTTTCTCCACCATGAGCGAGTTCTGCGCCCCCACTGGGCTCCAAATGCAAGCATTGCTTTCTAGTTTACTACGGATCAATGAATTAAACAACGTTTTGAGTACCAATTGGTTTTCAAACGACTTAGAGATTATATATGCGTTCCTTTTGTCAGAATGCCATTCACTTGATACAACCATACCTTGGTCTTCTTCTCACACGTCTTTCACTCATATTAGCACTATACAAATTTGTCACAGGGACCATGCTACATTTTCTTCAGTATACGTGATTTTTTTCATTTTTGTTTTGATGTTTCTTCTATAAAAACAGCGTGTGGGCCATGTCATGCCAATGATGGAGCTCTAAATAAATCGTTTTGACTCGCGGCCAACACAAACGTTGTATAACCCCTGCTCAGAGAGCATCCGACACAACAACACCAATCATATAGGATGGTATTGTTTCAAACTAACTGTTTTTCTTGTCCATTTCTATCGGGTCAGGAAAGAAATAACGGTGTGGACCTCTTTTATTTTTATAGTTCTTTTGATCCAATCAATTTAGTTGCTTTGTACGTCAACATGTTTCGCGTAATCTGCCTTTGTTGGTTGAGGATTGATTGTTGCTTATGATATAGTGTCAAGTGGGATCATCTTTGTTGGTTGAGGGTTGATTGTTGCTTATGATATAGTGTCAAGTGGGATCATCTTTGTTGGTTGGGGGTTGATAGTTGCTGATTATATAGTGTCAAGTGGGATCATCTTTGTTGGTTGAGGGTTGATTGTTGCTTATGATATAGTGTCAAGTGGGATCATCTTTGTTGGTTGAGGGTTGATTGTTGCTTATGATATAGTGTCAAGTGGGATCATCTTTGTTGGTTGAGGGTTGATTGTTGCTTATGATATAGTGTCAAGTGGGATCATCTTTGTTGGTTGAGGGTTGATTGTTGCTTATGATATAGTGTCAAGTGGGATCATCTTTGTTGGTTGAGGGTTGATTGTTGCTTATGATATAGTGTCAAGTGGGATCATCTTTGTTGGTTGAGGGTTGATTGTTGCTTATGATATAGTGTCAAGTGGGATCATCTTTGTTGGTTGAGGGTTGATTGTTGCTTATGATATAGTGTCATGTGGGATCATCTTTGTTGGTTGAGAGTTGATTGTTGCTTATGATATAGTGTCAAGTGGGATCATCTTTGTTGATTGAGGGTTGATTGTTGCTTATGATATAGTGTCAAGTGGGATAATCTTTCAACGTATCTAGTGCTTGAATATAATACATATTTGTCGTTTACACTGAACCTCTCGCTTGATTTCGACATTCACTCGATTATAGTCCGAATTTCGTCATGTCTTCCTCTACTTTTTTTATGTAGGGTCTTCTTAGTTCTCCCTCGGTGTCTATCATGGAGTTCTCAAATTGTGGCTGTCTTTAGTGTAGAATCTTCATCTCGCCGTTACAATTGCCCATACCAGCGTGGTCGTTTCCCGAGCTTTACTATTAGCGCTACCTTGATTTTTCCACAAATTTGTTCATTTCGGATCTTGCCCAATATAGTAAAGCCCGGTGACCATCGTGGCATATCACCGTGTGAAGCAGTTGTTCTTCTTTTTTATTTAGGAGCCAACAATCGACTTCATGTAGTATAGCAGGCATGATCACTGTCTTATAGAACTTGTTCTTAAGTTATATTGGTAGCTTTATATAGCGCATAACCCCCGTTGTTCCTCTGTATTTGTTCCAGACTGTTTTATTCTATTTTTTACGTCCTGGAGCATCTCACCATCTGATATAAAAGTTGTGCCAAGATATTTTAAAGAATTTATATGTAATAGGTTTTCGGATAGGAATCGAACATTCAACTAAGGACAGAATGGGGAATTTTACGTGGCTCTTTATTTTTGGTTAGAAGCAGTCCATGCAATATTTTCTGCAGTTCCTGAGAAGCCCGATATCTTGCACCGAAGTAGACTTAATTCGTGGAACGACCAGTGCTGTCCAGGTGGCGGAATTCTGAGTGGAAGAAGGATAGTGCATTTGACACGAAAAGTAGAAAAAGATAATATTGAAATCAATAAAGAGGAATTCTAACTGATAAAAGGTTCTAACTGATAGGGTATTAAAAGGTTCAATATCCAATCCAATTATTCCAAAGTGTTTTGTGGACGTGGAAGTGTATAAGTGATTTATGTGGCACGTATACAATATTACCTATTTTCCGACACATTTACACAGGGTTACGTTATTGGTGCGACATATTGAAGAATATAACAAGGGTGCCAATACAAGAAATAAAATAACTTCGTATACAAATATTATCAATTATTAATCTTTGTCGGTACGCGGGATTTCAGGGTTGGATTATCAACTTTGATGTATGACAGTGAAACGTGGAGGTGGAAAAAGACTGAAAATAGCTGAATAAATGCTGTGAAAATGTGTACAATGAGATGAATACATGGGGGACTTTTTATGACAGACAATTAAGTGATTAGGGATAAATGTGAACTTAAGGCTGTGGTGTTGAGTAAGATGAAGAAGAGCTCTCCGAAATGATTTGGACACGTGGAACGAATGAGTGAAGAAAGGGAAAAAAAGAAATATATAGTGCAAAGTGAGTGGAAGGCGTGGTAGAGAAAAAGCATGATAATAATGATTGGAAGACCATGGATGGAGAAGTGGTGATGCATATGTGTTGAGATAGACGGTATACGTATGGTGGTCTGTCCTTTCCGCCTACTTTCCGCATAACGTACCAATACCAGCAAAAAAAAAGGTTTTCAATTTTCTATCTTTGTTGGCACCCAGGTTTACATGATTAGATTTCCTATGGATTCATTTTCGGACATAGTTTACATTCAGGCCTTGTTTCATTTGAATATATTATTTTACTGATACCTTCTAACTCTCTTTAAAAAAATCTTGGAGCTCTCTGTGGGTATCAGATATCACGGAATAGCGGTTAATAAGTTCTTTCTTGGTTTCATATTTACAATCGTTAAAAGCATGTTTTGTCGTTAAAAAAAAGTATTTTTATATACGAGTATGTATATGAAAACTCGGCGTAAAAATGTTCGTGTTATTCGAGGGAAAAGCAAAGCACTGGCTTCGAACCGGCAACGTTTTGCACATAAGTTAAACGGTTATTGCCCGCGCACGTATCTCGACTATGCTTAATGAAGAAAAAAATCTACAAATCATTAGTCAACTTATCAAAGGGTCGAAGGGCGGTGCCTAATTTAGTTAGTCCAGGCTATTAAACAAAAACCATTGGAATCGAATTTATTAATGTTGCCTACTTATTTTTTATAGAAGCCGAGGAGGGGCAAAGGAGGCGGGTTCATCTTTATTTGGTGCTTCATACATACAGTTCAGTTCAGACGATTTTTTATTTGTATTTTTTTTTTTCTTTGAATACTAACTCTGTAGAAGTTGGGATTTGATAGCATATACATATAAACTTTTTTTTGCTTGTTTTGGTCCTCACTTTTATCTCATTCAATATACAGCATCAAGTACAAGTTATCTTGCATAAAGAAAACTCCAAAAAAATTGGCTTTATTCTTTAGAAAAGTTTTTTTTGTGTGTACACATTGATACAATTTTCAAATACATAAAATTGCCAACTTCAGATCAAAACATTTAAAATACAAAAAAGAAACACTATTTTTTGTCTATCAAGAACACAGGGATGCCACAATACATTTTCATTCAAGCCGATCTGTAGCCCGATATTAGGTCAAAACTATGCCTCCCATATTAGGCCAAGATTACGAAACTCTTGAGGCCACACAGGTAGGAGCCTCGCTTGGTGCTTAGAGCTACGCTGCGAGTTAGGCGACATATCCTAGCGAACCAACGCACCGCATACTATCGCAATGGCCACACTGCACGCTTTGCGCCACGCTACATGACGATTAGTCACCGAGTGAATCTCCTAGCGAACAGACGTGTTGGTTAATTTTATTGTGTCACCGTGATTTTACAAGAGCTGTGTATAAAAGGTAACCTTTGTGGAACCCATCGAGCAAATTATACAAAAATGTACCTGTAATAAAATCACTTTGGAATGAAGTTCCACAGAATATAGATAGTAAGTTGTAATGAAATTGGTTAGTTTGAGAGTGGCATCGTTTGTTGACTCAACCGCTCCCAAATGTCAAATGAATTTGTGCGAAGCACTTTGGTGTGGCCAATCATGAAGTCACCTAGTATATGAGTCACGTAAAACTTAGCTTAGCACTTTGGTGTGGCCTCGGCCTTATTTATCGTCAACACGGGTGGATGGTCTATAATGGGATTCATGTCTCAAGTGGGCAATACAAAAACATCGAAGTACTTTGAATGAATAAATGCTCTTACCCGTGACGAGTATAATACAAGGCATAATACCAAGTGGAGGATCAGGGCACTTGACGTTGGTGCCACCGGAGATGACTATGTTAGGAAATTAGGATGGTCATACCCTCTCGCATTTAGGGCAAAGAGCTTCAGTACTTGCTTGCGTCTTTCTCCATTGGAACCATGATACAAAGCAACATTTTTACGCTATTTTGCACCATCTACTTATTGCTGTTTGCTCCTAATTGTGCTGAGCATTTGTGTTTTTAAGCATCACTTGCTATTGATCCTTATATCTCATGCGCAGCCCATTGTGCTTTCTTCTGCCTTCCGTCAGCTCACCAAAGAGGATATTTCTTGAAAGTCTGTATTCAGGTATGCGAGCTACATGTCCAGACCAAAGCAGGTGAGTACGCGACACCAGAATTTCGATGCTACAGTGGTTTGCTCTTCTCAAAGCTTCATCAATTGACTGTGGCGGTCGCACACTCGGAACACTGTGGGCGTCCATACACACGGTCAATGACCGATGAAGTGACCTTTGCATTCCTTAGCAATGCAAAACAAACAATTACAAAGTACACGCGCCGGCCATTCAACCCGTAGCCGGGAGCGAACCGCATTCCATACTAGAGCGAGAACGCACCACACTTGTCTCGCCAGTTCCGTATTTGAATGATACCTACATACAACATTAATCGTTTTTGCATTCGCAGAAACGAGACGTAGGCATATCGCGAGCGCATTCCCGCGCACATTCTAAAATGATATAAATACCTACGTTACTAATAAAATTCCTCTTTTTCCGCATTGCGATCTAACGAGTTTTATTTATCAACAAATCATCATCATCTCTTCCCTTAAGGACTAGCTCCTAAACTCGGATGACGACTTCCATAGCCTAGTTAGTAAGACGTATTGTATAATATCCTTCACTGTCCCGCCGCCCCCTCTTATCTCGCCGAAAATTTTCAGCGTCTTTCCAATCATGGATTAGCGCTACGCTCAGAGATTGTCTATTGGCCTTTCCAGTTCACCGCTCCTCTTTTTTTACGTCGTCCTTTAGTGTATGCAGTGAAACTCTGGAATCAGTTACAAATCAATATAAGACTCGCTCCGTCCTTGGCATGCTTTAACCCTGAGAGATCGGCGCACCGCTATAGCAGTGGAAGAAATTTGTCCTACCCTTGTATTCTAAATGAATATCATTCATTTAGAATACAAGGGTACATATTCTAAAATATATTTATGTTGTAAAAATATTTGTTTTTTGTTTTTTTGTTGTTTAAAATAAATATTTATCACGAACGTCCGAATCGTAAATATATCTCAGCACTAGATAGACAATTATATTTTTTTCTCGTAGCGCTCTCAGGGTTAAGAAGCGACTGAAAACACTTTTAATTTCTAGTCAGTAAAATAACGTGTTTCATTCGGATTGGATTTCGTGGGGATGGATAATCATTTGAATGATTTATGCGACCACGTAGGTTAACTTACTTAATTTACATTTATCTGGTTGGTTGGAAGAGATTGCCACCTGACAATGAGCCCGTCAGATTGTATTTGTAATAAAAATGTTAAATAAATAAATAAGACGCCTGTCTCCCAACCCGGAGGTTGCGGGTTCAAATCCCGCTGGAACCTAGGTTTTTAAAAAAAGAATTCCAGTCTGGTTTTCACTTAAGACCTTTTTGACAAGTTTCTGGTTATTGGAAGATTTTGTCACAAGGCAATAAGCCCCCTAGGTTGTATTGTATACAATGAAAGTGCAATGCAATATAATAGTCTATGATTGCATCGAATTTACATTATATGTGTAACATACGTCTGTTACCTCTGCTAATATTTTTCAAGTGCCCTTATGTGTCGCATGTAAGGGTCCCGCGATTTGCATCCACGCAAGTCATTATTGCACATTATGCTAATGACCTCTATGACGAAGTGCTTGAACAATCACAGAAAATGCAATACCATAAAACAATTTGATCACAACAGAACTGTCATTTATGTCAGCCGCAAATGACTCCATCTATCACAGCTGTAGCATCGCTGTCAGCATGATGTATTCTGATAGTGGGTGCCTGTCGTCAGTGGATGTCGACTCCTGTCCTCGCGGATAATTTAGCCCCCTCTCTGGTCCTGGTTAAACAGTGGGATTAATCAGCTGTGCCCTTGGGTCGCTCTTGGACTTAATATCTAGGATTTCTGATATCTGAACCTGCATTTTTTATACCGATATTTTATTGTGTTACGCTTTTGTTGTATACAGTACTAGCTGGCGGGTTGATTACCATTTAACATTATCTTCCAACCAACTAGAAATATGTTGAAGTGGCCTGAAGTGACGAGCGTACTGGAACTTTTTTCTAAATAAATTGGGTTCTTGTGGAAATCAGACCCTCAATCCCTAGGTTCGTAAACATCTTTAGTATATGTATCCTAGAGGGAAGAGATGATGATGATTTGTTGATAAATAAAACACGTTTTGGATCGCAATGCGGAAGAAGAGTTTTTATTAGTAAACGTAGGTATTTATACTATTTCCGCGTGTGTGCGGGAATGCAAGCAAGATATCCTTCGTCTCGTTTCTGCATTAGCGAAACGATTAATGTTGTATGTAGGTATCATTCAAATACGGAACTGGCGAGACAGCGTGGTGCGTTCTCGCTCTAGTATGGAATGCGGTCCGCTCCGGGCTATGGGTTGAATGGCCGGCGTGTGAACTTCGGACTTGTTTATTTATATTTGTCGAGGAATGCAAAGGTCACTTCATCGGTCATTGACCGTATGTATGAACGCCCACTGTGTTCCGAGTGGGCGACCGCCACACATCCATCTTACCAACTACGGTGGTCATCTTAGGCACAGAATATCCGGCGGTAAGTAATACACATTGGGCTTAAGAAAGATACTGTGTGCCATAATCGGCTAACTTCGGCTTTGTAGAGCGTCGTCTCTGTCATTTATACACGTGTTCTGTCGCGATTTGTCAGTCGTTGTCAAACGTTCTAGTTTGTAGTCGTGCGACAGAAACGACGCTCTACAAAGCCGAAGTTAGCTGATTATGGCCGACAGTCTCTTTCTTAAACCCGATGTGTATTACCTACCGCCGGGTACTGTAACACACGTGTTTCTGTTTAAGTGTTTGAAAGGAATATGTTTTTTTTTCAAATGTACTTGTACCTAGTTCTAAGTTACCTAAAGTTGTCAGTGAATGGCGTTAAGTGATTTAATTTTGCATAATGACAGGTTGAGCAATTTATTTTTTTTTAGTTTACATTTTGACATAACAGCTCCTGGAATTTCTTACGAGTATTCTGAATAAGACAAAAAATCCCAATCGTTACAAAAAAACAGTGACACGTAGCTTTTTCATCTCTGGTATCTTGCTTCTTTTCCAAGTAGTAATGTATTATTATATAATAATCTCTTCTAACCAACCAGAAAGATGTTTTGGAAGCTTGAACTGAAAACCGGACTGAAAACTATTTATATAAAATGTTGTTTATAGTTAAATGTTGTTTATAGTTAGTTGTTTATAGGCATTAACATTGTGGAGGTTTAAAGACATTGTAATTTATTTTTATCAAACACTGTTTATTCCACTTTTTTATGACGGTATAACCCTACCGGTTTTAAGGTTTTCACCTCATCTTCAGGGGAGCGCAAACAACACTTGAAACCGGTAGGGTTATACCGTCATAAAAAAGTGGAATAAACAGTGTTTGATAAAAATAAATTACAATATATTTATATAAAATTCTAAACTTCAACGGGAATCGAACACGTTTTCTTCGGATTGGAAGACATGTATCTTACCAGCTAGGTCACGGATTTTTACCGATACCAATACTGTAATTATAAGTACTTACAAACCATCACATCATGCTTTTTTTGGAATTGGCAGAGAAAAAGGATTTCCACTTGTCGTGCTTGCTTTTCTGTTTCTCATATTTGCCACCTTTCCCTGAGTTGAAACTTCTTCATCTCCTTGCCATTTTTTCCTAGGTTTGCCTCTTTTAAATCAGAGATGAATTGAAAGCTTATTAATTTCAGATTACCTCCGTGGGCTAGTGGTAAGACGCCTATCTTTCAACACATCTATGAATACGCCATCTCCTTGTCAGAATATGCAGAGAGGAGAGATGCCAGACTTTCCTATCGTGACTCTTTTACATCCATACACTTCCCATACAGTTTCTACGATTCATCTTACTTTTTACATCGACTGGCTGCGATGGCATAGCTGGTGCAACGGAACATATTCTTTAGGTTGGATATCTGTTGCGTATTTCCGTCTTTATAATAATCAATTGACATCTGAGAACGTAGCAAGGAGCCAGATATGCAAAACATTGCAAAAACCATGTGCCAAGTCTTTTTTTATTATGGTTAAGAAAATTTGTCTTTTTCAGAACAGCAAATCCAACGATTAGTTACGTCAGAAGGAAACTAAAATAGTGTTTGTATTTGCTCAACGTTACAGTATATATTATATATACTCGTATTTTGGATAAAAAAACTTTTTTGTGCAGCTTTAGGAAGCACTAAACATAGCGCTTTTGGAAGGTCTTATCAAAATTTATGATTTTGTATCAACACTACATGACGACCTCCGTGACTTAGTTGGTAAGACGCCGCTTTCAAATCCCGCTGGAACCCAGATTTAAAAAAAAAAAGGATTCCAGTCTGGTTTTCACTTAAGGCTTCATTAATATTTTCCTTCCTGTGCTAAAAAAATTCGCGCATTCCGGTGCTGTGTATTCAATACACATCAATACACATGTAAAAATGAGCGATTTAAAATCGGAAAAAATAAGAATATTCATAGCCAATCGCTTAAATTAATAAAATTTGAAGTCAAAAGTGATAATAATTGATTTCTACGAATCATCTTACTTTTTACATTTCCTTCTTTCAAAATATCATACACTTGATCCAGCCATACTTTCTATGCGCTTCCTCTACCACGCCTTCCACTTACATTTACACTGTATAGTTTTTAGTCTGTCTTCATTTATTTGTTCCACGTGCCCAAACCATCTCAAAGTGCTCTTCTTCATCTTACTTAATACATCAACCTTAAGTTCACATTCATCCCTAATCACTTTATTCCGTATTCTGTCATACATTATCACCTCATATACTTCTTCGTCCAAGTTTCACTCCCATACATCAACATTAGTTTTAAAATACTGTTGTGGACTACCATCTTAGGAGATTTTGAGGTTGTACGGTTCGAGTATATATGTTTTAGTTCCCAATTGACTTTGTTTCCTATCGCTACACCCCTTTGCAACACGCTACACGGCGTTTCTTAACATCTCTTGAATTTCAAAAAATCTTTATTCACCTCAATTAATTTTTCTTTTAAGAAAGGCCCAGGTACTTGAATTATCGATCGAGTAAAAACTGGGTATATTTTCTTGACCTACCTCAACAAAACCGTTTGAACTGCGTGACCTAATCGATCGCAATGCTCAGTAATTTTCTTTGAAGTGGGGTCAGGTACTTGAATTATCGATCTAGTAAAAACTGGGTATTTTTTCTTTACTCACCTCAATAAAACGGTAGTACTGTGTGACCTAATCGATCTTAATACTTAGTAAAGTTTTCTTTGAAGTAGGGTCAGGTACTTGAATTATCGATCGAGTAAAAACTGGGTATATTTTCTTGACCCACCTCAACAAAACCGTTTGAACTGCGTGACCTAATCGATCGCAATGCTCAGTATTTTTCTTTGAAGTGGGGCTAGATACTTGAATTATCGATCGAGTAAAAACTGGGTATACTTTCTTTACTCACCTCAATAAAACGGTAGTACTGTGTGACCTAATCGATCTTAATGCTTAGTAAAGTTTTCTTTGAAGTAGGGTCAGGTACTTGAATTATCGATCGAGTAAAAACTGGGTATATTTATTCTTGACCCGCCTCAACAAAACTGTTTATACTGTGTGGTTTAATCGATGTCAATACTCAGTTTTCAGGCGTTACCGAAACTTTAGTATCGGTAACAGAGCTATTGGAAACCCTGTTCACAGCGGTGTCGGATTATCGGAATGCTTTTCACACTGCGAGTGTGAGTGCGATAAAACACAGATGGCGTCGCGAACTTGTCTGGGTTTTGTGACATTTGATAAGTGTAATGTATGACATTTATAAAAATTGAGTCGTATACAATACATAAACGCGTTCAAATTGAGAATTATTTTATGTATTGTAATCTTCGGAAACGGTGATGTTAATTGGTCACCAAGATCATGTGATCTGACACCGTTGGACTATTTTCTCTGGGGTTACGTGAAAAACCAGGTCTATAAAAATGACCCCCATTTGGCAGATATTGTTTATTGTGTTTAAATGTCGTTCATTATACTTCAATGACAAATAAAAAGTTTATTGAAATTAAAGCAAATTGTGTGTTTTATTCAAGAATTTTAAAAAATTTAATAAAAAAAACCGCTCAATTTGAAAGACCCCATATTCCAGTCTAATTTTCACTTTAGATCTCTTTAACCCTTACAGGCACAGGTAAACTTAATTTATTTTTACTCAGGCTGCACAAAGAATAAAAAGTCAAGTTTCTCATTTTTTTTAATGTGTTTTGAAAAATGATAAATGAAAATGCTAAATTAACATATTTCCACTTCCTCGGTAGATCAACGAACTCCTGGTGAGGTGGTACAACTTATGTACCACTAGTCCATATTTCAAATAGTATTTCTAATGTACCACCAAATAATGCCGAAATACATCCAAGTAAAATTAATTTTCAACCTAAATATAAATTTACCACAATTACTGAAGTCAATTTTATCACAACACAACTATTTTTTATTAAAATTTAATACAAATATATAACGTTTTCTTTTATACGCACAAGTCGGCACACCAAGAACAACTAACTGTCAATAATATTAAAAGCTAAATGAATTTGAACAGGACCAGACCTGCAGCTGTGCGGATATGAGTCATAAGTATTATATTATACGAGTGGTACATAATCTGAGCGTACGTGCAGCAATTGAGAGAGGTTTAATAAGTGGTACATTGCGTGTACCATTGTGCAGTACTGCGTCAAAAAAAGGTGGTAACGTGGACCACTAAGCCTGTAAGAGTTAACATAATTCTCGTTGGTTGGAATTGACTGCCACATGGAAATAAACCCGCCAGGTTGTATTGTATATAGCGAAAGTGTATTGCAATACATATCATCATGCCATTTCCCTTTTCGAGTAGGTGGAGAATACTGATCTCCACATTTTCCGATCCAAATAAATCTCATTCACACTTATCTTATCTTACCTTTCTCTCAGTCAAAATTTCTTCAACTGCATCCTTATATTCTTCCCTTTGCATACATTTTCCTCGAACACCATTCATTCCAGACATATATCATATATTTATTTTATTAAGTCTTTCAGAATCTATTTCGATATGTCCAAACTATTCAATATTCATTCTCGCTTTACTTATAACATCTGACTCCAACAAACCTGGGTTATAAATTAATTTCTCTAACTATATACAAGTATCCGGCGGTAAGTAATACACACCGGGCTTAAGAAAGAGACTATCGTCATAATCGGCTAACTTCGGCTTTGTAGAGCGTCGTCTATATCAGTGTTCCCTAACCGGTGGTCCGCGGCCCGGTGCCGGGCCGCAAACAGTATGCCAAATTTCAAGTAATTCGCCATGCAAAAATATTAAATATAGGATTTTCATCCATGTCCTCAATAAAATCGAAACAAAGGAATATACTGGACGTGAATGCAGCACTTCGTCTGTCAGAGACAGAGACAGCACTGCACCCAAGAATATCCAATATATTAGCAAATATGCAACAGCAGGTTTCGCATTAGTTTGTTGCAAAAACCCCATTGTTTTTGTTAAATTTTAATTGTATCAGACAATGTTACAATTAAAATTGTTTAACTGTTATATGTATATTTGTTAATTATAGTTACATACTCGTATGCCCATCTGTCACAATATAAGATTAAAAAAATATTAAATAAAAAAAACATTTTTATTTCAGTATTAGTGGTCCGCGAATTTTTTTTCCTTTTTTTACCGGTCCACAGGTCTAAAAAGGTTGGGGAACACTGGTCTATATCACACGATGACGGCCATAATGACTGACAAATCGCGATGGAACACGTGTATGAATGATAGAGACGACGCTCTACAAAGCCGAAGTTAGCCGACAGTCTCTTTCTTAAGCCCGGTGTGTATTACTTACCGCCAGGTACAATACATACTTCTAATTTTCCTTTTGTATTCATATTCCTCGAACTCAATTCATTTCAGACATTTATATTTATTTTGTAAGTCTTACAGAATCCATTATTTCGATATATCCAAACTATTCAAGATTCGTTCGTGTCCCTAAGAGACAAAATAAGAAGCTCACGCATTCGTGGAAGCCTGGGTGTTACAGACATCAACAGCAAGATGGAGGAGAGGCGATTGAGATGGTATGGGCACGTTGGACGCAGAGCACCCGATCACATTATGAATCAGGCAATCTCCATGGATCTTCCTCGAATAACAACCAGAAGAAGACCAAAGAATTCGTGGGTGGTGCAAAAATATAACCTGATGCAGAGGCACGGCCTGGGGGACGTAGTCCAGGACAGAAGAACATACAACCTGAGGACGAGGAGAGCTGACCCCAACAGTCTTCGCAGACAATGAGTTGGGATGGAGCCAGGGAGAGAGATTCAAGATTCCTTCTTGATCTACTTCTGGCATCCGACTCCAACAAACCTGGGTTTAACCTAATCTTAACTCTGACTCTAACAAACAGTTATTCCTCTTAATAATACCACTATAGATATGTTAAATGCTTATCGCATAGAGGTATTGAATAGCTTTGATAAAGTCTATTTAAACCATCGAGTTTTTATTATATCAGAGTCTATTTGATCTAATTAAAAATTCTTGGAAATTCTTAACAACAATGTATTTACAAGGAAAACAAAGAAAATAATCAGAGCCATTCCGTGAAACGGACCAATTATAACCGTCTCAAATACTTGGAATAATATGGAATTTTTTACTTACAAAATCGAACCAACCAACATTTTACCTGTTTAGATATCTCTATATCATTAGTCAAGTCATGAAGTTTCAGACTTAACCCTCCTTCCCTGTGATGTGTAACTAGTATACATTGCTTCTAAACACTTTAATATCTCTATAAATATAATAAATACTGGGTTCAGATTTTAGGTAGTCCTCCGTAATACATTTACACATTGAATAAAAAAAAATATTAATAATAATTAGTACTTATCGGACACATTAGATATATTTTGTGAAAATCGGGAATAAATTCACCAATACAATCAAACGTTCGCCAGTGTGTGACGTAGGTATATTCATTCTAAAAAACTGCTATGGGTGAGGAAGCGACGCTATTCACGTCTCACTCTCACTCTACTTCGGTATATGGGAACGCAAGAAATATAATCTCAGTTCGCTCGCTTCTCTCGTTCAGTAGCCAGCCGGCTTTCGTTCGAGGTAGTCGCTTCACCCGTTTTGTAAACGTTTTCCGATGTTTTTTTTCATGTTTTCAGCAATTTAATTTCAATTAATATCACTTTTGACTTCAAATTTAATTAATTTAAGCGATTGGCTATGAATATTCTTATTTCTCCGATTTTAAATTGTTCATTTTTACATGTGTATTGAATACACAGCACCGGAACGAGCGGATTTTTTTAGAACTGGAAGGGAAAAGTTAAACAAATTAAACAAATTATATAAAAAAGTGATATTATTTGTATAAAACCACCCTGCAATTCAATATTTTTTTCAGAATAATGAATATATTTTTTAATACCCTTAAAAAAATATTACGAAGTTTTGTTCTCAAAATGGTGTAACATTGTGGAGATCATTTCTTTGCCACTTTAATTTCTTGCCACGCAAATTAGATTTTAAATTTGAACATTAAAAATAATCACCAGGTGTCTAGTGGAGACTATAGGGTGGGTGATTACATTTTTGGAAACCACAATGGTGAATGGCGGCAGCCTTTGCATCAACAGAAGCGTGTACTGGCGCATTGTCATGCAACAATCTCACGCCTCGTGACAGGTATCCTGGCGTTTTGTTTTTATGGCATTCTTTAATTTGTACATACACGATGCATTACACGCGCTAGTGACCGTGATGTTTCTCTCTTAGAAGTAAATTGTTAGTTATTTATTTTTGGGCTTCTGTCACTTTGTTTTTTTTTGGCCGTGGTGATCCCGTACGGCGCCACTCCATTGAGTCCCTTTCTCACAGACGATCATGGTACAAAACTATAGTTATATTTTTCGTGAAAACTGACTCAATTATTTTATTTTCCATCAAAGAGCATTAAAAAATCATTGCAATATTAAAATCGTCGTTGTCTTTGGCCAGCACTTCGGTATATCTCGGTATATGGGAACTCTACTTCGGTATATGGGAACTCAAGAAATAGCATCTCAGTTCGTTCGCTTGACTCGCTCAGTAGCCAGTGTGCTTTCGTTCGAGGTAGTCGTCTCGCCCGTTTTGTGAACATCGTCCGATGTTTTTTTTCCATGTTTTCAGCAATTAAATTTCAATTATTATCATTTTTGACTTCAAATTTAATTAATTTAAGCGATTGGCTATGAATATTCTTATTTTTCCGATTTTAAATCGCTCATTTTTACATGTGTATTTAATACACAGCACCGGAACGAGCGGATTTTTTAGCACAGTTAGGGAAAGGTTAACCAAACCTTTCACTGTGATGTACGATGAAGAAGATTTTCCGTAGACAGTCCGTATCTAATCGTCGTTTAATTTTGCTGAACTTTTCCTTTCTTTTGGAGGAAACGTGATAACCGCGCAATATGATTTTTTCTACATTTCTAAATACGTATAACGAAACAACACGTCTTCTATCGACTCTAATTGACATACTACTGAAGGTAGATAGATCTATCAAATTTTAACTGTTACATCGACTGACTGCGATGGCATAGCTGGTGCAACGGAACATATTCTTTAGGTTGGATATCTTTTGCGTATATCCGTCTTTATAATAATCAATTGACATCTGAGAACGTAGCAAGGAGCCAGATACGTAAGACATTGCAAAAACCATGTGCCAAGTCTTTTTTTATTATGGTTAAGAAAATTTGTCTTTTTCAGAACAGCAAAATCCAACGATTAGTTACGTTAGAAGGAAACTAAAATAGTGTTTGCCTTTGCTCAATCTTACATACTCGTACAGTATATATTTTGGATAAAAAAACTTTTTTGTGCAGCTTTAGGAAGCACTAAACATAGCGCTTTTGGAAGATCTTATCAAAATTTATGATTTTATATCAACACTACATGACGACCTCCGTGGCTTAGTTGGTAAGATGCCGGTCTCCTAACCCGGAGGTTGCAGGTTCAAATCCCGCTGGAAACCAGATTTAAAAAAAAAAAAAGATTCCAGTCTGATTTTCATTAAGGCTTCTTTAACCTTTCTCTTTCTGTGCTAAAAAAATCCGCGCGTTCCGGTGCTGTGTATTCAATACACATGTAAAATGTAAAAATACATATGTAAAAATGAGCGATTTAAAATCGGAAAAATAAGAATATTCATAGCCAATCGCTTAAATTAATAAAATTTGAAGTCAAAAGTGATAATAATTGAAATTTAATTGCTGAAAACATGTAAAAAACATCGGCCGATGTTCACGAAACGGGCGAAGAGACCACCTCAAATGGATGCCCGAGAGCTACTGAAGCGAGCGAACTGAGATTTTATTTCTTGCGTACCCATATACCGAAGTAGAGTAAGAGTGAGACGTGAATAGCGTCACTTTCTCACCCATAGCGGCTTTTTAGAATGAATATATCTATGTCACACACTGGCACACGTTTGATTGTATTGGTGAATTTATTCCCGATTTTCACAAAATATCTCTGATGTGGCCGATAATTGCTAATTATTATTAATATTATTTTTTCATTCAATGCGTAAATGTATTACGGAGGAATACCTAAAATCTGAGCCCAGTATTTATTATATGTATAGAGATATTCAAGTTTTTAGAAGCAATGTGTACTAGTTACACATCACAGGGAAGGAAGGGTTAACAGTTTTTTTTATCGTGATTGCTATATGGCAATAAGCCCGTCAGTTTGTACTTTATACAACGAAAGTATGATACAATAATACAATACAATATACTACACTACATCTAAAGCCGAATGTGTTACTATCACATATCGGACGATCTAGAAAGATTTCTTTGTAGTTCGTCTTCCCTTGGGTAAGTTTTCTGTGGTTTTCTTACCAAACATGTGTAGATACTGGTATAGATACTCAAACTAGTGACTGAAACTACCGTCCACCTATTCTTACACTCAATTTACATAAATTTACTTCATAATATTTTTCAGCTGGAATCCCATTTTTTAACCAGAACTGAACGGTGCTATATAAATTTTCCTTATATTATTATTATTCGCTGGAAATTCTTCGAACCCGATGATAACGGGTTTGATTTCCATTGCAATCCAATTTATTAAAAAAAACATGGTTTTCAGATTGGCTGGAAAAGGTTACTAAGTTCCAGCATGGTTTCCTGGTTGGTTGGAAAAAGTTACCAAATGGTAATAGACGATATTTTTGTGAATTTGACATTAATTTTGATACGACAATCCACTGTTTAAAAAAAATTATCGAAGTTGCAATGTTTTTTTTTAATAGATTTCGCTTGACTTTTTATGTATATTAAAGTAATTTGCATTTTCTTTTTCAAATATTATATATGATTTTTTCTCTCTTTTAGAGGATTTTGCGAATTTTCAATTTCGTCTCAAAGTTTTTGCTTTGCAAGTCTCACATCGTATGATTAATTTCACGATCCAGGTAACGTTTTCAGTTTTTTGCTCGGCCGAATCTCTACATTTTGATTGGATTCATTGACCGGAATACCAGGCTGTCCGGCGTAGCTCCAAAGCCAAGGTTAATCATTTATACTTAAACTCCAGTTAACTTAAATCTGATATTATACAATACCATATCGAATAATGTTTTATCAGCAAATCAGGTATATTTGTCGTTTCCATTATTTTCTTATTATTAAAGGGTCTTGATTGAAAGTGTTGATTGGAACTAACGAAAGGGTTATGCAAAGTGTTGAGAGAATTAAGGAAAGAGTTATGTAAAGTGTTGACAAAATTAGTAGCGTGGCGCGAAGCGTGCAGTGTGGCCATTGCGATAGTATGCGGTGCGTTGGTTTGCTAGGATAAGTCACCTAGCTTATTATTAAAGGGTCTTGATTGAAAGTGTTGATTGGAACTAGGGAAAGGGTTATGCAAAGTGTTGAGAGAATTAAGGAAATAGTTATGTTAAGTGTTGACAAAATTAGTAGCGTGGCGCGCAGCGTGCAGTGTGGCCATTGTGATAGTATGCGGTGCGTAGGTTCGCTAGGATATGTCACCTAGCTTATTATTTAAGTTTCTTGATTGAAAGTGTTGATTGGAACTAAGAAAAGGGTTATGCAAAGTGTTGACAGAATTAAAGAAAGAGTTATGTAAAGTGTTGACAAAATTAGTAACGTGGCGCGAAGCGTGCAGTGTGGCCATTGCGATAGTATGCGGTGCGTTGGTTCGCTAGGATATGTCACCTAGCTTATTATTAAAGGGTTTTGATTGAAAGTGTTGATTGGAACTATGGAAAGGGTTATGCAAAGTGTTGAGAGAATTAAAGAAAGAGTTATGTAAAGTGTTGACAAAATTAGTAGCGTGGCGCGAAGCGTGCAGTGTGGCCATTGCGATAGTATGCGTTGCGTTGGTTCGCTAGGATATGTCATCTAGCTCGCAGCGTAGCTCTAAGCACCAAGCAAAGCTCCTACCTGTGTGGCCGAGGCCTAAGTAAGTTCATAAATTATAATATATAAATAAGATTAGTTAAGTAATAAATTTGTATATAGGTGTAGCCTTGACAAATTTGTGCAATATATTATTTTGTTAAATGAAAAAAATAAAAAAGATGCGGGGAGGTGCCTAATTTAATGGCGGCAGTCACCACCTTCCTATGCTCAACTTGTATATTTTTTTAATCTGTCAATAAAAGTGGGTTTGAGTATATAATTAAAGCGCCCTTGTGGAGAATTTACTCTTCAAATGGCTCTATATCAGTGTTTCCCAACGTTTTTTGTGCTATGCCCCACCTAAGCCTTTCTAAAATTCTTATGCCTCCCCCCCCCCTACGTAACGGTGATGCGACAAAGCGATCAAAATACGACTAAACCCTGAACGAGTCAATTTTCGAATTGTCTATATAAATTGTCCTTTATTTTTCTTTAAAAGTGCTCTTGAAATTACAATTTCTTATTGATTATCCTTGTTTTCTTTTTGATAAGAAATTTAAGCGATATCGTATCTTACGGAAATAACGTGTTTTTTTTTTACTGTAATTGCATTTTTATCGAATGATTCAATTCATTAGATTAAATGGTTCGGAGATTGTTTATCGAATAAACTAAATGTTTGGAATCGATAAATTCGCGAGGCGGCTAACAAATGCAAAATAGGCGGGTTACAAAAAATATTCACAAATTATATTTATTAAAAAACGTCTCAAGACCTCCGTGGCATTTAGATGTATTTAAAAGGGTTCCCGTTTGGTTTTCAAAGACTTGTTTATAACCTTTCTGGTTGTCTGGAATAGATTGCCACATGGTAATAAATCCGCCAAATGGAAATGTAATACAAAGGTATAAGGCCGTGGCCACACAGGAAGGAGCATCGCTTGATGCTTAGAGCTATGTTGCGAGTTAGGCGACATATCCTAGCGAACCAACGTACCGTATACTATCGCAGTGGCCACACTGCACGCTTCGTGCCACGTTGCATGACGATTAGTCATCGAATGAATCTCCTAGCGAACATACGTGTTGGTTAATTTACAAGATGGCGGAAGTTTTAATGACAGCTGTGTATAAAAGGGAGCTTTGTAGAACCCATCGAGCAAATTATAGAAAAATGTACCTATAATAAAATCACTTTGGAATGAAGTTGCACAGAAAGTAAATAAAGATGGTAAGTTCTAATGAAATTGGTTAGTTTTGAGAATGACATCGTGTGTTAACTCAACTGCTCCCAACTGTCAAATGAATTTGTGCGTTGCACTTTGGTGTGGCCAGGCATGAAGTCACCTAGTATATGAGTCACGTAAAATCTAGCTTAGCACCTAACGAAGCATTTTGGTGTGGCCTCGGCCTAAGTAAAAAAAAATGGTAGTAATTTTTTTCCAATCGACCTATTAATTGACAACCTCCAGTTGGTAAGAAACCTGTCTTCTGATTGCGGGTTCGATTCCATTTGGAACCCAGGTTTTTTTTAAAAAGGGTTTTAGTCTGGTTTTCACTTAAGGCATGTTCAATATCTTTCTAGTTGGTTAGTAGAGGTCGTCATATTGCAATAAATTCGCCAAGTTGTAACAACTGTTAACAACAAAATTGTAATATAAATACAATGAATTGAAGCTATCAAAAGTATAAATTGTATAAATTTAGCGTCATTCGTGCTATTAAGCCAACTGTAAAAAATGAGGAATCCACAGATGAAATTAAAGTGATCGTTTCCGTATCGCTATGTTAGCAGTTAGGCTCAAAACGTACTCGTATGTCATGAGAGAATCGCTATTGTTTATGATTCACGCTTAGTGAGATTCCTGTTTCTTGATTGGCTCGTATCACTCATATTTATTTCCTCACGTCTAACTGGCATTGGTCTAAGAAACGTTTTTTTTTGCACGTTCAGGCATAACGTTAGGTTTCTGACACAAGTGGGTCAGTAAAAATGATCGAAAAGTAAGATTTGTGAGTAACTATCATCAAATGGCCAATATACCTATTGGAATGGCCAATGGACTGTCATTATACGCCGAAAGTAGAGTATGTATTAGACTGATTAGTACCTTGACTGAATGGTTTAATATTTCGATAGGTGTAAAGCAAGGGTGCGTTATGTCACCTTTGTTGTTCAATATTTATATAGATTTATTTATTGCAAAAAACACTTCATTGTAAAAAATAATCGGGCGGGCTTATTGTCAGGCGGTAATCTCTTCCAACCAACTAGACAAAAGTAAATAAAGCTAGTTTCATGGTTGAAAAAAATATTCAAATTAATATTAATATTTGTGATATTTATGAACATGTACTTAATAAAAGTAAAAATGAGATATTATCAATTAAAGGAAAGGAAGGGATGGTGGAGAGGAAAGGAAAAGAAAAATCAGGAATGAAACACGTTATTTTACTGACTAGAAATTAAGAGTTTTTTTCAGTCGCTTCTTAAAGCATGCCAAGGACAGAGTGAGTCTTATATTGGTTTGTAACTGGTTCCAGAGTAACACTGCATGGTCAGTAAAGGACGACGTAAAAAAAAGATAAGCATTGAACTGGGAAGATCAATAAACAATCTCTGTTTGAGCGTAGCGCTAGTCCATGATCGGAAAGACGCTGAAAATTTTCGGCGAGATAAGAGGGGCGACGGGTGAGTTAAGGATATTATGCAATAGAGATAGTATGTGAATTTAACGTCCATTTCTCACGGTCATCCAGTTCAGTGCTTTCTGTTATAAAGTGATCATACTTTCTCAGATTACAAATAAATCTTAGATTTATGTGTGGAGGAACTACAGAGAGTATGTGGAACGAATGAATGAAGAAAGACAGACAAAACAGATGTATAGTGCAAATGTGAATTGAAAACAGGTGGGTAGGACGACTAAAGAAGGCATGGTTGGATCAAGTGAATGATATTCTAAGAAAAGGAAACGTAGAAAGTCAGAGAAATTGTAGAAATGGTACGGATGTGGAAGAGGTTAAGAAATGACCGCTGCCACCACCTTCCTATCCTTATAATCAATTTATATACTAGGCGTATCCAGAAAGTAAGGGTACTGAGGCTCTCACGACCGGGTGGATTTTATTTTCGACATGTTGGCTACACTTCCGTGTAGCCTGACCCTTCCCCTCCGCAACGAGACCGGTTCGAGGTCAGTACGTTGAGAAGTGTCGACGCGAAAACACGTTTCGTGAAAAATGTCAATCCAATCTCCCGCCAAGTGCGAAATAAATAATGCCGGGCAAGAGTTTTTGAGGCGCTGCAAACTCCATGGAGAGGAATTTCTCCGCTCCATCGTTACTGGAGATGAAACTTGGGTTGCACACTACACGCTGAAACCAAAAGGTAGTCTCAACAGTGGCGTCACACCTCTTCACCCTCCGCCAAAAAGTTCAAAACCATAATTTCAGCCAAGAAAATTATGGCATCCGTGTTTTGGGACTGTCAAGGCATAATTTTAATTGAATATATGCCTCAAGGGAAAACAATCAACTCTGCAAGATACTGTGAGACCCTAAAAAAAATGCGGAGGGCGATTCAGAACAAGAGGAGAGGCATGCTGACAACGGGAGTCTGCCTGCTGCACGACAATGCCAGATCACACACGGCGAACGCCACGAAGGAACTGCTCGCCTCGTTTAAATGGGATGTCCTGAACCATCCCGCGCATTCCCCTGACCTAGCGCGTTCAGATTACTATCTCTTTACCTCCCTGAAGCTGCACATGGATGCAAAAAGGTTTTCAACCGACGAGGAGGTAAAGGAGGAGGGGGAGAAGTGGACGGAGGGATTGGCGGGAAACTACTTCGAGGAAGGCATCAAAAAGTTGATACCCCGCTTCACCACCTGCATTGAGAGGAATGGCGACTATGTCGAAAAATAGCTTACACATGTACTACGGTAACCACGTAATTTTTTTGTTTATATAAAAAAAATTGTAACCTACAAAAATTCAGTACACTCTCTGGATATGCCTCGTATATTTATTTTGTAATATTTTTAATATGTCACTAACAGTGGTTTCGAATCCCGAGTTAAATCGTTCTTGAGAGAGTCTGCTTTCTAAACTGCACTATAAAAATTGTCCTATTATTATTAGTATTAAAGCCTCTTAGAAACAGTAAAATGTTAGTTACATACTTGTACCACTAACCCGATGATATATTGTATAATATCTTGGATATGTTATCATCGCAAATAGTTCAATAATTGATGAAAAAGCCTTTCGTGACATTTTTATGCAAAAATGCTAAATACACTGACATTCACCTATTCTAGTTCCTATTATATAACGCTTATATAATCTTGAAACGTTTCACTGCGTTGTAGTTATGTAGCCTTGGTTAAATCAAATGGCTTTAAAACGGTGAGTAGGTCATACCAAGATAATTTAGGTTCATTATTACGATGTACCAAGGAAGACGTAGCGTGGGTAGACCAAAGCTCAGGTGGATGGATGGGGTGCAGAGTGATACAAGGGTGATTGGCATCAGGGGCTGGAGGAATGCATCCTAGGATAGGAGGGAATGGCGACGACTGCTGGAGGAGGCCGGGGCCCACAATGGGCTGTAGTGCCATTGATTGATTGATTGATTGATTACGATGTACACCTTTGATTCTCAAACTTGGGAACGTGTCCGGAGGTCCTACCAAGGATGGACAGGGGGGAGATATTTCAATAAACTTGGGAACGTGTCCGGAGCTCCTACCAAGGATGGACAGGGGGGAGATATTTCAATAAACTGGGGAACGTGTCCGGAGGTCCTACCAAAGATGTACAGGGGGGAGATATTTCAATAAACATGGGAACGTGTCCGGAGCTCCTACCAAGGATGGACAGGGGGGACATATTTCAATAATTAAAAAAAAAAGACCTGCATATATTTGAGTAGGTAACATTAAAAAAGATCATCCCCATCGGAAACAAAACATGAGTTGATAAAACAGATTTTTTTCTTATCGATGGTACGGAACCATTTAACATTTTGATTTCAACGAAAAAAAGCACATAAATCATTTTAAAATCTTAATAAAAAAACAGACTTTTTTCAAAAAGAATCTTGTCCAGGTTTTAAACCAATCAAGTATGGTAAAAGAGTTCGTTAACGTGCGTGAGTTTTGTTGCCTCTTAACATGTTTAGTGCTGAAAACGCGTATAGGCGTTCATGTAAACTATTGCTGGGTGTTTAAAATGCATATCGTCGTTGTGTTCCCAATTTCTCTGGGGGAATTAAAAAACAAGTGGGTCCAGAATGGCTTTATCATACAGTACTGATAGAGTTCGGAAGGATTATATGGTATAGTTCGGAAATTCTAGGATGACTCCTGTGACACCTGACAAATTTGCCCCAATACAACCTTGTTCAGTAATTTTAATTATTTTATCAACTTTAATATAAGCCTCAATTCTAATAAATAGCAAGTTATTTAGGTAAATACATTACATAAAGTTGTATTGGGGCAAATTTGTGAGCTGTCACAGGACTCATCCTAGAACTTCCGAACTATAAGGAATAATAATTGATTTCTTTATTTTGCAACAGCATAATAATTATAAAAGAAATTATTCAGCAATCAATGTGTTAACGTGTTGGGCAGTATAACCTACATGTACGATGATGAACTGCAAGTTACGTGCATACTCCATTGGTTCTATGTCCGAAAACTAGATTAATGGGACTGAAGACAATGTCTCCCGGCCACGCTCTTCAACATATCTGTATCAGCAGTTCAGATGAGTTGAAGAGTATTATGTTGTATTACACTTTCGTTGTATACAGTACAACAATAATGAACTGCAAGTTACATGCATGCTCCATTGGTTCTATGGCTGAAAATTTGATTAATGGGACTGAAGACAATGTTGTCTCCAGGCCACGCTCTTTAACATATATGAATCACTAGTTCAGATGAGTTGAGTATTATATTGTATTACACTTTCGTTGTATACAGTACAACGATAATTAATTGCAAGTTACGTGCATACCCCATTGATTATATGGCCGAATATTAGATTAATGGGGCTGAAGACAATGTCTCCCGGCCACGCTCTTTAACATATATGAATCACCAGTTCAGATGAGTTGAAGAGTGTTATATTGTATCATATACAGTACAATGATAATGAACTGCAAGTTACGTGCATACTCCATTGATTATATGACCGAAAAATACATTAATGGGCCTGAAGACAATGTTGTCTCCCGGTCACGCTCTTCAAAATGTATCACCAGTTCAAATGAGTTGAAGAGTATTATATTGTATTACACTTTTGTTGTATACAGTACAACGATAATGAATTGCAAGTTACTTGCATACTCCATTGATTCTATGGCCGAAAATTAGATTAATGGGGCTGAAGACAATGTTGTCTCCCGGCCACGCTCTTTAACATATATGAATCACCAGTTCAGAGGAGTTGAAGAGTATTATGTTGTATTACACTTTCGTTGTATACAGTACAACAATAATGAACTGCAAGCTACGTGCATGCTCCATTGGTTCTATGGCCGAAAATTTGATTAATGGGACTGAAGACAATGTTGTCTCCCAGCCACGCTCTTCAACATATATGAATGACCAGTTCAGATGAGTTGAAGAGTATTATGTTGTATTACACTTTCGTTGCATACTGTACAAGATAATGAACTGCAAGTTACGTGTATGCTCCATTGATTCTATGGCCGAAAATTATATTAATGGGGCTGAAAACAATGTTGTCTCCCGGCCACGCTCTTTAACATATATGAATCACCAGTTCAGATGAGTTGAAGAGTGTTATATTGTATCATATACAGTACAATGATAATGAACTGCAAGTTACGTGCATACTCCACTGATTCTATGACCGAAAATTACATTAATGGGGCTGAAGACAATGTTGTCTCCCGGTCACGCTCTTTAACATATATGAATCACCAGTTCAGATTAGTTGAAGAGTATTATGTTGTATTACACTTTCGTTGCATACTGTACAAGATAATGAACTGCAAGTTACGTGCATGCTCCATTGATTCTATGGCCGAAAATTACATTAATGGGACTGAAGACAATGTTGTCTCCCGGCCACGCTCTTTAACATATATGAATCGCCAGTTCATATGAGTTGAAAGTATTATATTGTATCATATACAGTACAATGATAATGAACTGCAAGTTACGTGCATACCCCATTGATTATATGGCCGAATATTAGATTAATGGGGCTGAAGACAATGTCTCCCGGCCACGCTCTTTAACATATATGAATCACCAGTTCAGATGAGTTGAAGAGTGTTATATTGTATCATATACAGTACAATGATAATGAACTGCAAGTTACGTGCATACTCCATTGATTATATGACCGAAAAATACATTAATGGGCCTGAAGACAATGTTGTCTCCCGGTCACGCTCTTCAACATGTATCACCAGTTCAAATGAGTTGAAGAGTATTATATTGTATTACACTTTTGTTGTATACAGTACAACGATAATGAATTGCAAGTTACTTGCATACTCCATTGATTCTATGGCCGAAAATTAGATTAATGGGGCTGAAGACAATGTTGTCTCCCGGCCACGCTCTTTAACATATATGAATCACCAGTTCAGATAAGTTGAAGAGTATTATGTTGTATTACACTTTCGTTGTATACAGTACAACAATAATGAACTGCAAGCTACGTGCATGCTCCATTGGTTCTATGGCCGAAAATTTGATTAATGGGACTGAAGACAATGTTGTCTCCCGGCCACGCTCTTCAACATATATGAATGACCAGTTCAGATGAGTTGAAGAGTATTATGTTGTATTACACTTTCGTTGCATACTGTACAAGATAATGAACTGCAAGTTACGTGTATGCTCCATTGATTCTATGGCCGAAAATTACATTAATGGGGCTGAAAACAATGTTGTCTCCCGGCCACGCTCTTTAACATATATGAATCACCAGTTCAGATGAGTTGAAGAGTGTTATATTGTATCATATACAGTACAATGATAATGAACTGCAAGTTACGTGCATACTCCACTGATTCTATGACCGAAAATTACATTAATGGGGCTGAAGACAATGTTGTCTCCCGGCCACGCTCTTCAACATGAATCACCAGTTCAGATGAGTTGAAGAGTATTATATTGTATACATTTTCGTTGTATACAGTACAACGATAATGAATTGCAAGTTACTTGCATACTCCATTGATTCTATGGCCGAAAATTAGATTAATGGGTCTGAAGACAATGTTGTCTCCCGGTCACGCCTTTGACATATATGAATCACCGGTTCAGATGAGTTGAAGAGTATTATGTTGTATTACACTTTCGTTGCATACTGTGGAAGATAATGAACTGCAAGTTACGTGTATGCTCCATTGATTCTATGGCCGAAAATTACATTAATGGGGCTGAAAACAATGTTGTCTCCCGGTCACGCTCTTTAACATATATGAATCACCAGTTCAGATTAGTTGAAGAGTATTATGTTGTATTACACTTTCGTTGCATACTGTACAAGATAATGAACTGCAAGTTACGTGCATGCTCCATTGATTCTATGGCCGAAAATTACATTAATGGGACTGAAGACAATGTTGTCTCCCGGCCACGCTCTTTAACATATATGAATCGCCAGTTCATATGAGTTGAAAAGTATTATATTGTATCATATACAGTACAATGATAATGAACTGCAAGTTACGTGCATACTTCATTGATTCTATGGCCGAAAATTAGATAAATGGGACTGAAGACAATGTTGCCTCCCGGCCACGCTCTTTAATATATATGAATCACCAGTTCAGATGAGTTGAAGATAATTCTATTGTATCACACTTTCGTTGTATACAGTACAACGATAGTGAATTGCAAGTTACGTGCATACTCCATTGATTCTATGGCCGAAAATTAGATTAATGGGGATGAAGACAATGTTATCTCCCGGCCACGCTCTTTAACATACTCGTATATGAATCACCAGTTCAGATGAGTTGAAGAGTATTATGTTGTATTACACTTTCGTTGCATACTGTACAAGATAATGAACTGCAAGTTACGTGTATGCTCCATTGATTCTATGGCCGAAAATTACATTAATGGGACTGAAAACAATGTTGTCTCCCGGCCACGCTCTTTAACATATATGAATCACCAGTTCAGATGAGTTGAAGAGTATTATATTGTATTACACTTACAACTCTCGTTGTATACATTACAACCTGGCGGGCATACCTTGCATAACCTCCGGGCTGGAAGACAGGCATCTTGCCACTAGGCCACGGAGGACGATATATGTGTACCTTAATATAATGAAGTGTATATTTGTTCTCTCTACCAACCCCTTGTGGGATATGGCGTGATTGTGATGATCAAATCACATTTTCATATTTAATGTTACCTCTGACATTTAAAAACTCTCTACAATGTAACTAATTATTCAAATAAGGATATTATTAAATAATGAAAAAGTTTTCAGGATATTTGTTATGTATAGAACCGGATTTCAGCTTTTCAGAATGTTCTCTCGCATTTACATACACGTGTCTGGTACTATACGCTTCATTTATTATTTCCCAATGTTAGTGGACTCGTATTAACCTGGCTGAAAATTCTGAAAACTCATCTTTTTTTAATAAGGCACAAATTGGGGTGGTTCCAGGCAGTGAACAATGTTGAGTTGAATCCGTTTTTTTTTTATAACAGGCAATCCATCCAAACTAGGATGATATATGCCATCAAATTAAAGTCACTATACAATTAAACGAGTCTATATATTGGGTGTTAACATAAGTTGTGTCCGTTTTTTTTTCAAATTTAAAAATGAGCACCAAAAGTAAAACAAAATGGTAGAGGTTTATGGTGTACAGTCATGTGACTACAATTCATCTGCTCAGCCAATTCTACGGTGGTTTGAAGGGGATTTTCATGAATAATATGGTTTAAGCGGTCCTTATCGAAGTCCACTAGTCGTCCGAAACGCTCCATGTCTTTCAGATCGAAATTACCGTCTTTGAAACATAAAAACCATCGACGAGCTGTCCTTTCATTCATAGCATCTCCACCGTACACTTCGCAAATATCGCGAGCAGCTTTGGCAGCTTTATTCCCTCGATTGAACGCAAACAGAAGAAGGTGTCGAAAATGCTCACTTTTACCATTTTGTTTTACTTTTGGTGCTCATTTTTAAATTTGAAAAAAAAAAACGGACACAACTTATGTTAACACCTAATAACAAAAGTTATTTAAAAAAAGGCAATTCTAGATAATTTAAAATTTCAACTGATTAAGCTTCAAAAATTTAACAATCGATCTATAAGTGGAAAAGTTCCATGAAGAAAGAAGAAACGCAACATTCATTGGACACGGTCAAGATATGGCTTTTAGTAAATCGAATCTGTCTCACAAAGGACAACTACGTGCGTTAAATAATTATAATACTAATAGGGAAACAATTTATTTAGGCCTATTTAATTTATTTTTCTAGTTATAAAACTCTAATCGAGGGCGATCCAACTTGGGACTCGAACCCACTACTATTAACTGATTTAAAATTAATTACAAAATATATAAGTTGAGCGTAAGAATATAAAGATAGTGTATGCGGCCATTAGATTGAGTACTTTTCAGATAATTCTGAACACCCTGTATGTACCGGACGGGGCACAAAGAACTGTATCGTAGGCACGCTGGTTGCCGCGTCGCGCTCAGAGAATCGAGGTCGCGAATTCCCAAGCGAATATCCAGTAGAAGGAGAAGAAGGTAGCAGGGAGAGATTCCTCTCAGGCAGTCGAAGTAGGTGTAGCGGGTCTCAAGTAAAACACAGTTACTGAGAATGTAAGGTAGTAAGTATATTTCGCAATCAGGGGGCCCTCTATATTAATGGTCAGTCGGCCATCGCAAGCGCTCATTACTCGCGAAATACAACAACTTTCGGGGTCCTGAGCGCCGCTTAGGCCGACCGGGCCCTGACCTACTCCGACGCATCGTCCCGCAAGTTACTTATTTCCAGTGCGGTCGCGAACGCGATCGGAGTCAAACAAACATACATTTTACATATAATGTTCAATATAGCAAATACAAAACATTATAATTTACGTACAAATATCAGGGTTCATATAAATGTCAATTCACCCTACAAGGAATTTCAATGTCTTTATTATTATACCACATACACACACACACACAAGGGTGACGGTACACATCCGATACACTTTCTGATGAACGTCCCCGTGGGATAAATGTATATTGTATTACATTTTCGTTATATACAGTACAACCTGGCGGGCGTATTGCTATGTGGTAATATCTTCCAACCAACTCGAAAGAGGTCTTAAGTGAAAACCAGAGTGAAATCCTTTTTAAAAAAAATCTGGTTTCCAATGGGCATCGAACCTGTAACCTCCGTACTAGGAGACAAGCGTCTTACCAAATACGCCACGGAGGTCGTCGTACCTGAATGTATGGATACATGTACATACCATATATATTACACTTTCACTATATAATGATTTTCTTTCAACTTACGAAAGTACGATCATATAACTTCATACTAGAAGGCACTGAATTGATTAAATGTTAGAAATAGACGCCAAATTCACATACTGTCTCTATTTTATAGTATCCTTAATTGTCCCGCCGCCCCCTCTTATCTCGCCGAAAAAATTCAGCGTCTTTCCAATCATGGATTAACGCTACGCTCAAACAAATATTGTTTATTGGACTTTCCAGTTCACCGCTCTTCTTTTTTATCGTCGTCCTTTACTGTCCATGCAGTGAGACTCTGGAATCAGTTACCAATATAAGAATCGCTCCGTACTTGGCATGAAAGAAGCGACTGAAAAACTCTTTAATTTCTAGTCAGTAAAATAACGTGTTTCATTCCCGATTTTTCTTTTCGTTTCCTCTCCACCACCCCTTCCTTTTCTTTTGATTGATGATATCTCACTTTATATTAAAAATAATGTTCGGGTGATTGTCCGTCTTCGTGGGGTTCGTGGGCATATGCTCACGTATGTGTTTATGGATTTCGTTGGGATGGATAGTCATTTGAATGATTTATGCAACCATGTAACTTGCTTCATTTACTTTTGTCTCGTTGGTTAGAAGAGATTACCGCGTGGCAATAAGCCCGCCTGATTGTATTTGCAATAAAAGTGTTAAATAAACAAATAAATAAATGTACAATCTGGTGGTTTCATTGCCATATGACAATCTCTTCCTACCAACTCGAATGATTATAAAAGGACTTTGTAAGTGTTTCATCCCCTATTTTTCTATCCACCATCTCTTCCTTTTTACTTTGATGACATCTCACTTATATTTTTATTATTTATACTATTCATGAATTTCGTACAGCTATCATGGGGCAACAAGGATACTCCTTATATCCTTGGTAGAATTGCGAATGTAAGAGGCGGGTATTCGCAAATAAGGCTATAGGATGAGCCACCCCAGGTCTTTGGAGGAAACCCTAAGGAAGGCTGTAATGGACGGTATTATGGGCCGCGTATAAAGTTATAACAATAAAATGGTTCAAAGACCTGAATACAGAAAAAAATTGTATTGTACAATATTTATTTTTCGTTGTATGTATTACAAGTTTATTGCCCTTTTGCAAACTTTCAAACAAAAAACAAATTAATGATTTTACAGTGGCTGTTTGAAGCGATCCAATAAGGGTGCAATTTGATAACTGGTTTCAGAATATAAATGCATTAACAGTAAATAATAAGACGAAGAAGATGGCCTCCTTTGAAAAACTTTTACTATCGCGCAGAACCGTTTAAAAAACTTTTACTATCGCGCAGAACCGTTTGAAAAACTTTTACTATCGCGCAGAACCGTTTGAAAAACTTTTACTATCTTGCGAAACCGTTTGAAAAACTTTTACTAGTTCCATTTTCAAACCCGTTTAAAAGTCCATATGTATTAGTTCGCATAAGTGTTATGATAACCTGTCCCTGCATGTGTACGAAATTCCGCGAGTGACATCATGCTGACATCACAGTGCCAAGGCGAGACAACAGTCAGAGCCTGCTGTCAGATGACAGATGTCGACTAATCGCATTTCCCATGGCCTCGCCCCCCATTGCCGCGCTCTGTCTGCCGCATTCCCCACCCAATGACTGAATCCCATTTGAAACACGAAACGACTTTTGCACGCGATTTGCCAAATTGAATACATCGATTATCAAAACACTTCTATGTTACGTGTTTTTTCTTTCGGATTCCCTTCTAAAATTTATTGTTTTTTTTAGACTTGATTTTGTTAACATACATACTCGTACACGTACAGATGACCTCAGTGGCCAAGCCTGTCTTTCGATTCGGGGATTGCGGGTTTGGTTCCCTTTGGAACACAGATTAAAAAAAAATCCACGTATATCCCACGGATGGGTATCGAAAGATTGACTAACAAATGTATAATGCAAGCATGAACAGGAGTTTTGGTAAAGGATGACCGGGAAAAGTATGGTTTGAGCAAGTGAATGAAATTTCAAAAGAATGAAAGACAACGTGTAAGATATACAGTAGAAGATGCATGTTGCTGAAGGAGGTGATGGAGGTATGTCATGAAGGATTGCTTAGCACTCTGTTCTTTCTGCCTACCCCAACAGGGATATGGTGTGATGGTTAGATATTTTTCAAAATATCAAAAACATTCGTACATACCATCACACTAAATCCCTTTTCGGATAGGCAGAGAGTATAGATTTCCACACTTTCCTATCTAAACAAAACGCCTTTGCCTCATTAATCACACCAAATCCTTTTTGGGGTAGGCAGAGAGTACATATTTCCACACTTTCCTATTTAAATAAAACGCCTTTGCCTCATTCACTTTCGTACATCTCATAATACGTACTTTTCTTACTCATTATTTCCCCAGCTTGCCTCTTACTTGCACGCCATTCATTCCTAACATATTTATTTGTTTTGTAAGTCTTTAAGAACTCTCGATATGACCAAATCATCTCGAGGCTCTTTTCTTGATTCTACGTATAACATCTGATTAAACAAACAGTTATCCATTATGCGGTTTTAGATTAATCTATTATACATTGTAATACCAGATATTCTTTGCGAAGCATGCATTTGCACCGCATGTATTCTGCTCCTATCGCTGGTGCCCTAGTGCCAACCTTGATTTAAGAAAGCGAAGCCTTCATAAGAGAAGAATAAACGCAATAGAAATGAGTGCCTTGTATAGAATATCAGGTATTACAATATTTGATTGAGTACTGCACCGTACGAAGACTGTAGAATAGGTGGATGGCTGCCCCTTAATGATCGGAGATTTCGGCTCACTTGTTGCTTTCGAGTAGAAGTTGGTTGCAAGTAAAAAGACAGTAGACTGGAGTTAACTGAGAATGTATTTTTTGACTTTAGTTCTCCTTATGTGCGGCCAATCGCTCATCGCAAACGCCCGTTTTCGCCCGTGCATACCGTCATGGCTTACATTAAAGTAGAGTTTCCATAATTCTGCCTTTGATTATTCAACATTTCGGGTTATCTGGCTATAGCTAACATTTAAAAAAATAAAAATGTAATAATGATTTTAAGAACATGTTTCGTATCCCAAAGTATTAGTTTAAAACATAGTTATATTTTCCCAAAACCTTTCGCCCCGTAGACTACTTGCCGATTTTTTTGCTTTCCGTAGACCCCCTTCCTGCCTAATATTGAATTTTCGTAAACTTATTAACTTCAAATGTGTTTTTGACAGCTGACACAGTGCGGTTCACCTTGATAATGTTTTTTATAGAGTTGACAATTGTAAACAATTACAGAAAAACATGTAAGTACAATTTTTATTCATACCTTTATTAAAAAAAATAAACAAAATGCGTAAATATTTGGCTTTGGAACGAAACAAATCAAAACCTAGTAAAATTCTTACATAAAATGAATACACAAATAATACTGTTAATGAGAGGGGTGAACCTGATGCTCTGATAGCAATGGTTCAATATTTGGCTTCAAATTAGTGAGGTATAGTCTTAAATCTCCACGTTCAATGATTTGCATTCGATTTCTTTATATAAGTATTTTCTATGTCTACTATAAGTATTATGTACACACAATCTGTGTTAGGTGTAATAAGACATTTACGGAACGCCTAAATATTGATGATGATCTGCCTAAATGGGATCCGCTCACGTGGACCCCCATTTACATCTCGTGCACCCCCAATTTCTTTTCTCGCTGACATAGACCCCCTGCAAATCAAAATCGACCCTTGGGGGTCCATATAGACCACTTTGGGAATCTGTGGTTTCAAGTCTACAATTGTAATGTTATTTTTCAGTACTGTATGTATGAAACATAAATTTAAATTCATACAAAAAAGGAATACATATAACATAACATATATCTATTATACTAAAAATGATAAAATAACAATTTATAATGCTCCGTTTGGAGAGCAAACTCTTCTTAAAGGGTGCTCTAACTCGGGATTCGAGCCTACGGAGATTCGCAGATTAATTGATATTTGTTTGGTTAGTCTTTATCCATTAATTTATTTTACACGTCCAAACCATCTCAGAGTAATCTTCTTTATCTTACTCAACACACAAGCCTTAAGTTCATGTTCCTCCCTAATCACTTAATTCTATATTATGTCATACATTGTCACCCTACGTATTCTTCTCAGAGTACGCATTTCTACTATTTCTAAAGTACTGTCTTACAAAACAAATATAATATGAGTTGGGTCCTTTTTGCATAAAAAAATTCAAGTACAAGTAATCAGGGGGTAGTAAGCTTTGTAGTATGTCTCGGTGACCTTAAGTCTACATTAAATGGTACTTACGAGCGCTGACCTTTACTGAGGCTGTTGTGTGACCACTTTAAGGCTTCCCCGTCACATTGAATACACTACTACGACTATTAGGTGAATAATCTGATATCAATTCATAAATCAAATGTAACTGTAGATAACAACTCATATTAAAGTGTCATATTTCAAATTAAGTAATACAAATTTAATGTACATTTTTTAAATTTACGATGTTTATGTAAAAACTGTCATTAGTCCATTTTTTACGTTATGTATAATTGGTCTTATATGATATATTGTCTCGATGTCCCTTCATATATCGTTGAAAAAGTTCACTTTTTAAACAACCGTTAAATCAAATAATTATCTGTAATTACAACTCATATTAAAGTGTCATATTCCAAATTAAGTAATACAAATTTAATGTATTGTACAATTTTTAAATTTACGATGTTAATGTAAAAACAGTCGTTAGTCCATTTTTTACATTTTGTATAATTGGTCTTATATATTGTCTCGATGTCCCGTCATATATCGTCGAGATCAAATAAATGAGGTAAGCCGAAGGATCTTCTTCAGCCTTTATTCCCTTAAAGTGTTGCAAAGATTCCTACCTACTAAAACCAAAATTTTACTCGTACAATCTCTGCTCTTTCCGATTCTGGACTATGTGGACGTATGTTACTTGGATGTTACAGAGGAACAGCTGGATAAATTACAGCGTCTTCAGAATGTGTGTCTAAGATTCATTTTCAATCTACGAAAGTACGATCGTATAACTTCATACCAGAAGGCATTGAACTGGTTGAATGTTAGAAATAGACGCCAAATTCACATAATATCTATTGTATAATATCCTTAACTGCCCCGCCGCCCCCTCTTATCTCGCCGAAAAAAATCAGCGTCTTCCCAATCTTGGATTAGCGCTACGCTCAAACAAATATTGTTTATTGGCCTTTCCAGTTCACCGCTCCTCTTTTTTTACGTCGTCCTTTACTGTCCACGCAGTGAGACTCTGTAATCAGTTACAAACCAATATAAGAATCGCTCCGTCCTTGGCATGCTTTAAGAAGCGACTGAAAAAACTCTTAATTTCTAGTCAGTAAAATAACGTGTTTCATTCCTGATTTTTCTTTTCCTTTCCTCTCCACCATCCCTTCTTTTCCTTTTGATTGATGATATCTCACTTTATATGAAAAGGAATGTTCGGGTGATTGTCTGTCTTTGTGAGGTTCGTGGGCATGTTCTCAGATATATGTTTATGGATTTCGTGGGGATGGATAGTCATTTGAATGATTTATGCGTCCACGTAACTTGCTTCATTTACTTTTGTCTGGTTGGTTGGAAGAGATTACCGCCTGGCAATAAGCCTGCCAGATTGGATTTTCAATAAAAGTGTTAAATAAATAAAAATAAATAAATGAGTAACAAAAATTACAACAAGATTTTTTTTTAAAACTAAATGAATCCGCATTTTTTATATAATGCCCTATTTCTTCTACAGTAATTTTATTTTGCTTTGCAAATGTTTGTTTTTCCTCCGATTATGACATACATTTACTTTACCATCAACAAAGCACACTTGAATAATTTCTAGAAAAATAATGATAATCCATTTTTTTCCTAAATAGGAAGTATCGTTTATCAAATGGCAACTTTATGTCTATTGCGTTCAACTTTATGTCTATTGCGTTCAATAAGTGGCACAAATTTTGTCATCGTGTTTTTGAAAGATGCTTTAATTTAATTTTAAAAGATTATTTGTTGTATGGTTTGGCAGTTCTATACAAGTATAGGGTCTTTCAAATGGAGCGGTTTTTTTTTTTTTTTTTTTTAATTCTTGAATAAAACACACGATTTGCTTTGATTTCAAAAAAACTTTTTATTGGCCATTGAAGTACTCGTATAATGTATGAAATTTAAACACAAAAAACAATATCCGCCAAATTTCCACCTCTTGCAGTTCCACAGATGTCCACTATTTTGTCAAAATTTTCGATGATATTTTGGCATAATTGCGGTTCTAACTCATCAATAACGCGAATAATTTCTTCCTTGAGCTCAGGAATTGATCGAGGGTCATTCTTATAGACCTGGCTTTTCACGTAACCCCAGAGAAAATAGTCCAACGGTGTCAGATCACATGATCTCGGTGGCCAATTAACATCACCGTTTCCGGAGATTACAATACATAAAACAATTCAACAATTTGAACATGTTGTTGTATTGTATACGACTATTTTTATAAATGGTATACATTACACTTCTCAAATGTCACAAGGCTCATACAACTTCGCGACGCCATCTGTGTTTTATCCAAGAATAAAAAAAACACTCAATGGGAAAGACCCTGTATATAGCATAGTTGTGGCGAGTATATAACAAGAAGTTGGTTTAAAAATGAATATATTATGAACAGCTTTGCTACCCCAAACCAATAAACGTAAATGGGAAGCCGCTAGAACTTGTCCAAGAATATGTGTATCTGGGCCAGCTTATTTTCTTTGTAGGTGGCATATCGGAGGAAATAGCACGTAGGACAAAACTAGAATGGAGCTCATTTGAACGTTTGAACAATATTTTTAAAAGTAATCTGCCGATATCCTTGAAGCGAAGGGTCTACAACCAGTGCATTCTCCCAGTACTTACGTATGACTGCGAGACATGGACGCTCACAGTAAAGAACATACAAAAGCTCCAGACCGCACAAAAGGGCATGGAGAGATGCATGTTGGGATATACTAAAAGAGACCGTAAACGAAACACCAGGATTCGCAATATAACAAAGGTAGAAGACGTTATAAAGGTGTGCAAAAGAATGGAGTGGCAAAGGGCAGGACACGTAGCCAGAATGTCAGGCTCCCGATGGACATCTGAAATAATCCAATGGTACCCAAGAGGCATAAAGAGACCCAGAAGAAGACCGAAGGTATGCTGGATATATGAAATCAGGAAGCATGGCAGCATCACATGGTATCAACGAGCAAAAAACTGAACTATTTTGAGTCAACTCGGGGAGACCTTCATCCAGCAGTGGATCAACCCTGGTTGACAATGATGATGATGATATATGATAGCATAGTAGTAAAAAAATCATTAGGAGTAAGTACAGTATCCGGCGGTAAGTAATACACATCGGGTTTAAGAAAGGGACTGTCGGCCATAATCGGCTAACTTCGGCTTTATACCATAGAGCGTCGTCTCTGTCATTCATAAACGTGTTTCGTCGCGATTTGTCAGTCATTGTCAAGCGTTCTAGGAACAGAGACGACGCTCTATAAAGCCGAAGTTAGTCGATTATGGGCGACAGTCTCTTTAACCTGATGTGTATTACTAACCGCCGGGATCCGTCTTTGCAAGTGGAATGACACTAGGCTGGGCCACGAATGTATGAAAGAAAAATAAGTTGTCTTAATCAGAATGTAATAGTGAAAAAAGGTTGTCAAATCACGTATTTTAGTTATATACAAAGTTTCATAACGATTATACAACACCCTCTGTCTCCGGATCGACCTTGAAGTTATGAAAAATTTAGAAAAAAAGCCCATAACTTATATCTCCATACAGGCATGTTACTTGATTAAAATTTAAAAAAATATAATAAAACAACAGTTTAAGGTAAGTATTCATGTATTAAAAAGATAAAGAAGTCATTACATAGTTATACTCAAAGTTATAGTTTATAACTAATTAGCAACAAAATCATTTTTGCGCTCAAATTGTGGCATTACACTGCGAGATGCCATCATAACTTTAATGAATCCTTATCTTGCTGTTTTCGAACACAAAGTTGTTGAGGTTTCTGTGACAGTCTTCACAGATATTTCAACTGCTTGCGTATGACAGGGCAAACGCAGAAGAGGCAGTTCATCTTCACCGCCATGTGTTATGAACGAGTGTAGATCTTCATCAGAAACTTGTTGAATTATTGGTGGTTCAGTGATGTTTTGCTGCCAGTTTATAAGATCGTAGTAAGCGGCGGCTTCAAGGTTCATATTTGGAACTTGAAAGAGTCTGATTTTCTAACCGTGCATGGTGCGAGCTTACAGAATCCGGCGTGCAGCTAGTTTTCTCAGATGCTTTTGAGGATTAGTTAACATCGCTAGCAGTAAGTTTTTCGGATGAGCGAAGTAGCTATTTCTTTGTATTACAGGATCTACCATAGTTTTGAGTTCATCTCGTAAATATTAGGTCCTTACATATGAAATTGGCGTTTTGTTTGGGAGGAACATAAAGTTGATTTTTTTTAATATAATATATTTATTTAATCAAAGTATGTACCATTGCTATCTATGCATTTTTGCCATCTCATAGGTAGTTCATCGATCCCTTTACTAAAAAAACCATTCGGACGGGAATCAATAAAATCTTTGAAGTCGGTTTGGACTGCCCCATCGGAGTTGAATTTTTTCCCTTGCAAGAAGTTATCCAAATTTCGAAAAAAATAGTAATCTGTTGGGGCAAGGTCCGGAGAGTACGGTGGATGTCTTAGACATTCCAATTGAAGCTCTTCTAATTTGGTAGCCGTCTGTTGTGCAGTGTGTGGTCTAGCGTTATCATGAAGCAGCAGTGGCCTAGAGCGATTAACCAGCCTCGGTTGTTTAGCAGCTAGCTTTTCCATCATGGTTTGCAGTTGCTGACAATAGACATCTGCCGTAATCGTCTGGCCAGATTTAAGAAAGCTGTAGTGAACGACACCAGCACTAGTCCACCAAACGCTCACAAGTAACTTTTTTGGAGTCAATTTTTGCTTGGGGCATGGTTTGGCTGGTTCGGCAGGGTTCAGCCATTGCGATGAGCACTTCCGATTATCATACAGGATCCACTTTTCATCACAGGTAATGATTCGATTCAAAATCCCTTCATTATTGTGCCGGTTGAGTAATGCAACGCAGCAGTCAACGCGCGTTTGTTGATTTGCTTCACTCAATTCGTGAGGTACCCACCTTTCAAGCTTTTTCACCTTCCCAATTTGCTTCAAGTGGATTAAAACAGTTTTATCACTAACACCGCAGCCTGCAGCTAACTCGGACGTGGTTTGCGATGGATCCGCTTCCACAATAGCCTTCAATTCTTCATTATCAACTTTGGTCTCCGGCCGTCCACCGGGCTTGTTCTGCAGGTCGAAATTTCCAGAACGAAAACGTTGGAACCAAAAACGCACTGTGTTTTCTTTTGCGGCACCGTCGCCATACACATCATTAATCCTTCGAGCCGTTTCTGCAGCACTGGTGCCACGGTGGAACTCGTACTCGTAAATAACGCGATATTTCAAGTTTTCCATTTTGTAAACTGAGTGACGCAAAGAAAAAAAACAATTGAGGAAAAAACAAATGAATAATAATTTTCGAAACACAAATACTTGAGTAAATAGCTGTATAAATTTGAATTTGAAATTCCTAACCAAAGAGAAGATATTTGAGATCAAAGTTGCCAGTACGGCAAAACGCCAATTTCATATGTAAGGACCTAATATCTGGACAGCGAAATTAACGTCCAGAGGTGACGGGATCCATCTTTGCAAGTTGGATGACACTTTATTGCGAATTTTTTTCTTCTGAAAAGAATTCTGTGATTGTTCTTTCGATCGCTTTTGTGTTCCAGATGCTGGCACAGTGTATCCTTAGTATTTTGAATCGGATTAGTTTATTAGTGAAATATGCTCTTCAAGGATCGTTTCTCTGTACTTTCTTCCTCCTTTTTTTCTGATCAGTAGAGTTTTATCTTTACGACCATCAAAATACAAGGCTGAAACTTGCGAAACTCTATCTAGTGTCATAATATTTTCTCTTGTTTTCTGTCTTGCGCTGCGCAGCTTGTTCTTGTCTAAAATTGGAACATCAGACTTGATGTCGTGCAGAACTGCTGAAGCAATGGCTGCTGCTGCTCTGTCTGACACTCCATACCTGTCTGAAGTTTTCGCCAATGTGAAAAAATCGATGGTAGCGGCAGGCCCCTTGTGAGAAGTTGGTGTTGTAGTTTTGGAGGTGACAGTGATGTCAGATGCAGTTGAATCAGATAAACTGAACGTTGAAGAATTTAATGTAGATGTTGTTTTATCATCGAGTGGTTTTTTCTTTGTAAAAATGAGCTATTTAAAATCGTAAAAATGAAAATATTCATAGCCAATAGCTTGAATTTATTAACTTTGAAGTCAAACGTGATAATAATTGAAATTTAATTGCTGAAAACATGAAAAAAACATCGGCCGACGTTCACAAAACGGACGAAGCGACCACTTCAAATGGATGCCCGAAAGCTACTGACGGAACGGAAAATTAACACTGTGTATGTTATACCTCGAAGGAAGAAACAACCCCGAACTGAGATTCTATTTCTTGCGTTCCCATATAAAAGTAGAGTGAGAGTGAGATGTGAATAACGTCGCTTCCTCCCCCATAGTGTTTTTTTAGAATGAATATACCTACGTCACACACTGGCACACGTTTGATTGTATTCGTGAAATTTATTCCCGATTTTCACAAAATATCTCTGATGTGGCCGATAAGTGCTAATTATTATTAATATTTTTTTTCATTCAATGCGTAAATGTATTACGGAGGAATACCTAAAATCTGAATCCAGTATTTATTATATTTATCGAGATATTAAAGTTTTTAGAAGCAATGTGTACTAGTTACACATCACAGGGAAGGAAGGGTTAAAAAGACGTTTCCAACAAATCCAGAATTTACCTGTACAAATGTTGAGAATGCAATTAAAAACGTTTAATTTTGCACATATGGCCATTTAGCTGATATTATTTTTAGATTTTGACATAAAAAAAAAACCGAGTAAAAAAAATGAATTATAGTTCGGAAATTCTAGGATGAGTCCTGTGACAGCTCACAAAATTGCCCCAATACAACCTTATTATGTAATGTATTAACCTAAATAACTTGCTATTTATTAGAGTTGAGGCTTATATTAAAGTTGATAAAATAATTAAAATTACTGAACAACGTTACAAGTTTGTATTGGGGCAAATTTGTGAGCTGTCACAGGACTCATCCTACATTTTCTGAACTATAGTTACTATTTTATTCAGTTCTTTTCAATGTTACATGCGTACAAAATCAGATAAAAACATTTGTGCCACTCTGTAATATATTTATTTTCTTTTTAAATATTACATAATTTTTTTTGTTTTCAATGTTATCAACATCTGATTCATATTTTATTTCTTACTAATAATAAATAACACATCAATCAATCAGTGCCTACACGATAATTCAATCAATACGTAGAACAGGTGATATCACATTCGATTGGCGATAGTCCTACAATGATTATGTGATATTTTTATCATTTGTTGCACTTCAAAAGTTTATATTTAGTGAAATGATAAAAATCTGTAATTAATTTAATATTTTAAAATATCACCATCTTGTTGATATCATCATAATTAGGATCAGAGCCCTTGAGACTGGCAATACATAATAAAATTTATTCTTAGGGACTTGATGATTATAAATTCAGTAGTGTTATCCAGCCAGTTAGCATCAGTTATTGCAAACTTGTCACTTAAATAGGTACTAGTTCACTGAAACAGAAATATTTGTTGTAATTTGTTTTATCAAACACTGTTTATTGCACGTTTTGGGGAATAAACAGTGTTTGATAAAACAAATTACAATGTCTTTAAACCTCCACAATGTTAATGCCTTAACTATAAATAATATAAATATATTTGTTTTATAAATCTTTTAGAATTTATTCTCTCAATATGTCCAAACATTCGTGAGATTCCTTTCTTGATTATTCTTATAACAAACATCCTACTCTAACCAGTTATCCCTAATTGCACTTGGGTATCCCAGGGAGCTATCCCTAATTAACCAGTTATCCCTAATTCCACTTGAGTATCCCAGGGAGCTATCCCTAATTAACTAGTTATCCCTAATTCCACTTGGGTATCCCAGGGAGCTATCCGTAATTAACCAGTTATCCCTAATTCAATTCGGGTATCCTAGGGAGCTATCCCTAATTAACCAATTATCCCTAATTCAATTCGGGTATCCCAGGGAGCTATCCCTAATTAACCAGCTATCCTAAATTCCACATGGATATCCCAGGGAGCCGCGAACTCTTTCAGAAGTACAATTATACTAGAAAACGTCTTCTTGATGCTCGCAACAAACTCGGATGAAAACAATAAATAATTTATTTGAACTATTTCTGTCAAAAATATTGCACCGATTCGGACAACTCGATTTATTATTAATATTCGTGTTGGTAAGATGGTGGGGAACTCAAAAAACAAAGGTCTTATTGTATTTTATTTATGTAAATATTCTGAAACTATTTCAATGTCAAGGATCATCCGTGCTGCACAGGCCGATCGCGGTTATATCTGCGTTTATATTGTGAAGCTTCTTTTACCAATATGATATATGCTTATGCTTTATTTTATAATTAGTACAGATACTGCCATCTCTGTAGAAGATTATGAATATTTTTGTCATTTGTTAAGATGATTTCTGATCGGGATATTGTATTTTTTTAAGAGTGTTCCATTTGACAGCTGTCATGTTTCGCTAGGGTTGACGCGTTACTAGTTTTTTTTTTGTTTACATATAGTCATTCAACAATAATTTATTTGTGTCGCAAAATAAATAAATAAATACAGGTTTATTGACAACAACATAGTATGTACATAATACATTTAGACACATTTCAAGAACACATTAAAAAGAGAATACATTAAAAAACAGAAGCTATCAAAAGGTCTGGGCTCATCTAATAACATCCCCCGGCCAAGATATACCTCACCAATATAGAGCGAGCCCAGCCGTGGGGACACCAGATGTTTTTCAGCCCACACCCTTAAATCTTCTGACATCATTCATTTCATGTGTCAACAGTAAAACAATCCATTAAATTTTATGAAAACGAAGCAAGCAATATAACAGAACATCAACAACCCAATATAACAGAACATCAACAACCCGTGAGATATCAACTTTTTATTTATTACAACGCTTGAAGTATTTTTATAACAAAAATAAAAATGTTTGACCTACAGGTATACACCACCTATTTACTCCATGCCTGGCAGGAAAAAGGTGAAACATTCCATATTCCTGGCATTATAAATCTTAAACTATCATGATAAAATTATTATCCGATGTTGTGTATGGGTATAATTTTTTCGTATACAATAGAATTAACAGTGCTACCCCTCATTTTTCAGGGCCCGAGGCCCAAGCAATGTGCTGGCCTCGGCTGCCGTGCCGCCCCTGGTGCGAGGGGTTCCTGCTCCCTGCCCCACCCCTACATCAGTGTCATGTCCCACTTCACCGGCACACAGGGGCTACCACGAAGTCACCGGAGACATCATCTGCCCTTCCATGGTTATGGGCATTGACCATCTCAGGGATCCCAGGCTCAACAAGGTGAGGGTCATCTTTTATTTCAGCATCACAATCAGCACCTTCTGTGACTTAGTTTCATTATTTCTCTGGCTCAATCCTAAGTTATGAGGAAGGAAGATCTCTTTGACTTAAGGGATTTAGGTTCAATTCCTGATGGTATTGTATCTAAAAAAATGCCAAAGATTAAACGTGTCCATCAAACTTAGACCAAAGATCGAAAATATACGAACTTCTAGAGTAGTGTTCCCCAACTTTTTAGACCTGTGGACCGGTAAAAAAAGGAAAAAAAATTCGCGGACCACTAATACTGAAATAAAAATGGTTTTTTTATTTAATATTTTTTTAATCTTATATTGTGACAGATTGACATACTCGTATGTAACTACAATATAATTAACAAATATACATATAACAGTTACAATTTTAATTGTAACATTGTCTGATATAATTAAAATTTAACAAAAACAAAAGGGGTTTTTTTCAACAAACTAATGCGAAACCTGCTGTTGCATCTTTGCTAATATATTGGATATTCTTGGCTGCAGTGATGTCTCTGACATTATCTTACTTGTATGTACTGTTACTCTCACCGGTCCATTCCAAAATGAAAACAATTATATACTCGTATTATGAAATTCTTGGAAATATATTTAGGTAGGGTTTTGCATCCGAGTTCACTATCCAAGAGCAAATATTTCCGTTCTCCCTAAGTGTATCTGAGAAGATTTAGGACTGTCCATTCTGAGAAAACCAGCGACCATCGTGTCGCATTATCATACCAATTATATTTATTTAACAATTACTAAAAATACAAGTCAACGTGCAAGCGAAAAAATCCTATATTTAATATTTTTGCATGGCGAATTTCTTGAAATTTGTCATACTGTTTGCGGCCCGGCGCAGTCTCTGCGGCCCGGCACCGGGCCGCGGACCACCGGTTGGGGAGCACTGCTCTAGAGCAAAGGTGGGGAAAATAGAAGTAGCCAGATCTACTTTTAGCTTCTTCACCTCATCATGAGATACTTCCTTTTTGTGGTCTGTAATACATGATTGACTGGGGGAGATTGTTTTTACTTTTTAGAAATAAAATAACGTTACAAATTGCAATAAAATTTAGTAAATATTCAACTAGTTTCTCTCGAGTAGTCTAACGGTCAGCATTCACGCTAAATGAGTGAACGCCCCAGGTTCGATTCTGAGCAGATTCACTTCCAGACTGGTTTTACTCTTTAGAGTATTTTAAATATGAAGTTATGTATTTATGTAGTTTATATACTGCTCATCATGAATTCATAAAGCGCTTTAAACCTTTACCTTCCTGTGCTAAAAAAATCCGCATGTTCCGGTGCTGTGTATTCAATACACATCAATTGACATATGTAAAAATGAGCGATTTAAAATCGGAAAAAATAAGACAATTCATAGCCAATCGCTTAAATTAATTAAATTGGTAGTCAAAAGTGATAATAATTAAAATTTTATTGCTGAAAACATGAAAAAAACATCGACCGACATTCACAAAACGGGCGATGCGACCACCTCAAATGGATTCTATTTCTTGTGTTCCCATATACTGAAGTAGAGTGAGAGTGAGACGTGAATAGCGTCGCTTCCTCACCCATAGTGGTTTTTTAGAATGAATATACCTACGTCACACACTGGCACATGTTTGATTATATTGGTAAATTTATTCCCGATTTTCACAAAATATCTCTGATGTGACCGATAAGTGCTAATTATTATTAATATTATTATTTTTTCATTCAATGCGTAAATGTATTACGGAAGAATACCTAAAATCTGAACCCAGTGTTTATTATATTTATAGAGATATTAAAGTTTTTAGAAGCTTTGTGTACTAGTTACATCACAGGGAAGGAAGGGTTAAGCAACACAAAAATAATGCACTATAAAACTCTGTTTAATGAATGCTGCAGTAGATTAAACCTGCCGATTTTCTTGGTGGCTTAAATGTTCTCACAATCAGAACATTGAGTTTGTTTTGCCAAGACTATGTTTGCTGAAACACAATAGCTTGCACAGAATAAAGCAATACACGCACAGGCGTGTTTCATCCACAGGATGGCTGACAATCATACTTGATCATCAGATAAAAAAAATATATAAAATCATATACGACCTCCGTGGCCTGTTGGTAAGACACTTGTCTGCCGATCCGGAGGCTGCGGGCCCGATCCCCGTTGGAACCCAAATTTTTTTAAATAGGATTCCAGTCTGGTTCACACTTAGGGCCTATAAAAACATCTTTCTGGTTGCTTGGGAGAGATTGCCACATGGCAATAAATTTGCCAGGTTAAAAAAAAAAAGTCTGGTTTTGTCTTGGGAGGTTTAATTTTCTCACGATCAGAACATTGAGTATGATATGCCAAGTCTATGCTTGCTGAAGGACAATAGATTGCACGGAATAAAGCAATACACGCACAGGCGTCTTTCATCCACAAGATGGCTGACAATCATACTTGATCATGAGATAAAAAAAAATTTAAAGTACGAGTATATATCTTGTTTTTTTTTTTAACATTTATTTAGCAGTTTCGACATTTATTTAGTTGGTTGAAAGATATTTTCACAGGCCAATAAATCTGTCAGTATAAACATAGTGAAAGTGTAATCGAGAATTGTAACATATCCATATTTTTAATTAAACTGCGTTATTTAGGGTTTGGCATTCACATTGGAAGAAAGACAAGCATTGGGTATCCACGGGCTGCAGCCGGCCCGCTTCAAGACTCAAGAAGAGCAGCTGGAGATCTGCCGCATCTCCATGGAGCGTTACCAGGATGATCTCAACAAGTACCTCTACCTCGTTGAACTACAGGTTTGTTGTTTAAATTGTTACTTGCTTTATATATTGTTAATCTTCTTGAGATGTGGTGCTACAGGCGCATGGCCAGGGTCCATTAGTCAGATCACATCCGAAACGACGACATATTGAGCGGGGTTGGAGAAACAAGGCAACCCCTAAATAGAGTGGCCCAACAACGATCCAGTTGGATAGGCCATAACATCAGGCACCCAGGCCTGCTCTTTACCATCGTTGAGTGAATGATGGAAGGCAATAACAATAGAGGTCGCCCTAGATATAGCTACATGGACCGGGTTATCCGGGATGTGCGCTGTGCCAGCTACCAGGAGATGAAGAGACTGGCGGGTGACAGAGATGAGTAGAGGGATCGAGTGCTTGGTGCAGACCAATCCTAGGATTGTAACCCAGAAGAAGAGGAATCTTCTTATTTCTCCTCTACGAATCCAGAATTGCTGGAGTTTGCTCGTACATTGAACCAAGAAGCATCGTGTAGGGTCAAAACTTGTGAGATGATTTATTTATTTTATTACAATGTATAGGCTTTTATCACCCATTAAAAAAAGGTTACAAGATTAACCACTTAATACCCTTGAACGAGACCCTCTCGCGCACCAAATGTATTCCAATTTTTGCTATCCCGAGTCATGCTCGCCTGTCTTGACTTGCAGTGTTCTAATTTTAGCTATCACATGTAATGCTTGCCAGTCGTTCGCGTTTTATTTATTTATTGTAAATTTGCCTGCAGTTGTGAGTGGTTGTGTTTTGTGTTACTTATTTCGTATTTATGATATTGTGTTGGTATTTACGTAGGTCTATGTTTAACATAATGCTTTCAAATCTACCATACCAAATTGAATTTTTCTTAATTTTTTAAAATTAAAATATGTTTAAATTGTTATGTTTTATACTTCAGAAAGTCTAGGATGAACCGTGCTACGTTTAAAACGTCATCTCACAAAGGGATGGGGTAAAATCGTTTTTGTTTTACAAATCGAATAGTTTTTTATAAATCGAACAATTGTTTTTCTCTAAACTGACGTTTTAATTCCTAATTTTCATTATACTGACTTTCTAATGTATTGTATGATTTGTATATATCCTTAAATAGGCCAAATATCTTATAATAGTATTAATCCACTATGTATTAATATTAATTACGATTTATGTATAAAAAAAAATCGAAAATCCAATTATCGAATACCCCATTCCTAGCCAATGCAGACTAACATAGTGACTTTTGACAAACGTCACCAAATATTATTTGATTTTAACAAACTGCCACATTTTTGCTAATTTGTGACTAGATGTATTAATTTGTCATTATTGTTAGTTTTATGTAATTTATTTACCTAAATAACTTGCTAATTATTAGAATCGAGGCTTATATTAAAGTTGATAAAATAATTAAAATTACTGAACATCGTTTCAAGGTTGTATTGGGGCAAATTTATGAGCTGTCATAGGACTCATGCTAGATTTTCCGAACTATAGTTGAAAAATGTATAAACTTAAAATAAAACACAACAAAATACTTGAACATTTTTAAACCCTCTTTTTAAAAAAAACTAGCATTAAGTGGTTAATACTCGAATTAGAATTTTGAGTATAAATACAACTTGTCACAAATTTTTTAAACATTCACGTGAAGCATATACAAAAAAACCATATCGATAAGCAGTACACACATGCATACCACCTACCACACATAAAATATAAACTTGAGACAAGTCAAGGCTCAGGTAATCAAAGCCCCTAACATACAAAAAGAAAGAAAAAATTATCTATAAAAATAAATTCAAATATATGCATACTTATAATTAAATTAATTCACTCCAATACACACAAAAAAAAGCATATATCGAAACTTCAACATATTTGCAGATATCTCGAAAGGTTTGAGAGAAATTAAGTCAACGAATAGAAAGAGATAAAAGTAAATCAAGTAGAGTCCCGCCGTGGCTATGGATTTATTGTTCGGACAAACAAAAATGCTCTCTAAGAGAACTTTTAAAGGCATTACGACTGTCACCAAATATGTCCGAGGCATAGCGTAGTCATTACTAAATCGATACAATCTGGGTATACGAGAATTCGAGTAATAGTTAGTTCTATAATTCTCGTACTGGAATATATCCTGCAGTCTCGTACTTCTCGAAGGAATTCGGAAGTCAATCAATTCCAGTAAATTCGGACAGTCAAATATCCCATTACTTGAAGAGAGATAGATCTTGATTTCTTGAGTCATGATGAAGACAGAATGTCTTTTCATAGGGAGGGCAAGAATTGCTTGTGAAATGAAGAACCAATTCAACTGTACGTTTATTATTAAAAGACTATTATTTTCTCAGTTTTTTTTTTCAAATGATGCAGTCACTTCTGAATGTCACAAATCAGAGAAGTCTAGTGGTCTGAAGATAGTCCACAACAGTATTCTTGTACCAACTTTCTTTCTTTTTTTTTTAAAAGAATAGATATGATCAAAGTCTAAGGTACCCTTAATACCCTCGAACACTAGGCGGAAAAAGTGCTTGTGTCGTTCGAGGGGAGTAGAACAGCGCGGGGTTCAAACTGACAATCTTCCGCACAGAAGTCCAGTGCGTTACCGCGCGGCCATGCACCTCAACTTTGATGTATAATAATGTAATGTGGACATAGAAAAAACTGAAAAGATACTACAGAAATGTGTGCACTGAGAATGGTATGTCAATGTATGACAGACTATGGTTTCAAGTGATTAGGGATGACTATGAACTTAAGGCTATATTTATTGAAACCAAGAATATCACTCTGAGATGGATTCGGCATGAAGAAAGAATGAATGAAGAAAGACTAACAAAAAAAATATATAGGATAAATGGGAGTGGAAGGCGTTGTAGAGGAAAACCAAGAAAAGTATGGTTTGATCAAGTGAATGATATTTTGAAATAAATCATTGACATTGTGTGAGAAGGTGTATAGATGTAGAAAAGTCGAAATATGTGTGTCGCTATAGGAAAAAGCGTGATGGTATGTACAGTACCCGGCGGTAAGTAATACACATCGGGTTTAAGAAAGAGACTGTCGGCCATAATCGGCTAACTTCGGCTTTGTAGAGCGTCGTCTCTGTCATTCATACATGTGTTCCATCACGAGACTGTTAGCGCATCGTGCGACAGACGATGCTCTACAAAGCTGAAGTTAGCCGATTATGATCGACAGTCTCTTTCTTAAGCCCGTTGTGTATTTCTTACCGCCGAGTACTGTACTCGTATTTGTATGTATGTATTTGGAAAAAAAAAATTTTTTTTAATCATAATTTGTAATCTAGATAGACATATACCAAAATATAGTTCGATAACTGATCACATGTTAACTGTTCGATAACTGATCACACCAAATAAAATTGATACTTGTTTGTTATGGTTGCTAATACATACATGCAGATATTAAATACTGTCACATTAATCTTTTTTGGCTGGTTAACACGACGTAAACTACAATAGTCAATACAAAGGTTCATGCTAAATGTACTCGTAAGATAAGGAATGTTCTCGATGTTGTTTCTGTTTGCAGTGCAATTAACATCAGTCAGCATGGATCAATTTGTTCAGCACACAAATAAAACGTGTTTGTTCTGTGGTTTAGCAGCACATCAATCGCTAATTTATTTCCGCGTTTCATTTCACCGTGTTGAAGTAGCAGGAATATAGAATTCATGATAAGGGAATGTTTGTTTATTCTACACTTTCAATTTATTTAAAATCCATTCATTAATTTATTTTTCAGGTCCTTTGCACATTACGGGTTTCCCTAATAGTACAAGGACCAACCTGTATTAAACAATTCAAGTACAAGAAAAAAACCTGTATTAAACAATTAAAAATTTTAAGACATATTTGATGAGGACAATAATAAAAATATATAAAGTCTTGTGTGACCCAAAAATGACTATAAAACTAAAAAGAAAGGTATACCAGACTGTCGTTAGACCCGCAATTAGGTATGGCTCAGAATGCTGGACTATTTACAGCTCCTACTCTAGGCAACTTGAAACAGCAGAAATGCAAATGTTTAGGTAGTCGGTAGGAGTATCACTGAAAGATAAAATTAAGAGCTCACGCATTCGTGGTAGCCTGGGGGACACTGACACAAACAATAAGCTCGAAGAGCGACAGCTGAGATGGTACTGGCATAGTAGACAGAGACCACCAGATCATATGGTAAATCAGGAAATGTCTGTGGATCTTCCTCAGAGGAAGGCCAAAGAACTCCTGGATAACTCAATGCTCCAAAAGCCTGCACAGAAACGGCCTAGATGAAGGTAACACCCAGAACTGAAGAAGGAAGTGCCAGGAGGAAGAAGAATAGTAAAAATATATATGTTACTCTAAAACATTATGTCAAAATGTAGCATGTTAAATACTATGAAAAATTTAATTACTTCAAATAGTACACAACATTTAAGAGATTTTTTCTAAAGGAGCTGAGCTACACATGAAACACATCTATATGAGGACTCACACGGTTAAAAAGTGTGATTACTCTACCTATCCGCATTTCCAAAGGCAGGTTGGTTCGACTTATAGGTTGAAAGAACAATCCATGGGTGCGTTGTCTCAGATAATTATTCGAAACATACAAACCGTTCAGGATGGATGGGTTTACTAAATTACCCTGCTGCAAAAAAGTGGACACCTAATCGAAGAGATCTTCCACTCTCTAATGATCTGTAACTTAGCATCTCCAGTAAGAAGACACTTGGACAAAGCCAGAGACCATATCCATACTCTCTCATGTAAAGACAATGGAGAAATCTTTTCTGGACTCTTTCATGCAAATATATCAAGCAGATTTATTTTTGAACATATTTTGATATGTTTTCGGTTGGCTGTGAAAATGAATGATTGTTTTCTATTGTTTGTGAAAATAAATTCTTATGACAATAAGCTCTTAATGTTGTATTGTTATTAATGAAATTATGGGCTAAATAATAAATTACATTAAAATGTTTCATGGGTTGTCCCTCAAAATTGTTCTGGAAGGAGAAATAATACCATATTGGCCCGACTATAGGGCGACCCTGATTATAAGGCGACCCCTATTTTCCTACGTACTCTTTTACTACGATCTTCAGCACCGTCTATTTTACTACGCACAGGCATGTGTAAACAATGTGACACCTTTTGAACGCTTTCATTACAATGTTGCCATTTCGCTAATCGCTAGTAGTGAATTTATTGTTACCCACTATGTTTGTGACTCGAATATAAGGTGACCCCCTCTATTTACGGGCTAATACGGTAAGTTGTATGGGCATCTGGCTCCTTAGAACGTATCCAGACTAGTTCCATTGTATTTTCTTGTATCCATATTATTGAGTGAGATGAATCCCAATGTCTGAAGCTAAGATATGTCTTTTTCCGAGACCTCTTTGACCCTTAAACTTCACTTTGGTGAACAGGTGTAGGAAGCCGTACTTCCTACCATGTAATATATGACCCAGATATTTTTATTTATTTATTTTACACATGACAAGAAATATATAGTACATATTGTAATTTGCGAAAAAACAACAGGTAATTTAATTCGGACACACAATTTTAATGGATCTGGGTTTGTTGCCTTTCACTTGTCGTATCACCAGTAAACTAGGCTTTTGCCTGTATCTCACTGAGGACATATAGCATGAAAAAATAAATCGATATTTCTTTCCGATTTTGAATTAGGTAAAACGCCTTTGCACATTCTCATCAACCTGACAAACAGTGACACTCAATTACATATGTATACATCACGCGAAATCAAACTCCTCACACTTCATCACTCCAGACAGACCAAAACATTCATTCCATAATATACCGCACACAATCATAAAGCAAAAAAAAAATAATACATTTATACATAAATATAAAACAACAAAAAACACCACACTCAAGAGCTCACACAAACCTCTTCCAAAAGTCATTCCTCTTGCAAGCCCAAACACTCAAACTCCTGTCGCAATAACAACCACGCTCCATTCGACTGCCTAAACTGTTTTCCTGTACCTTTATTGAATTCGGCACCCCATTGTGTCATGGGAGCTAAATAGGCATATTGCCTCTGGGCAAAAGATGTTTTGACCCTAGGGATGTTGAACATTTGATCAGTTGCCATGTGTGTCGTGTGTCTCTGCTAAGTCTGCATCTTCCCTTCTTGTTGTTGAATGTTTTATTTACCAAAGTTTTTCTTTTTCAGGATAGAAACGAGCGGTTATTTTTCCGATTGATCTCGGAGAATGTGGCAAAGATGTTACCTATCGTGTACACCCCCACTGTGGGGTTGGCCTGTCAGAAGTTTGGCCTCATCTATCGGAGACCTAGAGGCCTCTTCATCACTATCAACGATAAGGGTCACGTTTATAATGTGCTCAAGAACTGGTGAGAGCTCAGATTATTCTGATATATTTCATGCTTCTGCTTTACTTTCTACTTGGTAAATAGTGATGGCCTTTAATGTCATGAGAGTATAATTTGTAGAAGTTAATTTAGAATAACTTATTACAAAAATATAGTGTATAAAAATTTACATAAGAAAGGATCAGTAGTGTAGCGAGATGCTGGCATCTAGGTTGATGCCATTGGCGCCTTGGGAACCATTTAGGTTCTGAATTCAGAGTTTTAATACAATCAAATAAATTCCACTTAGCACAAATAATGAAAAAAATTCCACCTATGGTTCAGAAATTCTAGGATGGGTCCTGTGGCGTTTTAAACGTCATGTCTCAAAGGGATGGGGTTAAATCGTTTTTTTTTTTTAAATAGAATAGTTTTTTTATAAATGGAAAATAGTTTTTCTCTAAACTGACGTTTTAATTCCTAATTTTCATTATACTGACTTTCTAATGTATTGTATGATTTGTATCTATCTTTAAATAGGCCAAGATCCACTATGAATTAATACTAATTACGAACATTTAATTTTAGGTATAAAAAAATTTAAAATCCATTTATCGTATACCCCATCCCTAGCCTATGCAGACTAACGTAGTGACTTTTGAAAAACGTCACCAAATATTATTTGATTTTAACAAACTGCCACATTTTTGCTAATTTGTAACAAGATGTATTAATTTGTAACAAGATGTATTAATTTGTAACAAGATGTATTAAATGATTAAAATTACTGAACGTCATTACAAGGTTGTATTGGGGCAAATTTGTGAACTATCACAGGACCTGTGCTACAATTTCTGAAGTATAATAGTGTATGATTTTTTTCCATTTATTTTAATTCAATTGAAATATTTTGGTTCCAGGCCTGAACCAGATGTGCGAGCCATCGTTGTGACAGATGGAGAGAGGATCCTGGGCTTGGGAGATCTTGGAGCCTGTGGCATGGGTATCCCTGTGGGGAAGCTATCCCTCTACACAGCGCTGGCCAGCATCAAGCCGCATCAATGTCTGCCTGTAACTCTGGATGTGGGCACCAATAATGAGGTGAGTGGTTTAATTGCAGCCGCTGACGGGAACCTTGAAACTCAAGTCCTGCTACATAAATACTTATGGAGACTTGGCCTATTTGGAAGGCACTGAATAGATTCCGAGTAGGGGGGACTAGATGCAGCAAGGCGAACATGCAGAGGTGAAGATTCTTGAACAAAAATAGCACTGAATGTGTTTGTGGGGATGTACATAACTCACAATACTTGCTAGTTTTTCTGAACATCGATGCACATGCCCTGGACAGGGCCCACTAGGCGCGTCCAGAAAGTAAAGAACGATTGCGCACCACGCCCTGCGCCGATCCCCCAACACCCTATGTAATGTATTTACCTAAATAACTTGCTATTTATTAGAATTGAGGCTTATATTAAAGTTGATAAAATAATTAAAATTACTGAACAACGTTACAAGGTTGTATTGGGGCAAATTTGTGAGCTGTCGCAGGACTCATCCTACATTTTCTGAACTATAGGTACCTATTGGAATCATAGATATTTTGAAGTAACAAACAAATAGCAGTAGTAAGGGTCTATTTCTGTTGTCGTCGACCCCCAAATTTTTTTATTGAAACTTTCGATCCCTAAAAAAATCAAATCGACCCCAGGATATCGACCGCTTTGGGAACCGTCGATATCGACCGCTTTGGGAACTATTGATCAAAACTATAGAACCCCTTAGACTTGTAGTCAGTGTGAGTACTGTTAGTGTTTCTTTTCAGAACCTGCTGGAAGATCCTTTGTACATCGGTCTGCGGCAGAAGAGGACCACAGGAGAGGAGTATGATGAATTTGTGGATGAATTTATGAGGAGTGTTGTAAAACGATATGGACAAAACACTTTGATTCAGGTCAGTATTAACCCTTTAAGTGCCAGAAGTTATTAGTATGTCCGTACTCAGCAGGCCGGAATTTTTTCAACAAAAATAAAACCTAAAAAAAATAATATTTTTTGTATACAGATGTAAAGGATATTATGAAAACTTACTAAATATATACACCGTGGGGCGTTTTGAGCTGCCGTTCACTTAGAAAAATACAGTTTAAATATTCACAAAATGTCAAGGTTGTCACAACTTGACACAGAAAACACGTTTACTTATAAATATAGTGGAATATAATATACTGTGTAAACTAAAATCAACAAATTATCTGTATGATGTATTGTATAATAAAGCACAAAAGGTAAATAAACTCTAAAATAAAACCGTAAAAAGTCTATATAAACGTCGTATTATGCCGCAAAACTACCGCCAATAACCAAAGAATACATGAAAACACACATTGTAAATAAATACTGTGAAAAATTAACAAAAATAACGCACAAAAGTTAAAAATCAACCATCGAACAAAACTACAAACGAAGTCATTATAAATCATCGCAATTACGACGCAAAAAAACTGTAGTCGGTAACCCTGTATCAGAGACACGTATTGACTGTAAGTGAAAGCTTTTAGAAAGATGACTGTAACTTTGATAATATCGGTAAATTGTAATATTTAAATATTTCTTGACCATCCCAATAGATGTCACTATGTGTTATAATTTATAAATTATTACAATTGGATTTGATATTGGCTTGTGACAAGCTCAAAGGAGAGCGCGTTTACGCATTCATTTTGTATGGCAGGCCTGGCGAGCACTGAATCGGAGAGCGCGTTAATGCGCTCGTGGCAGTGAACCGGTTAAAAAAAAGAAATTCAAGCAAGGATAAAATAATTCACAAACATCGAAGGACTTTTATGCCTTTGAATTCCTTGTAATTGATTAATTAAAAAATGCCAATTCTAGACAATTTAAAGTATCAACTGATTAAGCTTCAAAAATTTAACAATCGATCTATACGTGGAAACGTTCCACGGAGAAAGAAGAAACGCAACATTCATTGGATGCTGCAAAGATATGGCTTTTAGAAAAACATATCTGTCTCGCAAAAGACAACTGAAAAATACATGGTGTATACATGGTATAGTTTCATCATCTAGACCACACTCGCAGCCGAGATTCTCCACAATACCGATTCTGAAAAGGTGACTAGCCACCATGCATTGGCTCGTCCGCAATCAACACATGATTCCATCTTATTCATTCTTAATTACAGTCAACTCGGGTTATAGTGAACTCGGTTTTAGTGAACCTTCGGCTATAGTGAACTGAAATTTTCTGTCCCAACCCCATATATCAAATGTGTTTGGTAAAAATCTATGTTATAGTGAACTTAAAATAGTAGATTTTGGTTCACTTTAGCCAAAGGGTCACTAAAACCGAGTTCACTATAACCGGAGTTGACTGTATATTAAACCATGGTATCAAACGGATAAATTTTTGGATTGATTTATATTTAGAGTTCTTATTTACACCACTTATCCCAATCCAACGCCCATCGGTGCCAAGTATCATGTTTCATTTTATTTAAAGATCGGTTATATAATTGCAAGTGACTTTAATTTGGTGGCACAAATCATCCCAGTTTGGGTGGATTACCTATAATAAAAAAAAAGAAAAAAAATATGCCCAAACCATCTCAAAGTACTCTTTTTCATCTTACTTAATACATCAACCTTTAGTTCACATTCATCCCTAATCACTTTATTCCGTATTCTGTCATACATTATCGCCCCATGTATTCTTCTCAGTTTACATATTTTTACAGCATTTATCGGCTCCTGTCAGCCTTTTTCTTTATCATAAATTTGAGCTTTATTAGCTACGAAGCTCAAATTTATGTCAAATTAAACCACTACTATGTATTTACGACATAAAATCCTTTTTGTATAACTTGTCCATAGTATGAGTCTTTAACGTCGTATATGTATAATCAGACATTGTTTTCTTTTTACTTTTATTTGTTCCGATTTACATCCTAACAGCAAAGTCAATAGAGATTATCTGTGACACATTGTTCCGATTTACATCCTAACAGCAAAGTCAGTAGAGATTATCTGTGACACATTGTTCCGATTTACATCCTAACTGCAAAGTCAATAGAGATTATCTGTGACACATTGTTCCGATTTACATCCTAACAGCAAAGTCAATAGAGATTATCTGTGACACATTGTTCCGATTTACATCCTAACAGCAAAGTCAATAGAGATTATCTGTGATACATTGTACCGATTTACATCCTAACAGCAAAGTCAATGGAGATTATCTGTGACACGTTGTTCCGATTTACATCCTAACAGCAAAGTCAATAGAGATTATCTGTGACACATTGTTCCGATTTACATCCTAACAGCAAAGTCAATAGAGATTATCTGTGACACATTGTTCCGATTCACATCCTCATAGCAATGTTAATAGAGATTATCTGTGACACATTGATGAATTATTTAATTTTTTTCCAGTTTGAAGACTTTGCCCAGCACAACGCATTCCGGCTGCTGAACAAATTTCGACACAAATACTGCACATTCAATGATGACATCCAGGGTACTGCAGCTGTGGTGGTGGCTGGTCTCATGGCCAGTGTACGCATTACCAAGCGTAAGATCAGTGAGAATATCTACCTCTTCCTTGGAGCTGGTGGGGTACGTACTCTGTGCATATAAGAACATCATCATAGGACTAAAATCTTGGTCTTAATTTTCTCTAACAGTATCCTGCAATTTCTTCTATCCTAAATTTTTTTAAATCCACACGTTCCGGTGCTGTGTATTCAACACACATGTAAAAATGAGCGATTTAAAATAGGAAAAATAAGAATATTCATAGCCAATCGCTTAAATTAATTAAATTTGAATTCGAAAAGTGATAATAATTGAAATTTTATTACTGAAAACATGAAAAAAACATCGGCCGACGTTCACAAAATGGGTGAAGAGACCACCTCAAATGGATGCCCGAGAGCTACTGAAGCGAGCGAACTGAGATTCTATTTTTTGCGTTCCCATATACCGAAGTAGAGTGAGAGTGAGACGTAAATAGCGTCGCTTTCTCACCCATAGCGGTTTTTTAGAATGAATATACCTAGGTCACAGACTGGCACACGTTTAATTGTATTGGTGAATTTATTCCCGATTTTCACAAAATATCTGATGTGGCCGATAAGTGCTAATTATTATTAATATTATTTTTTCATTCAATGCGTAAATGTATTACGGAGAAATACCTAAAATCTGAACCCAGTATTAATTATATTTATAGAGATATTAAAGTGTTTAGAAGCAATGTGTAGTACTACTCGTAGTTACACATCACAGGAAATAATGAGTTAAAAAAAATATGTTTTTAAACAAATTATTTCTTAATTTTTTTTGTTTTCAAAATTGTACTATGCACTTCATTATCGTATTGATTTTATATTTGTAGGCGGCTACAGGTATAGCGAACCTGACCTGCGCTGCCATGCAGCACGAGGGCATGTCAGAGCAACAGGCCAGGGATAGAATATATATGGCGGACATCGATGGGCTCTTGTGTCACTCCAGGCCCGGTGGAGTTCCTGATGGACCAGCCGCAGCCTTCGCCAAGGATCAAGCCCCTGAGAAGGATCTGGCCAAACTTGTTATTAGGGTAAAACCCAGCTGTCTTATTGGTAGGTTCTATTTTGTATTGTTTATTTGTATAATATAAAACATATATACTCAAACTAGACACTATCAAAATCTGTTAAAATTGATAGTCCACAACAGTGTTTTAGTATCAATTTTGTTGTATGAAAGTGAAAAGGGAACATGGAAATAGATTGAAAGGAACCGAATGAATGGTGTGGAAATGCGTGCACTTTGAAGAATACAATTATGTACGAGTATGACGGAATATAGAATGAATGTGAATTTAAGGCTGATGTGTAGAGTAAGATGGAGAATAGCACTCTATGATGGTTTGGGCATCTAGAACGAATTAATAAAGACAGACTAACAAAACAAATATAGAGTGCAATTGTAAGTGGAAGGCATGGTAGAAGAAGTCCAAGGAAAGTATAGTTGGATTAAGTGAATGACGTTTTGAAAGAAAGAAATGGAAAAGTCTGAAAAATCGTAAGAATTTTATGAGAAGGTGTATTCTTCTTCTTCATAATTCAAAAGAGATCATCCAATAGGCGTTTCTACCGTCAAGCGACGCCTGAAGGAAGTTGGTCTTCACGGTCGAATCGCCAAGAAGAAACCATTATTAAATGCTGCAAATAAAAAGAAGAGACTCGAATGAGCTAAACAACATCAGTCATGGACAACTCAAGATTGGAAAAAATGTTCTATGGAGCGACGAATCAAAATATAAAGTTTTTGGCTCCAGGTGTAAAATTTTCGTTCTAAGATTTGAGGGAGAGAGGGCATCAGAACAATGTATCGTGTCTTCAGTAAAACACGGTGAAGGCTCTGTTATGGTTTGGGGTTGTTTTGGCGACAATTGAACGGGACTTTAGGCCTTCCTGATCGGTTTTCATCCTCCAAACGCCGCCCGGTTAAAGCGTACTTTTTCAAAAAACAGCCAACAGCTTAGGAATCTTCATTTCTCTGGCAATTTCACTAACATTTTCACCCATATTCGAAAAAGCCACCATCATTGAACGGATTTCTGTATAATATTTTCGAGTTTTGACCATTTTGATACGAGATTTTTGAAATTTTTTAAATGAACATAGTGCACTTTGTGATGTCGGGTAAACCACTAAAGAACACCAAGGAGTTTGTCTACCTCGGGAGCAAAATAACATGGGACGGTCGGTCCAAGAGCGAGGTCGACAGCCGTATACATCAGGCTAGACTTGCATTTAATAAAAGGTCGAAAATAATAGAATCAAATAATATAGACCTAAAACTGAGAATACTCCTCATCAAGACCTATGTATGGAGTATCTTGATGTACGGCTGCGAGACATGGTGCCTATCCGAAAGAGATAGACGAAGACTAGAGGCTTTTGAGATGTGGTCCTATAGAAGACTATTAGGAATTTCCTGGAGAGACCGCATCACAAATGAAGAGGTTCTCCAACGAATCGAAGGAGGAAGGCACCTGCTCAGGATCCTGTCCGAAAGGCGTGCAAGATGCATCGGTCATATAATACGACAAGAGGGCCTCTTGCATGCCATAATGGAGGGTATGACCGAGGGGACAAACTCTAGGGGACGCCCACGCCGAGAGTACCTGGAGGACCTGTTGGTGGACGTGCGCTGCTCAACATATACAGATTTAAAAAGAGCCGCACAGGACAGGGGGGAATGGAGGAGAAGAGTTGAAATTGCTGCAAACCAGTCTAAGGACTGCAACCACGGAGAGAGAGTGCACTTTATCAAGGACTTTTGAAGACTGAAAGCTAAAAGTAAATTAGACAAAGAATTCACGTAACGGTGAATTGTTATCCCTACTACCTGTAAACCTAACACAATAAAGGGATTAGCTTGCTTGGACTTCTGAATGACAAACAATAGCAAATAGTGACTGTTTTGGAAGAAGCCGATTTTTTAACAAAAGGCCTCCTAAATTCCAATCTCCATCGATACACACGTGATTTCTGTTAAATACAATGCAAAACGGTTATAATTATTTTATTTTATTCATTTTTTATTGTAATATTACATAATTACGTGAATAACTCAATTATTAGGGGGTGACGAAGACTTATGGGCGGTGATGTACGTACGGTATGAGTTACATGCCCACCTTCCTGTAAATGTTTTAAATTTAATTTCCAGGTGCATCAGCTGCCGGAGGCGCCTTCACCCCTGATGTGCTGAAGAATATGGTGCAGATCAACGAGCGGCCCATTGTGTTCGCTCTTTCCAATCCCACAGATAAGGCCGAGTGCACTGCGGAGGATGCCTACACTTACACTGAGGTGATACACAACCCCTACATTATCTAGGACATCCTTATTCTTCCAACTTCATTCTCCACCAGTTTATTGATGCTACATTTGCTATTGATATATTTTGGTTTAAACCATAGTTTCCCAAACTTTTTCACCCCGTAGACCACTTGCCGATTTTTTTTGTTTTCCGTAGACCCCCTGCCTGCCTAATATTGAATTTTCCTAAACTTATTAACTTCAAATGTGTTTTTGACAGCTGACACAGTGCTGTTCATCTTGAAGGTGTTTTGTTGAGTGGACAATTGTAAAAAAAGAAAAACATGTACAATTTTTATTCATACCTTTATTGAAAATACACAAAATGCGTAAATATTTGGATTTGGGACGAAACAAATCAAAACCTAGTAAAATTCTTACATACAATTAATACACAAATAATACTGTTAATGAAAGGGATGAACCTGCTGATAGCAATGGTCAAATTAGTGAGGTATAGTCTTAAATCTCCACGTTCAGTGATTTCCATTCGATTTCTTTATTATAAGTATTTTCTATGTCTAACATAAGTATTGTGTACACACAATCTGTGTTAGGTGTAATAAGACATTTACGGAACGCCTAAATATTGATGATGATCTGCCTAAATGGGATCATCTCAAGTGGACCCCCATTTACATCTCGTGCACCCCCAATTTGTTTTCTCGCTGACATAGACCCCCTGCAAGCCGAAATCGACCCTTGGGGGTCCATATACCATAGACCACTAGTTTTAACTAAGAAAATAACGTATCTTTTTCCTATAATTGACATGTAGCGTCATTCTAATGTTAATACGAGTATAATCAAAGGTTGAGAGATTCAAAAAATGCCAGAATATCTAAAAAAAAACCATTAAATGACAGTAAAACGTAGTGCCAAATAGCTCTGTGTGCAATACGTATTTTTTCGCATATAAAGGCTGTTATTTTGGGTGTGATAGGATTTTGAATTGGCCGCCAAGATCGTGCGATTTAACGCCTCTGGATTATTTTCTTTTGGGGTTATATTAAATCACAGGTTTACACCAACAAACCTAAGACTCTTGATGCACTTGTGGCCAACATTTGTCGTGTTATTGGCGCCATACAGCCGGAAACGCGCCACCGAGTCATGGAAAATTGGCATGATCGAATTTGCCAGTGCAAAAGAAGCCGTGGAAGCTATTTGAACGACATCTTGTTTAAATCATAAACGACACGGAATATTCTTTCAAATTGAACCTTCAGATCCATTTTTGGTTTATTAGTTGTTGTTTTAGTTTATTTTAAAGTTCTATCGTTCTTAATGGGAAATCCATCTTATGATCGGTTAAGGTACATAAGCCATTAGCCAACCACGGTCAACATATGAATGAAATTATCTTCAAACAATAATTGTCATTAAACAACCTATCAATTGAATTCAAATACACGGCCATTTAAATAATTTATATGTGTTTTATTTCAAAAACAAATCCTATCATACCCAAAAAAACACCCTATGTGTGTACAATTTACATTGCAACTTAATATATTTATTGTAGCTGACTGTGAACCCTATAATGTGTGTTACAGGGTCGCTGCGTGTTCTCCTCGGGTTCCCCATTCCCCCCAGTGACAGTGAACGGCAAGACTTTCCACCCAGGCCAAGGCAACAACGCTTACATCTTCCCAGGTATTGCCCTTGGAGTCATCACCACAGCGACGCATCACATACCCGAGACCATGTTCCTCAGAGCTGCACAGGTAAGAAAAGGTCTTCTTTTCACTATCAATGAATAAAATAACTACACTGTACACTGACAGTTCAGTTCAATTCTATTCCCTTCACCATCGACACTTTTAAAGGGAACAAAATAAATCCCTATCAAACACAATCTGCACTGGACCATCAAAACCTTCTTTATTTTTTTATGAACACGATGTCAAGGTGCCGGAGCTCACTTCTTGTCAAGCTTTTTGTACACCGTAAAAAAAAGATGCCGGAGCTCACTTCTGGTCAGGCTTATTGTAAACCGTTAAACAGATGGTGGAGCGGCACTCCACTACGCTCCACCGTAAAAAAGCACCGACAGGCCTTTTTTTTTTTTTTAAAAAAAGGTGCCGGAGCTCACTTCTTGTCAAGCTTTTTGTATACCGTAAAAAGGTGGTGGAGCGCCGCTCTACTGCGCTCCACTGCAAAAAAGCAGTAGTCACACCTAAATCTGTTCAGGGTTCTCCGAGTAAGCCAAGCCAGTTTGTTTTCTGGTGCCATATTTATCAACAAATCATCATCACTGCGAATGCAAAAACGATTAATGTTGTATGTATGTATCATTCAAATACGGAACTGGCGAGACAAGCGTGGTGCATTCTCGCTCTAGTATGGAATGCGGTCCGCTCCGGGCTATGGGTTGAATGGCCGGCGTGTGAACTTTGGACTTGTTTATTTAGATTTGTCGAGGAATGCAAAGGTCACTTCATCGGTCATTGACTGTGTGTATGGATGTCCACAGTGTTCTGAGTGTGCGACGACCGCCACAGCTCCATCCAATATTCAAATGTTTTTTCTTTCCACTTCAAAGAATGTACGAAGAGTTTATAATGTATATATATATATTTTATGCATGATTTTTTTCAGTTATAATTTTTACGTACTTTTCAGACGTTAGCTAACTACGTATCAGAAGAAGACTTAGAAAAGGGCTCACTCTATCCTCCATTGAAAGCCATCAGAGAAGTATCCTTGTCCATCGCGATCGAATGCGCCAAGCTGGCTTACGAAGAAGGTAACGTTCCCTCTTATTATTGTCAACCATTTCAGTCAACAAATCCATTGGAACCAACTCCTTGCGTTCGTATTCAAAAAACTATTCAAAAAATTTAGACCTTTTTTTCATTTAGAATGTTTTAGAAAAAACATAATTGGCTCTTTTTAAAAATAGATTGTTAATTTTCTCATTCATTATTCGTCTGTGGTTAAAATTGCTAAATCTATTATTATTATTTTTATTTGATTTTAACCTGATTTTGTTTTTTGCAAGTTTTATTTTTCTTCCCCCCCATCGTTTGATTTTAATAACAATTTTAATTTTGTAAAGAAAATATTTTTCAAATGTTTATTGAAGGTTTATAGTTGCTGATATGTGTTGATATTAAATTTTTTATATTATTTACAGCTAATATTATATTTTCTAGTTGTATAACTGGAAAAAAAGGAATCAATTATGATGAATGTGTTTCAAGAATATTTGAATGTGTGGAAAATAAGAATAAATTTCGCATAAGGATTTGTGCATCATATTGAACATTAGTTTTAATATTTATTAAAATAATTTGATAAAAGTAGAAAAATGCTTTTTAACTCATTTAGTAGGGAAAATGCTTAAGGCCTCGGCCACACAGGTAGGAGCCTCTCTTGGTGCTTGGAGCTACGCTACTAGTTGACTATAAAAGTCACGCAACGTGGCGCAAAGAGTGCAGTGTAGCCATTGCAATAGTATGAGGTGCGTTGGTTTGCTAGGATATGTCACCTAACTCGCAGCGTAGCTTTAAGCACCAAGCGAGGCTCCTACATGTGTGGCCGAGGCCTTAAGATGTTCCTATAAACTTTTACTGGTTGACTACTTTTGATTTGCATCACTCCATCTGAACAATGTTATTGAATTATCTCCTAATAAATTGAGACTGAGAAACTTACACTAAAGAGACAGTTAAAATGTGAATGGAATTTACCTTTCCTAATATAACTGAATATTTTTTATTAGGAAAAGAATTGTAATATTAGATTTCATCTTGGAAATATTTCCAAAATATTCATTGAAAAATTTACTGCAAGTAAACATTGCATAATATAAAGTACAGTCATCCATTGATATCTTCCTACGAATACCAAAATCTGGGAATTATCAAGTCCCTTATATAAATTAACTTAACATTTGCATATAACCTATGCACATCTTCCCGTCAACTTTGAAATCATCTCTAGATAAATATGTAATACCTAATACAATTTAAATGCTATGTGAGTAGTCATTATACTGTATTCTTTAGGAAATATTGACTAGAAAATGTATATACTCGTATATTCATTTTAAAATTTGTTACAATTATTAAACTCTTCACCAGAAATGTTTTATTCCTACAAAATCTGATACTCGTATAATTTATTATAGATATATAATAGATTTTTTATTGCAATTATTAATATAAAAAAAGTTTATCGGAAAAGACTGAAGAAAGTATTTAACACGTTCCGTGCCGTAGTACATTTTGAGAAAATAAGTACCTGCGCCACTAAACAAATTATAGTTTATATTATGTTTACATATATAGGCTCCATGAATAATGATTTATTGTTAAAAATAAACTGATTTTAGGTGATATTGTGAGCGTAGGTCACCGGTGACCTACGCGGCGTCGTACGGTAATACATGTATATACAACATAAACTTTTGTAGTCGAAACAAATTGTAGCATGCCTTATTTATTACTTATTATATTTTTTATTTATTTATGTAATATGCTATAGTGTTACGCCATAACATAATAATCTCTTATGATTACTGAGACAATAGCTCCAAAAAAAGGGTCACAATGTTGCATAGACAATGCACCCTCATAAATTTCCAGAGTGTGACAAATGGATGGTCCCATTCATTATGTTATCCCTGGAATCTCTTCTATACCCCCTAGCCTAATTGTAGAGGCTAGTTTATCCTTGAAAAAAATAAACCGTAATAGCTTGCTCATGTACATCTGGAGGTTTATTAAAAATAATTGCATTTTCAAACAAAATTTTGGAAGTTTTTATGTGCATTATATTCAGGGGCGCCGTATAGGTCACATTCAATGTTAAAATTCGTAGTAAATGTGACAGCTGGCGCACTGGGACTGTTTATAAAAAAAAAACACGTAGGTTACCGGTGACCTATGTGGCGCCCTGGTCAAAAACATGGTAGGTCACCGGTGACCTACGCGGCGCGGAACGTGTTAAAGAGAAAAAAAAGTGGGATGTGATTTTAGTAAAATCTCACTATGGATATATGAGATCATTTTAAGTGTTGCTAGTTGTATAAATAAGTACATTTTTCAAGGGAAAATAAATTTTATACTGTGTTGACAATGAAGTATGTTTGAAACAATTTTTTTCTTATGGCACAATCGCACATAAAAGGAGAGTAACAAGGTGCCTATTGGCGGGACAGGATAATGTTTTCATTGGAGCTTTGAAGATTCTTTTTTTACTTGTTTTTCTACTTTACCTCACTGAATGGTGTAATTGTTAAGGCAAAAAGAAGTTATCTGTTGTTGTGAGATCGTTTATCCCGCCGAGTGGGCTCATCGCAATTCTACAGAAAGGAGTAAACTCTCTCTGTAATGCGAGAAAAGTATAAACCTACAAATAAGGATTATATTCCCATGCCATAAATTATTTTTAAATAACAGTATATGAAAGAATAGAATATAAAACTTGTGTAACTTAAAAAACAAACATGTTGGGAAATAAGAAAATTATTCATGAGAATTCTGAAATAAAAGCAATGTACAAATAAATATAGTTGATAAAAATAAACAACACAATATGTTGTTCGGAAATTGCTTATTGAGGGAATCTATATAGTGCTACACATTTTGTTTAGACATTACCTACACTGTGATTTTCATTGCTCGTGACTTATTACTGGTCTTAAATGGACATTTTCACATCAAAAGTGTAATGTCTGGCTTGTCTCTCTTCTGGGTACATGAAAATTGAACGAAGACAACATATATTATTATTGATGAATGAAAAATGAATGAATGTCACGATAGTTTTAATTTTTAAAACTTATACTAAGTTTAGACTATAGTTCGGAAATTCTAGGATGAGTCCTGCGATAGCTCACAAATTTGCCCCAATACAACCTTGTAACGATGTTCAGTAATTTTAATTATTTTATAAACTTTAATATAAGCCTCAATTCTAATAAATAGCAAGTTATTTAGGTTAATACATTACATAAGGTTGTATTGGGACAAATTTGTGAGCTGTCACAGGACTCATCTTAGAATTTTCGAACTATAATTGAACATATTTTTGTCTCGTTTTTTTTGGATTATTATTTTGTTAAGTGTTTTTGTTCCTGCACTCGGATGTGTTGCTTGCTTATAGTTGAGGTCCGACCAGACGTGTTTGTGACCCGTTCGTGCATTTCCACTGTTTCCTTTTTATATTCTTAATGTTATGTTTTATCTCCTTTTTGATGATGTTACATTTTGGTCATCATGTTTGTCATTTATATATATTATATATCTGTTGTTTGTAAATTTATCAGTTAATTTTTTATACGTACAGGTAATGTTGAAAAAGACATTGATGATTTATGATTTTTATTTTATTTTCAGTGTATATAATATATAGGGTGGTGCAGAGGAAACATATGTTTTTTGAATGGCTAGTATTTTGCAAAGAGAGGAAACGCATGTTTTTCATTTAAACATAACATTGTTTATTTTCAAGAATTTTTTTTTATTAATACAGGTAAATGAAGTAATAATATTGCATCTTTAAATTAATTGTGAAAAATAATGTCAGGCCAGTGTTGCCCTTCTTCGCGGTCACATATCTGCAGCCTCTCTTGAAAGTTACGCATCACTCTCACAAACATTTCTTCTGGTATTCCTTCAATTTCTTGAAGAATAGAAACTTTCAGTGGGCAAAGAAGGGCAACACTTGTCTGACATTATTTTTCACAATTAATTTAAAGGTGCAATATTATTACTTCATTTACCTGTAATAATCAAAAAATTATCTTGAAAATAAACAATGTTACGCTTAAATGAAAAACATGCGTTTCTTCTCTTTGCAAAATACTAGCCATTCAAAAAAACAAGTGTTTCCTCTGCGCCACCCTGAACTAAAGATAAACTAAAAAAAACGTTAAAATTAATCATTTTTAATTAAATAAACAAAATTAACATTAAGAAAACTAGAAAAGTTTGAAGTTTCATTATGATATTACTTCATAATGAAAGTTGACTTTGTTATATTATACAAAATTTCATTACTTCATAATGAGATTTGACTTTGTTGTACAAAATTTCATTACTTCATAATGAGATTGGACTTTGTTATACAAAATTTGATTACTTCATTATGAGATTTGACTTCATTATGATATTACTTCATAATGAGATTGGACTTTGTTATACAAAATTTAATTACTTCATAATGAGATTGGACTTTGTTATACAAAATTTGATTACTTCATTATGAGATTTGACATCATTATGATATTACTTCATAATGAGATTGGACTTTGTTATACAAAATTTAATTACTTCATAATGAGATTTGACTTTGCTATACAAAATTTCACAACTTCATCATGAGATTTGACTTCATTATGGTATTACTTCATAATGAGATTTTACTTTGTTGTACAAAATTTCATTACTTCATTATAAGATTTGACTTCGTTATGATATTACTTCATTATGAGATAGGACTTAGTTATATAAAATTTCGTGACTTCATTATGGTATTACTTCGTTATGAGATATGAGTTTGTTATATGAAATTTCATTACTTCGTTATGGTATTCATTATGAGATTTGACCTGTAGTATAAGTTCAAATAGAATAAATATATTTGGATTCAATATCTTCAAGAAAATTTAGTATGAGAATCAATTACTTTAAATTTTGTTAACTGCATTTTGCTGGCCACAATGTAACATTTGTAGTTTACACTGTAACTCAGTTACATTGTACACTCAAAATAACAATTTCACACTTGGTAACATTTGGTATTTGTTCTCCCATGCCTGCCCCTTGATCCCATCCAAAACAAAAAAAAAACTAATCAAAATATAGGTCTGGCGTCCGTGTATCCTGATCCCAAAGATTACGAGCGATTTATTAAGACGCAGTCGTACAATTTCAACTACGAGAGGTCTCTCCCGATCACGTACACGTGGCCCGAGGATAACCCGGACCACTACAAGATCCGGCCGTTACCGAAGACGCTGAGGGATGAAGGGAAACAGCAGCGGGCTCCGATTGTATTCAACAAACATTAATTTATATTTAAGGTGCGGATTCACACAATGCACTCAATGGTGTCACACAATGCACTCTGGTTCAGCTGACTGATTCTGACTATTTGAAGGTTCCTCATAAATAACAAAGCTTTCATTTTTAAAAAGCAATTTTGTATATTAATTTCATTACTCTCCATTAACATTTTTCCTTAATTTACTATCCTTTTTCATTCCGGAAAATGTTTAATTCAGGTGTTTTTCTATATTAGCATTGGGTATTAAACGTAAACTATACTTCAGAAATTCTAGAATGGGTCCTGCGGCGTTTTAAACGTCATGTCATAAAGGGATGGGGTAAAATCGTTTTTTTTATAAATCGAATAGATTTTTTATAAATGGAAAAATTGTTTTTCTCTAAACTGACGTTTTAATTCCAAACTTTCATTATACTGACTTTCTAATGTATTGTATGATTTGTATCTATCTTCAAATAGGTCAAGATCCATTGTGAATTAATACTAAATACGAACATTTCATTTTAAGTATAAAAAAATCGAAAATCCAATTATCGAATACTCCATACCTAGCCTAACGTAGCGACTTTTGACAAATATCGCCAAATATTATTTGATTTTAACAAACTGCCACATTTTTGCTAATTTGTAACAAGATGTATTAATTTGTCATTATTGTTAGTTTTATGTAATGTATTTACCTAAATAACTTGCTATTTATTAGAATAGAGGCTTATATTAAAGTTGATAAAATAATTAAAATTACTGAACGTCGTTACAAGGTTGTATTGGGGAAAATTTGTCAACTGTCATAGGACCCATCCTAGAATTTCTGAAGTATAACATGTAATATAGATTTTGCTGTCATAGTCACATGCGGAACTGTCTTAAGTGGTGTTTGCCGAATATGTGTTTTCATTAACTCGACATATGAGCTTCAAGTTCAACTTCAAGTGGTATTACCACAGAATGGTAATGCCACTTGTGATTCCTATAGATCACGAAAGTGACTAACCTATAAACAAATATCACAAAATTGTTTCTGATATTTCTCATAGTTTTTATTTTATTTATTTATTTTACACATGACTAGAAATATACATAATTTGCGAAAAAACAACAGGTTATTAAATTTGGACACAATTTTGATGGATCTGGGTTTGTTGCCTTTAATTTGTCGTGTCCCCAGTAAACTAGGCTTTTGCCTGTATCTCACTGAGGACATATAGCATAAAAAAATAAATCTATACTTCTTTCCGATTTTTGGTTATATAAAACCCCGTTGCACATTCTCATCAACCTGACAAACAGTGACACTCAATTACATATGTATACATCACGCGAAATCAAACTTCTCACACTCCATCACTCCAGACAGAAGAAAACATTCATCCCATAATATACCGCACATAATCATAAAAATAAAAACAAAAATATAAATATAAAACAACAAAAAACCTTCAATTTCTCAAATCAGTCACGGAAACTATTCTAACACTGCATATTATATTTTAGTGACCTGGTAGCTACTTTTATATAATGATTTCAAATGATTTTATGACTTAAATTAAGGAAAATGCTACTAAATTCATTAAATCGTTTTTATGAGCTGTCTTCAGTAAATTGAGAAACAAAGTGATTTTGAGGTTATATTTTACTATGAAACAAGACATCTATTTATTTCCACTAAATAAAACGACACTCTAAACTTAATGAATCCAAAATTAAGTTTCACGTTAGCACTGTGCGACTTGAGTTTAAGACTTAGCTTGTATCATAAATGGTAACAATTTGATTTGTTATAAATTTGACTTAAACTGCTAATATATCCAGAATGCTATAATTTGTTGAAGTGTTGAGCAAGATGAAGACTAACACTCTGAGATGGTTTGGGCACATGGAACGAATGAATGAAGAAAGACTAAAACAGATTACAGTGTAAATGTGAGTGGAAGGTGTGGTAAAGTACGACCAAGGAAAGTGTTCTCGGATCAGTGTATGATATTTTGACAGAAGGAAATCTCAGAAATAGAATATGTATTTGTATTAGATTATTTCGTAATAAAATATCACCTCAACAGTGCTTTCTTTTTGAATTTGTGAAAGCCAGCGATAAGCCCCACTATATTTGATCATTGTATGACATTAAGCTATTTGATAGATTAAAGCAAAATTCTTAATGTCTCAATTCTCTAAACATATTTTACAGCAGTGCTTCTAAAACTTTCTAGTATCATGGACCAGTTTTTTTTTTTCATTGCAATCCATCGTAGACGTTTTGTGAAATTAAAGAAAAATCATTTTTAAACTACGATAACTGAGTTTATTTGTTTTATTTATAGACTGAATTAGTAAAAAATATACTATAAATAATAAGAATAAAACATTTATATGCATAATTCTTATTATGTGTTTTGTTACAAATTATAAATTGTTCTTTAGTCTGTGATTTTATCACCGTTTTGTTACCAGTACTGGTCTGATATAAGAGTTTTGTTACCAGTACTGGTCTGATATAAGAGTTTTGTTAGCAGTACTGGTCTGATATAAGAATTTTGTTACCAGTACTGTTCTGGGACAAGAGTTTTTTCTGGCACTGTTTTAGAATATGAAGAATGAATTCCAAATTACTTATTTATTACAGTTTTGAATGTATTCGTAAGAAAATTGTATTTCATTAAATTTGCGATAAGAGTAAAAAATCATTTGAAATCTAATCTGCCGTCATAAGCAAAAACGCACCTAACGGGAAAAAATCAGAAATTTAACTAAGTATGAGACAATATTCTATATCAAATTCTGAACCATTAAAAAAAATACAGAAAACCATTTATTTCAATACAAAAATCGATATAATGTCTTTTTTAATTTTACATGATACTATGTTTTTCTAAACAAAAATGCATTAAAATGTGATTCATAAGTAAAAAGACAGCAAATGCCTATGCGTTTGCTGCGTTTTTGCTTATGAATCACATTTTACTGCTTTTTTGTTTATGAATCACGACATTTTTTAAGCAGCAATGAAAAACATAAAAGTACAGTTTTCTTAAAACTTAACTTTTGCCATTCGCTGTGTTTTTGCTTATGAGGGCAGTAATATGATTAGGTGACATAAAATTATAAGTAAAAAATAAATATTTATTACCTTTAAAGTTTTATTATTTTTTTTACATTTATTTTCGCTTATATCAATTGATTTCTGAATTTCATTTTCTTTTTTTCAGTTTCTTGAAATTTTTGTATTTCTTTTTTTTTTCAGTATTTTTTTAATTTTAATTTTATTTTAGCATTTGTTTTAATACTTCAGCTGTTTTATTAGTATTAATAATAATTAATTGCACACCTGTTTTTGCAATCAATCACCAATGTCTGATAATTTCATCCTATGGTCGGTATTCGAACTGTATTAACAACTATCTTTATCCTTTATGTATATTTTCCAGTTATATTTTGGTCTAATGATTTATTTTCTACTGTATCATTTAACCTATCAACTGTATGACTGAACTACAATACCTTTATTTAAACCTTTCATTTTATGTCCTATTTCAATGTATAAATGCAAAAAGGATAAAAACCACATTTTTTAACCTGTTTTGAGATAATTGAGAAAACATTTCTTCACTTTATATGGGTTTATAAGGGATGAAAATTATTTAACTATGAAATAAACATTTAACTCAGTGTGTTCTATAGGTTGGATCCTTTTTACATATTTTTGCACGAATTCTGACAATCTTTTATTAAATGTGAAATATAAATCTTAAATTTGATCTTCTTCAGTTTCAATCCTGGGGATTGGTTAGTAGCAAAGCTCTGCATCTTCTCCTCCACTCCGCTCGGTCTTCAGCGATCCTCTTGGGCTCTGTATAGGAGGTGCAGTCCATATCGTGGCATATTTGCTCCAGATACTCTCGGCGAGGACGCCCTCTATCAATCGATCCCTCAATCATTCCCTCCAGTATATTGTGCAGGAGATTTTCATGTCGCAGCATATGAACCATCCATTCTGCACGCCTTTCCGATATGGTGTTAGACAGGGGCCTGGTTCCTTTGATCCTGCAGAGAACCTCGTCATTTGTGATGTGGTCTCTCCAGGAAATCCTTAGGATTCATCTATAGGTCCACATCTCGAAGACCTCTAATCTTTTTCGATCCCTTTCACCCATGCACCATGTCTCGCAACCACAGATATGTTTTGACCAATTGCTTGCGGAGTTTTAGGACCATGTTGTTGGATTCAAACATCTTTGATTTCTTATTAAAGGCGAGTTTTGCTTGGTGGATGCGACTGGCAACCTCTCTTTTTGTACGGCCATCCCATGTGATCTTGCTTCCAAGTTTGATCATTAGATCATATTTACCTTTCCCCAAGAGAAGAATAAGTGTTTTAACACCCGGGATAGTAAAAAGATTCACTTCTTATGTTATACAAAACTTGTATCTTTTGTATTGATTTTTTTCATTGAACGTGTTCCAATAATACTTATTAAAACAGAGCTATTCGAAGTGACCCCACTCGCACACGGAATGAACTCATTGAATGAATTTTTCGATATCCATAACTCGGTGGATAAATTAAGGATTGAACTCCTTAATAAACTTTGTAAACATAACTGAGTTCCTTTTCAGGAAAGCATTAGATTTTATTTCTTTCATTATTATTATTATTTTTAGAATTTTATTTATGTAATTTTTCTTACATCTTCCATGTTATAAAGATTTTCAACCTAAACAATTTACAGTGTGTATGGACAGATATCATGTCGACAACATCTACCACATGGTCAGGCAAAGTTACGGATGCGACGCAAACTACTTGCGCACACGTCCATTCTCCACCGCAATACGCTCACTGACCATTTCCGTATTTTTTTAAGTTTAGATCTCTGGTTACCGTTCTTACATCCGTTTTCTTACGTCCGCAACATCACGTCATGTTACGGCCGCTACATAACAGAACCGCTTTCTTAGGAAACCCTAGCTTTAGTGAAAATTGTCAGTGAATATCATATATGTGTGTATACATACCTTTTATTCCACTGTGAATTCCTTTGCATGTTTATTATCCACCCTTTCTCTAGCACCGCATATTGTCTTGTGCATGTTGTTTTTTTTTAGTGCTTGTGTTTTTTTGTGATGTTTTATTTAAACTAAATCAGCTTGGTGTTGGATACTTGCTTAGTACTTATTTAAAAAAAAAACGGTAAGTATGAAATTCTATTTATTTTATTAAAAAAAATCCAATACCAATTTTTTAAGATTTTATTTATATTCCCATTTATCTAAGCACCTATTTTAAGCATTGATTAGTTTTCAAGTCTTGAAAAATTCATTTAATTAATTTTAATTTGTTTCTATCGAGTAAATATGATAAATGAATTCAACATCACCATGCAGGTATCATCAAATAAATATGTGTTAACAGGGTTGGCATCGGTTTACCCCGTGCCAAAAGACTTGAAAGAGTTTATTAGGACTCACCTCTACAACGCCGACTATGAGTCTTCAATGCCCATCACCTGGAGCTGGAAACCTGAAGGCAACTTTAAAGTCAGACCCGTCGCACCTGTTGCCAAGAATATTTAATAAATAAACCCAAGGATATTTAACAAATTTTATTACAGCAAAATCTGAATAATACGAAATATTTTGACAGGATTTACATTAATGTCTTTTTTTTTTACTATTTCAATAGTAATTTCACGTCATTGGGTTTTAAAGCATCAGTATTTTTTAATGACAAACTGTTATTTTTTAAAAACAAACTGTTATTTTTTAAAGACAAACTGTTATTTTTTGGACCTTTTATAAATTTGAATTTTCTCTTTGTGAAACTACAAATGTATCAGATAAAATTTCGCACCACGCATATAAAAGTTTTTTTTTTTACTGAATACTAATATATTTTTTATTTAAGTTGGTTACAAGTCTTACTTAAAGTAATTTATGTACTATTTAAAACTAGTGTAAATGTTTTTCTTTTAATTTCGAATTATTTAGATTTTACTGTAAAACCAAACATTATTTATTAAAAATAATTGTTGTCTTAATGTACAGGTATAATAATAAGTTTGTTGAAAATTTAAAAGTTTAATCGGAATTTTAAGGACCCTGCATAGTTAAATATTTATTATTGCAATTTAATGTATATTTATAATAATAATACGACAAGCTTAAAGCATTTCCGACTATTCTTCTTTCATCCAAGATGAAAGAATTTTGGCCAATTTATATGACTGAATTTGCCACTGTGCATTTTTGGAACTTTGATGACATTTTTCAGTAATTTTGATGTAAAAATATTTACGTGTAGTTTTTCTACGCTTGCAGGGTCATACATTTTAAGAATAGCAGCTTTTTTGTTTAATTTTTATTATTTTATTCTTAAATTGACAGCTAAATATTATGTTTAAATTGTCAACTGATGTCACACAGAAATATTGCACTTTTATAATATATTTGTATAATTATTTTATTTTCCACTCAAATTGGAAATTGTCTAAACAAGATAAGTTATTTAAAGAATTAAAGTAATATTAAATAAAGCAAACAAATACATAATGACATTTTTGGTCTTGTGACAAATATATTAAGTAATTTTGTAACCAAGCAATGTTACTCAGTTACAAAAATTAACCTTTTTTTTTTAAATTATAAGATGTGTTATGATCTTGACTTCAAAGTGTTTTTCAATTATGCATACATAACATTTATCAAATGCCAAACCGATCAACATATTAGAATTAAAAATCCACAGTGTTTTGTACACAAGAATAATATTGTGATGAATTGAATTTTTATCAAGCAACTGTGAAAAATGTGTCCAACATGGTTTCCATGCACCAACTCTTGAGTAGAGAGTGATTGTATACTTGTATTTACATATTTTAAAGTTTTCTGAATGCGATAAATTACTTTTATCGAGATTTTTTTCAGAATCTGATTTCAGACTGATTTTGAGAAGAGTTCAGCCCAATTCGAAGATATTCTTAATATGAATTGGAAACATTAAAATATCAACAAAAAAATTAAATGACTCCGTGATACTGAGGTTTAAAAAATCGTGTACTGTTTGACTTGTATTTTAATATCAAATATTGTACTTTAATCTAGAAATGTAGTATGCACATACATACAAATATTCAAATAAGATATCCAATATATAAAATATTATATTGTTGAAAGCGTTCCTTTATTTTCCTTCACTTTTATAAATAATATTTCGAAATCCAAACTAGAGTGTATCTTTATATAATATCTATTTCTCATCCTAGATACACTAAACTACGGTTAATTTAACTTAAATCAGTTTTCTACAATTTCTAATCACTTGATTTTAAATTGCCTTGTGTCTTTTATCTTTGACCTTGCGTCTTTTAATTTTTTTAAATTCATACATTGTCTTTTGAGTTAATAACAACAAAATTATTAAAGCAAACCTCAGACAATGTAACCTAATATACGAGTACATAAACAAGGCATAAATTATATTTGGACATGCTTTATTTATTATTTGGTAAATCCCATTTTGAATGTTGTCTTTGGTCTGAGAAATTTATTTTGATTACCTCAGCTAAGCTTTTTAATGTACGAGTATGTGTCAAATTTGTTTTGATTACCTCAGCTGAGCTTTTTAATGTGAGTGTCAAATTTATTTTGATTACCTCAGCTGAGCTTTTTAATGTGTGTCAAATTTATTTTGATTACCTCAGCTGAGCTTTTTAATGAAGAAAAAAAATTTAACTCTGTAGGGATAAAGATTTGAACCAATCATAAGTTATATTAATTTTTTTAATAAACTTTACCCAAGATATTATACATTTGTAAGTCATAAATAATTCTAAATGGATATTGAAGTATATATTAATAGAATTCAATTCACCATCTTAGTTGAAATAACTGTATAGAAACTTTCAAAATTGTACAAAAATAAATCTTTATGATATTGTTAGTAAATTCTACTTTTAAATTGTAATTTTTATTATTTATTTATTTAGAATTGTTATTTCACTTTACCATAGACATTATTAATTTAGAAATTAATATGTTAAATATATTTGGGGTACCAAATTAAAAAAATAGATACTAAATTGGTATCAAGTAAATGAAAACATTTATATTTTTAACTAACTTCATCTATTGTATAATAGAATGTTTTTAAAGAATTTAATTTTCAATCAATTTTATTGCATTAACCCTTCCTTCCCTGTGATGTGTAACTAGTACACGTTGCTTCTAAAAACTTTAATATCTCTATAAATATAATAAATACTGGGTTCAGATTTTCGGTATTCTTCCGTAATCAATTTACGCATTGAATGAAAAATAATATTATTAGCACTCATCGGCCACATCAGAGATATTTTGTGAAAATAGGTAATAAATTCACCAATACAATCAAACGTGTGCCAGTGTGTGGCGTAGGTATATTCATTCTAAAAAACCGCTATGGGTGAGGAAGCAACGCTATTTACGTTTCACTCTCAATCTACTTCGGTACATGGGAACGCAAGAAATAGAATCTCAGTTCGCTCACTTCAGTAGCTTTCGAGCATCCATTTGAGGTGGTCTCTTCGCCCGTTTGTGAATGTCGGTCGATGTTTTTTTTCATGTTTTCAGCAATTAAATTTCAATTATTACCAATTATGACTTGAAATTTAATTAATTTAAGCGATTGTCTATGAATATTCTTATATTTCCGATTTTAAATCGCTCATTTTTACATGTGTATTGAATACACAGCACCGGAACGCGCAATTATTTTTAGCAAAGGAAGGGAAAGGTTAACACATTAACTATAAATTCTAACCACGTCATACACAAGTATCCACAGTATTTATTCTCTGGAGATACACAGGATCTACAAAACCTCACACCGTACTTTGTGACCTGGCTGGAGAAGACACACTGTGTGTAAAGGCCAAACGTTGAAGAAAACTATGAATTAAATTCAATTTAATAAATATCATCAACCCAGCAAAAATTATATTTTAGTGACCAAATGGGCTCTTTTTCTTCATTCAACAATTGAATGAAACTTGGGGTAGACACTAGAGAAAGTCAGGGCCAGACCTAGGCAGTTACTGAGGACACTTAGTATTTTATAGCACTAAATTTTCAACAGAGTTTGCATTTCAGAAATGAAGTCTAATAGGAAAAAATATCCTTTATGTCTTTATATATTATACAACAAACAACGTATAGTACGACAATTTGAAATGTTTTGGTGATATATTGTATTTTATTACGCTTTCGTTGTATACAGTACAACCTGGCGGGATTTTTGCCATGTGGCAATCTCGTGAAAACCAGGCTGGAATTCTTTATCAAAAAACCTGGGTTCCTACGGGGATTGATCCCGCAACCCCTGGGTTGGGAGACAAGCATCGTACCAAGTAGGCCATGGAGGTTGTCATGTACAATAAGGGGCAAACATATTACTATATTTCATAAAACATAAACTGAAGATAAAAATAAGATATATATTATTTGCATTATTTACCGTTAAGGGCCTGCTTTTACTTGAAAGGGATAGACTACTCGATAACTACATTTTCAGCCTGAAAATATAGTGTAATATCACTAAAAGATATTCCCAATATTTCCACCTAGTTGTTGGTACATAGGATAAAAATAAATGAATGGACTAAAGACTCTTTATGCATATGAGGAAATATTTTACAATTGGTATCCATTTTTTAATTTGAATAAATCGATATGTGATAATAAATAACAATTTTGGAAATGACTTTATGACAGGTTTTAATATGAGATTGCACTCTTATATCTCCTTTATTTTAAAAGTGGTAGAGGTATGAATGTAAACCTTTTGTATTGCAATTTTATCATTCATTTTATTGATTAAAAAAAAAGTTGTTAAATATATATAATGACATTCAAAATGTTTCAATAAATGACAGAATAAATTAGTATATAATTATATCAAATTAATATTATCACTGTATGAAAAATAAGTAGATTTAATATTTTAGAATAAGTACAGTGAAGTCATTAAATATTCAATTACATTAATAAGGTTTTTTGAAAATAATAGTTCTTTTCTTTAGACAACAATTTTTTAAAAATCATAACACAAATTGAAAAATAACGATTATAAATAATTTATTTGGACACTTTTGTACCTTAAACCTGAAAGCCCCTAAGTCACATTTTTTTATAAAATTTAGTTATGAATGCCAAAGACTTTATTAACCTTTTTGCTATCAGCCCCGAGATAATAGGATAAATTAGGAAGACGTTAAATACAAGTCACTAGATAACGCAAAACCTTTTCTTGTCAACATTCTTGCCTTATTTTCTTGTTTTTTCTGCATTTTTTTTATAGTAATCACGTATTCTTGTATTATTTGACTGTATTCTTGTTAAACATTTTTTTATACATACATATATTCCATCACGCCGTCTCCCTTTCAGAGTAGGCAGATAGGAAAGAGCATCGGACTTTCCTATTGCAACACACATCTCCCGCATCCATACAACTCGTACGATTTCTCTGACTTTTTATATTTCCTTTCAAAATATTATATGCCGCTTTTATAAAATAAATACTTCTTCTTCTTCCTCTTCTTTTAGGCCTGTTGGTCTGTTATGGTCCTGCATCATCGTTTCTCTCTTGTGATGTCGACTGCCAGCTGTCTTTCCATCTTTTGGGAGGTCGTTCTGGAGGTCTGCTTGTTTGAGGATTCTGTCCCTGGCCATTCTTACGGTTCATGGTTCCCCCATTCTGGATACATGTTTGTTCCAGAACCTTCTTCTCTGTCGTCCCCATCTGGCAATATCATCTTCAACTTTCGAACATCCTTCGGATTTCTGTGTTTCGTACTCTATCACGAAGGGTTTTGCCAGCGATACTCCTGAGTACCTTCATTTCGCTGGTTCGAAGGAGATTTTTGGTTCTGACAGTGTCGGCTCTGGTCTCTATACTGTATGTCATTATGAGGCGGACACAGGTCTTGTATAGCCTCACCTTGCTTTGGATGTTCGTATACTTGTTTTTCCAGAGAGTGTTCTTTAAACATCCGGAAATTGCTGTGGCCTTTTTTTTGTGATTGTTCAAGTACTTCGCCATAGAGGTCATTATTGCACATTATGCTAGCACCCAAGTATTTAAATTTTGTAACTTGTTCAATTGGTGTTTTGTTGATCGCCACACTGTATCCAACTTGCTCTCTAGCTAGAGTCATGCATTCAGTCTTGCTGATGGAGATAGACATGTTGTATTTTTTGGAAGCAGTGTGGAATCGACGTAGCATTTGTTGCAGGTCTTCCTCTGATTCGGCTATGATAGAAATACTGAAGATAATTTATTATTTGACGACACTAATAAAATATATATTTTTTTTAAATGGATTTCTTTATGATTGAATGGAGAAAATATTCAGAATGATGGCGTTTGGTAAAATATCATGAATCATCATTTTTGTTAACATTTTTTTTCGATTTTCTTTTTTAAAAATTGTCTATCTTTACGGGCACTTCATCAAATTTAAATGGGAGTTTAAAGGTTATTAAATATAGATCTATTGAAGATAAAAAATCAGACTCAATAAATTCAAAATGGACAGGTAAAATATATACTAATTGTTTGAACTAGAAAGTGCTCTACCAAAAATTTGGTCTATGTAAGTTTGGGCTTTCATTTTTAATGTATTTTTTTGGACTTTCATGTTTAATGTACTAACTTTCTTAATTAATTTTTCTGTTGTGTATACTGTTTACTTTTTATTTACTGAACTTTGAGTATTATTATAAAGTATTTTTTTTATTTAATGTTTTTAGTTTGTCGCTGTTTATTTTTTTTTGTTGTAAACACATTGTGAAATATTAGTATTATTTGCGAAATGCGAAAAATTTGTTCAAATAATTTTATCGCAACTTGCCAAATGCAGTTCAGTATAAATGTTGACCATTAAATGTTTCATTGTATTTTGTAATGTAAAAATAAAATATTTTTGGCATTTATTCAATAAAATAAAGTGCTTTACTTAATATGTAAGTACTATTGTTTTTTTTTTTGTAATTTTTGCTGTAAATTATTTTATAAAATATTTCAAGGAAATATTAATTTAAGAAATAATATATTTGTATAGAGAATGCATTGTTGCTTCTTGTTAAATGAAATTTTAAGATTTCCTTATGCGGCTTTGGATTTTTATTTAAATTGTTTCTTATTGCAACTATTTTAAAATTTAAATATACTTTTACCCACTGGCACTAATATGATATATTTATTATTACTATTTTTTTATTATACTTAATTTTATGTAACTTAAAAGTAATTGATAGTAAAAATATCACTAGATATACTTCTTTCATATATTATGATATGCATTGATTTCAAATATTTGATTTTTCTGTTAAATTGAATATTTAAAAAAAAATTGATTGCAAGGGCTAAGAAGATATAAAAACGTATGGCATTTCTTACAACTCATATCTCTACAACTCATATCGGGCCTTGGCCTCCATCAATCCTCGCCTCCAACTCCTCCTGTATCCCGCCGTGGCCTTCAAATCTGTCACTTGTAGCAGTTGAGCCGTGACCTTTTTCACCTCATCATCCCATCGCAGCCTAGGTCTACCGACCTTTCTTCTTCGGCCCGGATGTCCCTCAAGGATCCTCTTAGGTACCCGTGATGACGGCATTCTCTGCACATACCCAGCCCATCTCAGTCTGCTAAGTATGGCATGTACAGAGAGCCTGAGAGCTTTATAGATGCTATACAGCTCATCATTGTATCTTATTCTCCAGGTTTCGCCATCGTTCACGGGCCCCAGGATTTTACGTAACACTCTCCTCTCAAATGTGTCCAGCATCTCTGCGGATCTTGCTGGCATCGTCCACACTTCGCACCCATATGTCACTACTGTCCTAATTATGGTCTTGTATAGGGTGATTTTTGTTTTTCTGTGGACACTTCTTGATTTAAGCACTGGGAGAAGAGAGAAGAATGGCACACAAACATTTGATGTAGAATATTGTGTTTGGGGTTCCGAGTTGTTATTTTCAGTGCCCTTGGAGAGAGTTTGCTCTCTAAACGGTGCTATATAAATTGTCCTTTTATTATTATTATTGTTGGAGTAAGGAAAATGATCATTGATTTCTATTGGGATGTTAAGTCATTCCAAGAATGCATTGATTTCATTGCAGTTTCTCTCAAAAAGTATAATTTTAAGAAATTGAAGATTTTAATGTTATCAGTTATCTGGCACTTTAAAGGTTTTAATGTTATCAGTTATCTGGCGTTTTAAAGGGTTTAATGTTATCAGTTATCTGGCACTTTAAAGGATATCATCAAACCGTCAAATCAAAATCTGAACATTAAATTTTATATGAACTTATGTGTACATGCTTTGTAGAGAAACCTTGTATGATTCTTTGCGTACACTTTCTCAAATCTCATCTCTCATATAGAGGTTTTAATACCGAACCGAATAATAGGTTCAAAGTTTTTAAAATAGGATGGACAGACGAATCCTCAAAATTCAAATGCAGAAGTGCTTAGACGCACGGACCAATACTAAGAAGTTGATTCAATCAAACTTTAATCACACGAGAAGCTATAAGAAGATACAGTAAGCAAGATCATTTAGAGATTTTTAAATATTATGACAAAAATCCGATTTATTGAGTTATTCTTACACTTAAAATCTTTAAAATAAAAACCTTTTTTTTGAAAATCATTGTGTAAAGTATTATTTAAAAATATGAAAAGTGTATTATTATTAAATATGAATTTAATTCGAATTTAAATATATTTATCTAATAGTGCCAAAGGGTGAAATTATATTTTAAATGTAAATAATCTTTTTTCTATAATTTATTTATTCTAAGTACTATGCTTGACTTTATCCTTTCTTTATATTTTTATTATAGTTTTTCATTTCCTTTCATCCTGTTAAAAATATTATTTTCTATTAGAAGTCAAAATCATTGAGTGGTATTGTCCTTTTTTGTGCTAAATATTATTTAAAATATTGTACTCTGCGTACGTATTTTTTTTAATATCTCAATATTGACATATCTTTTATGTCAATTATTCATCCCCCTTTTTCATTCCTCCATTAACATTCCACATGTCACAACCTACCCTTCATTCTCCTGCTGTCCCGTATTTTTCTCAAGCTGTCAAATTGTAATTTAATCTAGGGGTGGGAAACCTTGTCACGTTGGAAGACCGCATTAAGTGAACTGTAACATAACGTCGTTGTTAAGGAAAAAGTCATCAATTACCATTTTTGTTTAAATTGAGATATTTCATCAAAAGCACAAATCTTTATCATTCTAAAAGTCAAAAACGGCATTATTTAAGCCAATAGCGAAGTTAGGGCACTAAAAAAATCATTAACTGTAAAAATTAATTCTTTGTTTGTATAGAAAAAGTCGTTATATTACTTGATGAGCTTCATAAAGTCTAAATGCAATTAATTACTTTTTCCTTAACAACGATGATAATGAGGCCGCATTCAATACATTTTAATTAGATGCACTTTAAAATATGCAATATTTTACAATAATCGAACCACTATGTATAAAACCTAACTTAAAAAAATGATTTTTTTTTAAATGTAATATTAGGTGTTAACATAAGTTGTATCCATTTTTTTCCAATTTAAAAATGAGCACCAAAAGTAAAACTAAATGGTAAATTTTATACGTCATTCGAAAGAAAATTTTCTGCTCTACAAGATATGGTTTTTGCTTTTACGTTACATATATTATTTTATTCATGAATAATATGGTTTAAGCGGTCTTCATTAAAGTCCACTGGTCGTCCGGAACGCTCCATGTCTTTCAGGTCGAAATTACCGTGTTTGAAACGCAAAAACCATCGACGAGCTGTCCTTTCATTCGTAGCATCTTCACCGTACACTTCGCAAATATCGCGAGCAGATTTGGCAGCTTTATTCCCTCGATTGAACACGAACAGAAGGAGGTGTCGAAAATGCTCACTTTCGTCTACTTGCCATTCCATTTTGAAGGCTTATAATCAAATAAAATAATATATGTAACGTAAAAGCAAACAATTTCATGTAGAGCAGTAAATTTTCTTTCGAATGACGTATAACATTTACCATTTTGTTTCACTTTTGGTGTTCATTTTTAAATAGGAAAAAAAACGGACACAACTTATGTTAACATCTAATATAATTGGATTTAGGACCAATTAAAACATAAATTTCTTTTATTGCCTCCGTTGTCAAAAGTTGCTAATTTGCTGACATACTGGACACCCACGGACTCTCGCCAAGTAACCTCATGATGTAGTGGCTTCAGTCAGGCGGGGACGTTAACGTACATCCTAGAGTTGCCTTAGAGCTTAATCATTAACATAATATAGTACCCGGCGGTAAGTAATACAAATCAGGCTTAAAAAAGAGACTGTCGGCCATAATTGGCTAGCTTCGACTTTGTAGAGCGTCGTCTCTGTCATTCATACACCTGTTTCGTCACGATTTGTCAGTCGTTTTGGCCATCATCATGTGACAGAGACGACGCTCCACAAAGCTGAAGTTAGCCGATTATGGCCGACAGTGTCTTTCTTAAGCTCGATGTGTATTACTTACTGCCGAACACAGGTGTCTGTTAGTCAGGGAGGATTATTTCATTGGATCTTTTTTACTGTTTTGTATTTTAAATATGTTTATTTTAAGATTGAAATAAAAATAATAAAAGAACAAAAATATATTAATAAAAATAAAAGGATTTGTTCTGAAATTTTTTGATTCATTCAAAAGGTCGCATTAATAACTTATAAGGTCACATGTGAGCTTAAGGCCGCAGGCTCTCACCTCTAGTTTAATCAGCCATTTTGTATATTACGTGAATTCAAGCTATTTAAAATATGAATATATATACATATTAAAAGTATCATATATATGCCCATGCTTTAGTAAAAGGGCTGTGATTTAATTTTATATCAGTTTTTCTTTTTTTAAGTGATGTAAGTCTTTCAAATTCAACATTTACCATTTTTTTTTATAAAGTGTTGATTAATCGTTATTGTCGAAAAATGTTATGTTGATTTCACATCTTGATGTTGAATAAAAGCCAAATTGGAGTGAAGTTGGTTCAATCAGGTATTTTTTTATTGATATCGAAGCATTTTTTAACCATATTAAATACAACTAGTTGCAACCCGTGAAATATTCACGGAAGTAAAACAAATTCTACATTTATGAAAATATATATTCATAAATGTAAAATTTGTTTATATATATATATATATATATATATCATTTATACATCGTCCCCTTTTACACCGGTTCAAAAATTGTTAGCTAGGTATTTAAAATTCGTTCAGTATCATGGACCCACCGATATTCAAATTTCGAATTACTTTCGGAGAGAATCCAAGTATTCCTCTCTCGCTCTCTTGTATCCAAAATTCAATTCTCGTATTCTTTCTTTGGCGACAACCATCGTATGGGTTTTGGCCTATTTATACTATGATATTAATCAGGTTAATTGTGTTGCGATTTTTTTCTATGCGTCATATAACCCTAGGCCTTCTGGGACCTGGCCTATTGTGTGCGGTAGTGTGTATGTACTTATCTTTGACAGCAGATTGTATGAATCATGTTAATGTTTTGTGTATATTATTATAACATCTTGTGTGTTATTTCTCTGTTCACTCACACTCGTTATATTAAGTGAAAAATATTGTCTAAATCAACCATAAATTAATGAATAAATTAATAAAAGGTAAGATTTAACTTGGGGTTATGAGTTTGTTTCCCCTGGTACCTGATTTTTTTTAAATGGTTCCAGTAAGGTTTTCACTTAAGGCCCCCTTAAAATCTTTCTGGTTGATTGTAACCAATTGTCACTTTGTTATATATCTGTCAGTTTGTACTTAATACAACAAAAGTGTAATACAATACAATACAATGATTGTAAAGAGTATTTCAATTATGTATTATCTCAAAGATCCTTTATGTTTTAATTGCAAAAAGTGGCTCATAAGTGTCACTAAATAAATTCGGGTGGAAGAGGTTCTAAATTGAAATTTTCACGCTTCCGATGGCCACAAAATTATATCACTCCAGTCCTCGACATCAAGTCTCAAGTCCTAGGAGATATTGTCTTCAAGGTGCTGTTTTGATCTGCTCAGTGGCCTTTGACCTAGGTAGATCTAAAATAAATAATAATTATCAGTGCAGCTATCCTACATTATCTTGATGTAACTTTTTCATCCGTTCATATACTATGCTTCAACAAATCAAAATTAATGATTTGGACATATTGAAGAGTGTAACTGGGAGAAAACATTGTCTTTAACCCTATTGATAGAGTCTTCAGGTATTTATACTACTTGAGAAGGCAACACTGCAGTTCATCGTTGCACATGTCGACAATACTAATCTGCACGTGAAGAGGAAGTAACTACTGAGTTTTGTCACCAGACAAACTCTTATCAGATTAGAACTCATTTTTTTAGATACCATTGAGAAGTTAACCTGAAACAATCAGTTGGAAGTTGAGCATCTTACCAACTAGGCCAAGGAATTTATTTTTATATCGCTTGTGATCAGTGGATTTCCTCACCTTAAAGTGATAACTTCTTCTTCCTAGTGTCATGTCAGGTCCCCCCCAACGATGACCTGAGAGTAAGCATCTTTGTCCCCGGCAGCCCGAAAAAGATCCCCAACGCTCTTTATACCAGTCCAATCACGTATATTGCGGAGCCAGGAGATTTGCCTTCTGCCAACACCTCTTCGACCCTCTATTTTACCTTGGATGATCAGGTGCAGTAATTTGTACTTTTCTCCTCTAAGTACATGACCCAAATAGGACACCTTTCGGATTTTAATATTAGTCAGCAACTCTCTATCAACTTTGGCTCTTTGAAGAACCCTTGTGTTGCTGACTATATCGGTCCAGGGTATCCGTAGCATTCTTTGTTGTACCCACATTTCGGTTCATAATACCAACTTTGAGGGTCCATGAAAGTGATAACAAAAAAATTATATCAGTAATGAATAACAATTCTACTTTCAACCAGACAATAGACACTAGCAAGGCTACCTTTGAGTATGACCTGATAATAGTTTAGGAGCGTTTATAATAGTTTCGATATTGTTTAAAAAACCTTAAGTAAAATCTAATCTCCTTCATTTTCCTATTTCAATTGATGTTCACTACAGTATAGATGGTAAATGTATGATTGTACCAATTTCATTTAGATTAAGTGGCACTCTACTTTTTTCATTAGATGTGAATTCAACCTTATTCTACCCTTTTGTTTCATTTGTCATTTCAACATTGGTGTTAATTTTTTTTTTCATTTTACGTAGAATATACCTGATTACTAATGAACATTAAATGAAAATGTTATTAGTACGGGATCACACGTGTAGTATTTGAATGTTTCACATTTTACAACAGTGAACATTTAGTACTGATGAATGTTGTTACCTAATAAAAGAAACTGAACAAAGGAGATTCGTATTCTTATTGAATCCTTACATTTTCAGATATCTAACACCCTCTTTGTTTCCACAAATAGCAGTATCCATCTAGGTCAAAGATTCCCAAAGGGGTCTATATGGACCCCCAAGGGTCGATTTCGACTTGCAGGGGATCTATGTCAGCGAGAAAAGAAAATGAGGGTGCACGAGATGTAAATGGGGGTCCACGTGAGCGGATCCCATTTAGGCAGATCATCATCAATATTTAGGTGTTCCGTAAACGTCTTATTACACCTAACACTAAATTGTGTATACATATATGTTATGTATATATTACAAGAACAACTGATTGGAATAAGTACAAACGAAGAACTTAAAGTGCAGTTCAGAAAGATGTATCAGCAGTTCTGGCTTCAGAAAGATATTCCTGTCGCTTATCCTGCATTATTGACTATTGCAAAAAAGTTTTTGTTAGCTTTTCCATCTTCATACCTCGTGGAAAGAGGTTTAGGGCAGTTGAAAATCTTCTTACGAAAAAAAGAAATCGAGTGCAAATCACTGAACGTGGAGATTTAAGACTATACCTTACTAATTTGAAGCCAAATATTGAACCATTGCTATCAGAGCATCAGGTCCACCCCTCTCATTAACAGTATTATTTATGTATTAATTGTATGTAAGAATTTTACTAGGTTTTGATTTGTTTAGTTCCAAAGCAAATATTTACTTGAATTTTGTGTATTTTCAATAAAGGTATGAATAAAAATTGTACATGTTTTTATTTTTTTACAATTGTGCACTCTACAAAAAACCTTATCAAAGTGAACAACACTGTGTCAGCTGTCAAAAATACATTTGAAGTTAATAAGTTTAGGAAGATTCAATATTAGGCAGGCAGGGGGTCTACGGAAAACAAAAAAATCGGCAAGTGGTCTACGGGGCGAAAAAGTTTGGGAAACTATGATCTAAATCATACATGTCCAAATCGTTTGGTCCAATTTAAGATTTTGTGTGGCCCTTTAGAGGTTTCCAACTTTCTATACATTTTGTTATTGTTTATTAATAACAAATGATGTTAACCCTTCCTTCCCTGTGATGTTTAACTAGTATACATTGCTTCTAAAAACTTTAATATCTCTATAAATGTAATAAATACTGGATCCAGATTATAGGTATCCCTCCGTAATACATTTACACATTGAAAGAAAAAATAATATTAATAATAATTAGCACTTATCGGCCACATCAGAGATATTTTGTGAAAATCGGGAATAGATTCACTAATACAATCAAATGTGTGCCAGTGTATGACGTAGGTATATTCATTCTAAAAAAAAGCTATGGGTGAGGAAGCGACGCTATTCACGTCTGACTCTCACTCTACTTTGGTATATGGGAATGTGAGAAATACAATATCAGTTCGCAATTGTGTTTCTTCCTTCGAGGTATAACAGTCTAAGACCGAGTCCCGTCTCAGGTCTCAGTAGCTCTCGGGCATCCATTTGAGGTGGTCTCTTCGCTCGTTTTGTGAACGTCGGCCGATGTTTTTTCATGTTTTCAGCAATTAAATTTCAATTATCACTTTTGACTTCAAATTTAATTAATTTAAGCGATTGTCTATGAATATTCTTATTTTTCCGATTTTAAATCGTAAAAATAAGAATTCACAAGAAGAAGTTCACAAAACGGGCGAAGAAACCACCTCACATGGATGCACGAGAGCTACTGAAGCGAGAGAAGTGAGCGATCTGAGATTTTATTTCTTGCGTTCCCATATACTGAAGTAGAGTGAGAGTGAGACGTGAATAGCGTCGCTTCCTCACCCATAGCGGTGTTTATTTATAGAATTAATATACCTACGTCACACACTGGCACACACGTTTGATTGTGTTGGTGAATTTATTCCCGATTTTCACAAAATATCTCTGATGTGGCCAATAAGTGCTAATTATTATTAATATTATTTTTTCTTTCAATGTGTAAATGTATTCCGGAGGGATACTTATAATCTAGATCCAGTATTTATTACATTTATAGAGATATTAAAGTTTTTAGAAGCAGTGTTGTTTTTTGGAACCATGAATATGGTGCACTGGTTCGACTTTTGTTATTTTTTCTCTAAAACTTGGTGCAATATATTATACTCAAGAAAATGTAGGATGGTCCCTGTGACTTTTGAAATGTCATGTCTCAAAGGGATGGAGTGAAATAGTTTTTTTTTACAAATCGAATCGTTTTTTTATAAATCTAAAAATTATTTTTCTCTAAACTGACGTTTTAATTCCTAATTTTCATTATACTGACTTTCTAATGTATTGTATGATTTGTATCTATTTTTAAATAGGCCAAGATCCACTATGAATTAATACTAATTACGAACATTTAATTTTAGGTATAAAAAAATCGAAAATCCAATTATCGTATACCCCATCCCTAGCCAATGCAGACTAACGTAGTGACTTTTGATAAACGTCGTCAAATATTATTTGATTTTAACAAACTGTCACATTTTTGCTAATTTGTAACAAGACGTATTAATTTGTCATTATTGTAAGTTTTATGTAATGTATTTACCCAAATAACTTGCTATTTATTAGAATCGAGGCTTATATAAAAGTTGATTAAATAATTAAAATTACTGAACGTCGTTACAAGGTTGTATTGGGACAAATTTGTGAACTGTCACAGGGACCATGCTACATTTTCTCTAGTATAACGATATGTTAAAATCTCTATTTTCGGTGTATGATATGCATTGAATTTGCGAATTATGTATACGAATATAATTTTATTTTTTCTAAACAGTTATTGTTTAAAAATACTTCATTCTACAGAATACAGTCCTAGGCCTCCTGAGCCCTGGCTTGTATGCTTGTGTTAAATATATGGTATAGATCGTTTAGCCTAAAGAGTCATTTCGCAATAGTGTGAGTAGCACTGTATTACACAGCTTGTGTAGTGGTATTGGTTTTAGAATGCCACACTATTGGTTCGCGCAGAGCGCACGTTTGTATTGTTGTTCAAATACTCGGTGATTAGAAAAACACTACCTTGTCGGAAAGGGACATTAGGAAAGGGAAAACAGCTTTCGAGCTAAGCAAAGGAGATTGTTTTAAATTTTGATAATGATTGATAATAATTAGGGATCGGTCGAAAAGGTGCTGCAATCTATTAGTGCGATTTTTGTCTAATGTAATGTATATTTCAAAATTTTTCGAAAGCTTAGAATGTACTTTGTTATAATTTAAAAGTTTCCTAGAATTTAACATAGTATCACTCCATCCACTAGTATTTTAAAACTTTATTATTTGGCATTGTAATTATGTAATTATGATACATTAATATGTTAAATAATCTGACATACAATAATAAATGTATTTTATGTGCTATAATCTAATTGAAGCTGACGAACATTTTTCCTTTATAATACTTGTACTTATATTCATGTTTAATCTTGAAAAAATTCATTATTGTTATTTAATGTTTCCTAGAATCTGCCATGCCTAAACAATTAATATGTTGAATAAACTTACTTTCATTTTATTTTTATGTGCATTACAATCTAAGCTGACAGCACTTTTAATTTACAAAATGTGTGTTCATTTCAATGTTTGAATATAAAATATTATTTTTATATTTTTTTGCTTTTGCACTTCATTAAAAAAATAAAGTGACAAGTTTTTGTAAACGCACTGTTACTCACACTATTGCAAAATGACTCTTTAGGCTGAACGATCTATAGGTGGTATGTACGTAAATTTATATTTTTTTGAGTTATGTTAATACTTATGCGTTTTGTGTTTTCTTCGATTTTTGTATTCACGCTAGCTCTAAATCATAGTTTCCCAAACTTTTTCGCCCCGTAGACCACTTGCCGATTTTGGCGTTTTCCGTAGACCCCCTGCCTGTCTAATATTGAATTTTCCTAAAATTATTAACTTCAAATGTGTTTTGACAGCTGACACAGTGCTGTTCACCTTAACCCTTCCATTACGGTGCTAAAATTGAAACGCGCGCTCCGGAGTTGGGTAGTGAGTACGCGATAAAAAATTAGCGATTTTAAATCGGAAAAATAAGAACATTCATAGATAATCCCCTTAATTAATTATAATTGAAGTTAAAAATTATAATAATTGAGATTTATTTGCTGAAAACATTAAAAAACCATCTGACAACGCTCACGGAACGGGCGTAGGTCTAATCTGGTTGCAAGCCCAAAAACTACTGCGGCGCGGAGCGGTAGTGGCTTACTCCCGGCGTGGCTTACGCTTGCGACGATTGAGACAATTGAGCTCCTCGCAATTCAGTGAAGTATACAAGAGTTAGATGCGAATATAGTGTCGCGCTTCCCGCATACTCTTCACCTATCGTCAAGACCCAAGGTCGAGGCACTCACAGCGTTTAAATGCGAATTTGTTTCCAATTTTCACAAAACACCTACGATGTAGTCGATTAATTCTGATTATTATTAATATTATTTTTTAAATCAATGCGTAAATATATTATGGAGGAATACCTAAAATCTTAACCTTGTATTTATTATATTTATAGAGATATTGATGGTTATTAGAAGCAACGTGTAGAAGATACCCAACACAGGGAAGGAAAGGTTAATAAGGTTTTTGTAAAGTGGTCAATTGTAAAAAAAGAAAAACGTGTACAATTTTTATTCATACCTTTATCGAAAAGACACAAAATGCAAGTAAATATTTGGCTTTGGAACTAAACAAATCAAAACCTAGTAAAATTCTTACATAAAATGAATACACAAATAATACTGTTAATGAGAGGGGTGAACCTGATGCTCTGATAGCAATGGTTCAATATTTGGCTTCAAATTAGTGAGTAATAGTCTTAAATCTCCACGTTCAATGATTTGCACTCGATTTCTTTTTTTCGTAAGAAGATTGTCAACCACCCTAAAACCTCTTTCCACGAGGTATGAAGATGGATAAGCTAACAAAAACTTTTTTGCAATAGTCCATAATGCAGGATAAGCAACAGGAATATCTTCCTGAAGCCAGAACTGCTGATACTTCTTTCTGAACTGCACCTTAAGTTCTTTGTTTGTACTTATTCCAATCAGTTGTTCTTGTAATATATACATAACATATATGTATACACAATTTAGTGTTAGGTGTAATAAGACGTTTACGGAAAACCTAAATATTGATGATGATCTGCCTAAATGAGATCCACTCACGTGGACCCCCATTTACATCTCGTGCACCCCCAATTTCTGTTCTCGCTGACATAGACCCCCTGCAAGTCGAAATCGACCCTTGGGAGTCCATATACCATAGACCACTATGGGAATTTTTGCTCTAATTTCTAAATTTTAATTGAAATACTGTAACTATTTTATCGGTCGAAATCACTCATACATTGTATTTTTCGAAATCGCTCGTACATTGTACATTTAGACAGTCGATCGGAGCGTGGTTGTTATTGCGACAGTAGTTTAAGTACTTGGGCTTTCAGGATGAATGACGTGTGGAAAAGATTTGTGTGAGCTCGTGAGTGTGGGTTTCTTATTGTTATTTTAATTTTGGTTGTTTTTGTATTTGTGTTTCTGTATTGTTTTCATTTTAATTTTTATTCTTATGATTGTGTGCGGTATATTGTGTGATGAATATTTTTGATCTTTCTGGAGTGATGATGTGTGAGGAGTTTAATTTCGCATGATGTTTCCAGTTGTAATTAAGTGTCACTGTTTGTCAGGTTGATGAGAACGTGCAACGGGGCTTAGTTTTTGTGTAATCAAAAATCGGAAAGAAGTATCGATTTATTTCTTCATGCTAAATATCCTCAGTGAGATACAGGCAAAAGCCTAGTTTACTGGCGATACGACAAATGAAAGGCAACAAACCCAGATCCATTAAAATTGTATGTCCAAATTAAATTACCTGTTGTTTTTTCGCAAATTGTGTATATTTCTTGTCATGTGTAATAAATAATTAAATAAATAAATAAAATTGTATAAATTAATAAATGATATTAGGTTTTCTATGAATCAGGTTATCCTCAATCTAATAAAATTTGATGGTCTTGCGAGATTGACTTAAAATATGTTATAGTTCGGAAATTCTAGGAAGAGTCCTGTGACAGCTCACAAATTTACCCCAATACAACCTTATGTAATGTATTTACCTAAATAACTTGCTATTGTAGCGTACCTACGTCCCTAAATAAATTGTCAAACATACAGGGTTAACGACCGATGAATCAACCTCTGGACATCTACAATTGTCACATACTAGAAACGTCAACAATGTGTACTCGCAAATATTATTGGCATTCCATTACGCGGCATTCCACGGTAGAGGGAGAGCGCATCGCTTTGTCTCGCCGTTTCGGCAAATAAATATCCTACCCGCTATACTGGGGCACGCGCAGGAGTGAGACAAAGTATATATCGCGGGCGCATTCACGCACAACTATAAAATACCTACTTGTAGACAAATAAACATTATTATTCACTCGACCATTCATTGATTATTTACTCTCACTTTTATCCGCATTCCTGAGTTTCGTATTTATTTTAAATACAAGACATATCAAAATCATCACGACGTATCAAGTTAAGCATCTCGCTACACTATATTTATTAGAATTGAGGTTTATATTAAAGTTGATAAAATAACTAAAATTAGTGAACATCGTTACAAGGTTGTATTGGGGCAAATTTGTGAGCTGTCACAGGACTCATCCTAAAATTTCCTAACTATAATAACTAATATACTTTTTCCTATTTGTTACAAGCAGGTAGAGCTACACGCGGTCATCCCGATATGGTGGAGGAGTTTGTACATTCCCACTTATTCACCACAGTGTATAGCTCGTCCATTCCCCCAAGGTATCCCTATCCTGAACCCAAGGAGAAGTACAAGCTGAGGCCCACACCAGACACTTTCTGTAATCTTTTTGTTTTATTTTCATTTCATATCAGCTAATGGATAAGTTGATAACTTGTCTAAAATAAAGTAGTTTCGAAACCGGCCCTGGATAAATTACTGCCGAATTCTTAATTCTCACACTACATATTTGAAAGAGTTGACTTTCTTAAGGGGGTATTCTCATTTCATGGGCCGAAAAATCGACGATTTTTTAGATTTTTTAAAATAAAAACATACTAAACAAGCGATTGCTGATAATACCTTAATTAGAGCGTTTTTGCATAGTGCGGTGTTTTTTTGATACACATTAACGTGTTCCCCGCGGGAAGCACAAACGCCTGTGATCTGACGACAATCCAAGTTTCAAATCACAAATAATTAAAAAAAATGACACAAAACCGGAATAAAAATTGAACTAAAATTTAAAATAATCTTTATTCTAGCGACATCTCTGAAAACCTTGTCAAATAATATATTAGTTTATGAGATATTGTTGAATAAACAGAGCGCCGAATTTTTTTGGTTTCTCAATATTTCCAGCATTAACGACCTGTCGCGCGGATCGAGTCCTGCGATGAGTCTCTCTTACGTAAATAAACATTACTAAGTCTCTCTTACGTAAATAAACATTACTAGTGCTATATGCATTTGATTGGGTGAGTGTCATGAAGCATTGATTTGATCGTAGCATTCCTTTGTTTATTTTACGTAATGTTTAGTTTATCTCCTTTATTTAATGAGTCTCCTTAAGAGTAATGACTATTATTTATTATCAGAAAATTACTTAAGTGTCATGTTTACTTGATGTTGTAATCAAATATCAGTGGTTCTAAACAAAATATGTGTTTAAACTTAGAAATTAAAAAACGCTGAAATTGTGCCGCGCACAGGATTCGTGGAATTTGATTTTTAACGCGGTGAACAGGTTAAGAACATTTTCATAAAATTTCATGATAAAAAAAAATATAGTTTTGTTGTTATTAAGTCAGAAGTAAGACCGCCCGTAAATGGAGGGGGTCCATTATGCACGTAATTGTGGCTGTTGTACAAGTCTGAAAATTAAAAAAAAAAATTGTTTTACTCAGAAAGCATGTACTCGTAGCTAAAGCCGGTACTAGAATAATTAAAAAAATAATAGTAAAAAATAAATGGTGGCTTTTTGAAATTAAAAATCTTTTTTTTTTTTGTCTTTAGAGGAGTGAAAAAAATAGAAAAAAATAATCGATTTAAATAATTCTAGTGCCGGCTATAGAGTGAGGTATAAAAAAGAGAATAAGTACTTATTCATTCAAATCGGTTAATTAATTTTGGAGTTATTACGGGGAATAGTTTAAAAAAAAGTGATTTTTCAGGAAACGCGTTAAAAGTTTCAAGTGGGATATTTTCAACTTACTGTTAATCAGCAATTCCAGGGACATATAAACTTGTTTAAAAATCTCTTCTTTACACGACAAACTAAATATCAATTCATCATTCCAAGAAATCCTATTCGACGAGAATTCTTGGAAAATAAGGTTACTACCATAACAATAGACGACCCGAAAGCTGCGAAGCTCAGGCTATTTTTCGACTGGCGCGCTCGGCTATAAACCCTCATAACTTATCGAATTTTGAAGATTTTTTAACAGTTCTTACTGGAAAATTTTCAGAAAGGATTTAAAAAAAATTAAATGAAAAAAATCGATTTAAAAAAAAATTCAAATAAGAATACCCCCCTTCAGTCTTTTCTGGAGTGTAATAAATGAAAATTAACAACTGCAACCTTTCAAATTGGGTATTTTCCTGTGTCTGCATATGTACACAATTTTTTTTTATTTATTTATATAGGTTAACGGTACATTATAACAAAAAAATAGCCAGTAGTGAGTGTTCAACACATAATAATTTTACACAGTTACAAACAAAAACAATCAGAAAGAAATCGTACAAAATAAAATCACATGTTAGATTGCGTTTCAAGAGAGTTTGCACTTTTTAATACACTGAGAAGCTTAGTGCGTAATATACAAAATGTATCAATGTATTAGTAAGTATCTTTGCCGTGATTGGTTGATGTGATCCGTTAGTATTCAACTTTGGCGTGATTGGTTGATGTGATCCGTTTAGTTGAATAAAAATACGGTGACCACAATGTCTGAAGTTACGAAGCTAGGAAAAGGAAGAGCAATTGTGTGGACAAACTAAAGAAGTGGTAAGCTATCCACTTTTGCATTGTATATCTATGTATCATAAACACTTAGTGAGGAAGAATATAATAATTATTATTTTTTTGAATCAGTGTTAGGGTCATTAATTTATTTTTACAATCCATACATACCTATTATAAGTAATTTTTAATTGGTCTTAGAATTTATTAGTGTTAATTGTGTTTTCTTTGCCTATTGAATAAATAATTACATTTTATATTGACCATTGATTTCATAATTGTCATTAGGTACATACCATAATCTGATATTATATTATTATTATGGTAAGTAAGTATTTTATTGGAATACAAAGTATTAAATAGACAATATTTAAAAATATATAATAATATATTACAAAATAAATCAAAATATGGTCACCCTAGACCAGCAGTGCAAACTCTTGTGAAACCCACTCTACCAACACGATATGGGACCGTCCACAGGCGCACATACTGTGCTAAAAATACAAACACAAAAGACAAATCATTGGAAAACAAATTATAAACAAAATAGAAATTGAAAAGGAAGTATAAAAGAGAAGTGTAGATATCTATAATTGAGAAGCCAAATGATTTTTTAAATTATGTCACCATTATGCATTAGTCGTTGGTCACACTGGTCGATAGAATTTTTATTTATTTGTTTATTTTCTCAAAACAGGCTTAGCCCAATTACATTGAAAAATACAAGAAATGTTAACATCAAAACTAAAGAAAAATTATATAAAATAAAAAAATAATGTATATGCATACATATATACACACAAACATACACACATGTTCAAAGCCATTTAAGTACATTGATGAGTGCTTTCTAACGCGTTCAATCTTAGAAGAAAATTTACTTTTGGTAATGTGATATGAAATATGTCAATATCCGAAGCAGTCCCGTTCAAAAGAGTTAAGGCCCTTCCAACAGACATAGCGACTGGAAGACCCGTTTTTGTGTATGTTATTGAGAACAGTTCTTGCCGGCGCAGTCTAGTGTAATTGTTAGGAACATTTAACGCTAATTTTTGTAGTAATGCTGAACAGCTCCTCGAACAAGTTTGACAATGTATACCAGGAGACGCAGATCTCTTCTTACGCTCAAGGAGTTATACCCGAGCATGCCCATCAGGAACTGAGTAGGATAAAGCCATGGATAGACACCAAACTCACTCATATAGAGATATCGTAGATATTTTTTTTGTACCTTCTCCACCATGAGTGAGTTCTGCGCCCCCACTGGGTTCCAAATGCAAGAATTGCTTTCTAGTTTGCTACGGATCAATGAATTAAACAACGAATTGAATCTTGACTTTTATATCTGAATTTATTGCCTGTTTTAAAAAAAAAATTTCTTACATTTTCTGGTGGAGGCATATTCTTGAGAAGGAACATTTTGGGATGTTCGTGGGTGTACTTAGCTGTTATTTCTGTTAGTGAGATAAAAATGCTCGGATTAGTGGACAATGAACTCAGTTATCGTGGAAATACCTGTATTGATGTGGATCAGTTTTGTACTGACCTACCATTGCCGTCATTGTCGGGCCTCGCAGTCGAGTATCCCCTCGCCACTCCTACGTCAATCTTGAACCCTTCTCTCACGTCGATCGTGTGATCTTCTGTGAGAAAACAGGCCGATCCTAGATGCGCACTCCCTCCCGCAGATACCACAGACATGTGGACTCTGCTGAGCCGCCTGGCCATGCTGACGCATGTTCGCAGTGCGCTGACTGTACTCACATGTCTAGCCGGTGAGACGCCATATGGCTCTCCACCCCTAACGGTCCTGAGCCACCCGCTCCCAGTCTTCAGGCGCCCCGCACAAAGTAAGCGACTCTCACAGACTGTCTTTATAGCGCTTTCTCTGCCCACCAACTCTTCGCTTGCCCACCACTTCCCCGTACAAGACGCGTTTTGGGAGTCTGTGATCGCCCATGCGTATCACATGCCCCGTCCACCGCAATTTTGCCTTTACAACCATATCTTCTAAAGGTTTACAGTTGGAGCGTTGCACATTTAGCACAAGTCTAAGGTCTTAATTATACAGTTTTTGCGTTCTTATTATGTATGTTTTTGCCACCGTCGTCCAAACACATCGAGACGAATGATCATTTTACAAATCAGTAATTTACTGTCCACACTAAATGTCCTATTTCTACTCAGGGTCGGGTAGAGAGTGGCTATCATACAGGAAACAGAGTTTACTCTATCCTTAATGTGCTTGCAGCAGTCTAGGTTTTTCAACTTCGTTTTTTTGGTATAATGTGATTATGTTGGGAATTTTTTATACTTATGACTGCTCTACACATACGAGTATATATTTCTTTATTTTTTGTTTGTTTTGCCTGCCTTAAGGCAGGCATATGCCTCATTAGGTACGCCAGTGTTTTATATATTTTACTTTGTATAAATTAAAAAGATACATTTAAAAAACATTATAAAAATAGTAGGGAAATAATGAAAAACAGTGTAAAATTTATTTTATTAAATTCATAAATAAATAATAATTTCTTGTCTATTTTATAAATAGGAAGAATGCAATCCAAGAAAAGAAATGATGACACATTATATCAGGTAAGAAATTGTATGAGGTCAAGTTGTGAACAAGTGTTATCAAGATGCCTATTTCAGAAGATCATTTATTTCTTCCCCCATTTCTTTTCTTTCTTAACAATAAAGACTATTCTTAATGGAGTTGTGGTCAAGCAAGATAAAGTGGTGCAAGGTAAGAATTATAACTATTGACAAGTTTGCTATATGCTGTTTTGTGGCTGCTAAATACTTATTAAATTTATATGCATTTTTTGTATAGTTAAGTGATAAGTTTATATGAATATATACTTGTAAGTGTGAATATATTATATATTTAAACCAAATAAATAAATTGAAATATTAAATAACTTTTATTTCATAGATTGAACGGCATTTAGCGATAAGAAACAAATTCAATGAGACAGATATATACTCGACAGCATCAAAATCTGCTAATATGATACTATTCAATGAGACAGATATATACTCGACAGCATCAAAATCTGCTAAGATGATACTATTCAATGAGACATATATACTCCACAGCATCAAAATCTGCTAAGATGATGCTATTCAATGAGACAGATATATACTCGACAGCATCAATATCTGCTAAGATGATACTATTCAATGAGACAGATATATACTCGACAGCATCAAAATCTGCTAAGATGATACTATTCAATGAGACATATATACTCCACAGCATCAAAATCTGCTAAGATGATACAATTCAATGAGACAGATACTATATACTCGACAGCATCAAAATCTGCTAAGTTGATAATATTCAATGAGACAGATATATACTCGACAGCATCAAAATCTTCTAAGATGATACTATACAATGGTATTTTAGTACCAACATTGATGAAAGGGGATAAAACGTGGATGTGGACAAATATTGATAGAAACTGAGTAAATGTTGTAGAAATGTATGCACTGAGAAAAATGTATGGGGGAAAAATTTATAACAGAAAATGAATAAAGTTACTAAGGCTTTCTAAAAACTGACAAACCCTTTATTGTTGCAAGGAATGCTTTGAATTCAAATTCTTCTAAATGAATGTGGCAGATGTACTGAGAGAGGGTTTGGACTTGTAGAATGGATGACTACACAAATGTAATATATAATGCAAATATGAGTGGAAGGCGTGGTCGAGGAAGACCAACAAAATGTTTTTTTTTTTTTTAAAGAATAGATATGACCTAAGTTATAAGTATCCTTATGCCATCGAACACTAGGCGGAAAAAAGTGCCTGTGTCGTTCGAGTTGAGTAGCACAGCGCTTGGTTCGAACCGACGACCTTCCGCACGGAAGTCCAGTGCTTTACCGCGCGACCATGCACCTCTTAAATGAATTATTGAATGTTTGAATCAAGTGAATTATATTTTTAAGGAAGGAATCGTAGAAAGTCAGAGAAATTGCAAGAGTTGGATGAGAAAGTGTATGGATGTAGAATGGCGAAGGATGTGTGTCATGATAGGAAAGTCTAACTCTGTCCTCTCTGCCTACTTTGACAGGAAATGGTGGGATTGTATGTATGTTATAAATTATCCCTTTAGGTAAGAAAACTATATTTTTAACTACCTTGAAAAAAAAAGACTAAGCTGGCTGCCCCCTATAGTTACATGAAGTGTTTTAAATGTAATACCTTCTGAATTTTTTAGTTTCAAAGCTGGCGCACCTGGCGTGTAAGGGAGATCCTAACGGTCAGTTTTTTTGGTCCCGAGTGTTTGTCGGCCATTTTGTTCAGTCACAGTAAATTCTTCCGATGGAGAGGTCGTCGCAGGATCCCGCCACCTCGTCCGTGCGAGACCCGCGCAGTCACCCGTTTTTTGACTTTGAAGAACAATACCGCCGCGAATATCCATCGGAAGCTCGTGGAAGTTTAATGTAGTGATGAGATGAGTCGACAACATGTCACAAAGTGGATTAGGTTGTTCAGAGAAGGCCGTACTGATACGACAAGGCAAGGCAGTGATTTCTGACGAATTTGTGCAAAAAATTGAAGAACAAGTGCGAAATGACCGCCGTGTGACGCTTGACGAACTTCACGAATAATTTCCTGACATTTCTCGAAGTCTCCTTGGTAATATTGTGTCGGAAAAACTTGGTTACAAGAAGTTGTGTGTGAGATGGGTGCCCAGAATGTTCACACCGGAGCACCGTCAAAATCGCGTGACCACCGCGCGTGAATTTTTAGATCGTTTTGCACAGGAGGGAGAAGTTTTTCTGGACTCTATCGTGACGGAGGATGAGACGTGGGTGTGTCACTACACCCCAACCATTTTCCATCGATCAGGAGGTCGAGGAAGCTGTGAAGAAGTGGCTGAAAGAGCTGGCGGCGGAAGTCTATGACATATTGAAAAATAGTTTAATATATTTGTGAAGTATCCTGTGAATTTCAATTAAATACAAGCATTTTTCGATCCTACATAAATGTTGTAACCTTACTTTCTGGATGACCCTCGTACTTAATAACTCCCTTAATTTTCAACCCTGTTTGAAAATTTATTTTAATTCATCATATAGTAAACCTTCTGCATATTCAAATTGGCGATGCAAATGTATTGAAGGGACAAAATTGTCTTAAGAACCATTGAACTCTAAACACCCAAGTAAAAGTGTTTTTTTACTAACTAGACCATGGAGGTCGTCTAATTTTTTAGTAGTATTATCATTATAATACCTAATATATTATTATAATTAATACCTCGGAGGTATCCTAGTGGAAGACATCGACCCAGAAACCAGAGTCAAGTGCAGAATTGAATCATCTCGTGCGGCTTTTAATAAAATGAGAAGCGTATTCCGCGATGATAATCTAAACTTGAAACTTCGACAACGGTTAGTCAAATGCTACGTTTGGTCAATATTATTGCATGGAGTGGAATCATGGACCCTCAAAGTTGGTAGTATGAACCGACTGGAAGCATTCGAAATGTGGATGAACCGGAGAATGCTACGGATACCCTGGACGGATATGGTCAGCAACACGAGGGTTCTTCAAAGAGCTAAAGTTGATAGAGTTGCTGACTAATATTAAAATCCGAAAGGTGTCCTATTTGGGTCATGTACTTAGAGGAGAAAAACACAAATTACTGCACCTGATCGTCCAAGGCAAAATAGAGGATTGAAAATGTGTTGGCAGGAGGCAAATATCCTGGCTCCGCAATACACGTGATTGGACTGGTATAAGGAGCGTTGTGGATCTTTTTCGGGCTGCCGGGGACAAAGATGCCTACTCTCAGGTGATATTTAACGTTGGGAGGACCTGACATGACACTAGGAAGAAGATTATCATTCTAGTCTAGGCAATATCTGTAGTTCGGAAATTCCAGGATGAGTCCTGTGACAGCTCACAAATTTGCCCCAATACAACCTTGTAACGATGTTCAGTAATTTTAATTATTTTATCAATTTTGATATAAGCCTCGATTCTAATAAATAGTAAGTTATTTAGGTAAATACATTACATAAGGTTGTATTGGGGCAAATTTGTGAGCTGTCACAGGACTCATCCTAGAATTTCCGAACTATAGTAATGAATTTATGCATAAAAGAAAAGAAAAACAATATTTAGGGAAACGTTTATTTTATAAATATATCAATTATAGATTTATTTAATATCAAATGTTTAGTTTTATTTAATTACAATACACTTATAAAAATATTGACATTAATAAATATAAAAGCAATATTCATAATATATTAACTTAAGCTTATATAAGTACTAGGCCGAAAACAAATGCCTATCATTCGAGGAGAGTAGCGCAACACGGGGTTTGAACTGGCAACCTTCTGCATGGAAGTCACAACTTGGCTTTCCAACTGAAGTGACGTTGGAATGGTGAGGGAATCCTTTATTACGAGGTCCAGCATCGATGATGACAATGATATAAGTACACATAAAAATTCAATGATATTTTATTTCCCAACACAGAAATAGCATGATAGTATGTATGCATTTATTTTCTAATATTTTTATTTATTTATTTAACACTTTCATTGCAAATACAATCTGGCGGGCTTATTGCCAGGCGGAAATCTCTTCCAACCAACCAGACAAAAGTAAATGAAGCAAGTTACGTGGTCACATAAATCATTCAAATGACTATCCATCCCCACGAAATACATACCTACGAACCCCACAAAGACGGACAATTACCCGAACATTATTTTTTATATGAAGTGAGATATCATCAATCAAAAGAAAAGGAAGGGATGGTGGAGAGGAAAGGAAAAGAAAAACCAGGAATGAAACACGTTATTTTACTGAATAGAAATTAAGAGTTTTTTCAGTCGCTTCTTAAAGCATGCCAAGGACGGAGCGAGTCTTATATTGGTTTGTAACTGATTCCAGAGTCTCACTGCATGAACAGTAAAGGACGACGTAAAAAAAGAGGAGCGGTGAACTGGATAGGCCAATAGACAATCTCTGTTTGAGCGTAGCGCTAATCCATGATTGGAAAGATGTTGAAAAATTTTGGCGAGATAAGAGGGGGCGGCGGGACAGTTAAGGATATTATATAAACATTAAAATAAAAAATCTTAGAAAAATAAACAAAACAAATATAAAGTGCAAATGGGAGTGGAAGACGGGGTAAAGAAAAAACAAATATGGTTAAATCAAGTTAATAATATTTTAAAAGGAGGCGTAAAAAGTCATGTGTGTTGTATGCCCAAGTGTATAATGAAGGTGGAAGAAGCAAAGGTGTATGTCGAGATAGGAAAGTCTGGCACTGTATCCACTCTGCCTACCCTGATAAGGATATGGCGTGATGGTTGTATGCATGTTATGTATTTAAGCTTGTAGAAAAGGTTTGTGTGAGTTCTTAAGTGTGTTGTTTTATATTCGAGTATATGGTATACATATTTTATTTTATGATTATGTGCGGTATATTGTGGGATGAACGTTTTGGTATGTCTGGAGTGATTAAGTGTGAGAAGTTTGATTTCGCGTGATGTATACATATGTAATTGAGTGTCACTGTTTGTCAGGTTGATGAGAATGTGCAACGGGGTTTTATATAATCCAAAATCGGAAAGAAGTATCGATTTATTTTTTCATGCTATATGTCCTCAGTGAGATACAGGCAAAAGCCTAGTTTACTGGGGACAGACAAATGAAAGGCAACAAATCAAGATCCATTAAAATTGTGTGTCCAAATTAAATCACCTGTTTTTTTTTTCGCAAATTATGTATATTTCTTGTCATATGTAAAATAAATAAAAAAAATAGTGTACAATTCGCCTTTTTATAAAAAAAATATTCTAAATTATTATCATAAATAATAAAATAAAAAATACGATTCACATCAATGAAATACATTAAAAATTTGGAGATAATAGATTTTCTTGGAGTTGAAAAATTGAAGATAATAGATTTTCTTGGAGATAAAAATTTGGAGATAATAGATTATCTTGGAGATAAAATTTGAAGATAATAGATTTTCTTGGAGATAAAAATTTGGAGATAATAGATTTTCTTGGAGATAAAAATTTGGAGATAATAGATTTTCTTGGAGATAAAAATTTAGAGATAATAAATTTTCTTGGAGATAAAAATTTGAAGATAATAGATTTTCTGGGAGATAAAAATTTGGAGATAATAGATTTTCTTGGAGATAAAAATTTAAAGATAATAGACATTTTGTAATTCTATCACTGTTCTCAAAAATATTTTATCCCTTTCAGTTACAAAAGTTTAAATGGGTATATTTTGATACAAATTTCTTAAATTTCACTATCGTGATATTACAATATACTCGTATATTACTGTTACTATATTGCATTAAAAGTGCAATATAATTACGAGGGTAGTTTAAAAATTAATCACACCCTGGCAGTAGAATATATTTTAATCAACTTTTAAAAAAGAAAAATACATAATTTTTCCAGAAAATCTCTATGGTCCATCTGTCAACAAGCTTTCGTTATCTCTTGGACTTGCATCTGTTTGGTTTCCTGAAAGCAGACTTACGAGGACAAAGATTCACCTCTGATGATGAAGCGGTGCATTCGTGACACGCAGCTCAGCCTTAAAAAAAATTGATGAGGGAATACGAAAGCTTGTTGATAGATGGACAAAGTGTATTAAAAAGCAAGGAGATTATCTCGAAAAATGATGTATTTGTTTTTTTTATTTAAAGTTGATAAAAATATATTCTACAACCAGAGTGCGGATAATTTTTTACCCACCCTTTGAAGATCAAATAAATATATTCAGAAAAAAATTATATAATTAAGCCATAAAATTTAAAAAAGATAATACTTTTAAATATAAAAATACAAACTTCCATTAAACATATTATATTATATATCATACACATATAACTACGAGTATAATTCAACACTTGGAAATAAATCATCTGTTTAAAGATAAAACTCTTGCAATTTTTATAGAAAATAGATATATTGTTATTATTTTTCACATCTGTCAGAAAACACAGTATACATTTACATAATTGTTTTAACGAAAATGTCTGCATTCAGATTTTTTTATTTATTTATTTATTTAACACTTTTATTGCAAATACAATCTGGCGGGCTTATTGCCAGGCGACAATCTCTTCCAACCAACCAGACAAAAGTAAATGAAGTAAGTTACGTGGTCGCATAAATCATTCAAATGACTATCCATCCCCACGAAATCCATAAACATATACATGAGCACATGCCCACGAACCCCACAAAGACGGACAATCACCCGAACATTCTTTTTCATATAAAGTGAGATATCATCAATCAAAAGGAAAGGAAGGGATGGTGGAGAGGAAAGGAAAAGAAAAATTAGGAATGAAACACGTTATTTTACTGACTAGAAATTATGAGTTTTTTCAGTCGCTTCTTAAAGCATGCCAAGGACGGAGCGAGTCTTATATTGGTTTGTAACTGACTCCAGAGTCTCACTGCATGGACAGTAAAGGACGACGTAAAGAAAGAGGTGCGGTGAACTGGAAAGGCCAATAAACAATCTATGTGTAAGCGTAGCGCTAATCCATGATTGGAAAGACGCTAAAAATTCTCGGAGAGATAAGAGGGTACGGCGGGACAGTTAAGGATATTATACAATAGAGACAGTATGTGAATTTGGTGTCTATTTCTAGCATTCAACCAGTTCAATGCCTTCTGGTATGAAGTTATATGATCGTACTTACGTAGGTTGAAAATGAATCTTAGGCACACATTTTGAAGACGCTCTAATTTGTCCAGCTGTTTCTCTGTAACATCCAAGTAACAAACGTCCGCATAGTCCAGAATCAGAAAGAGCAGAGATTGTACGAGTAAAATTTTGGTTTTGGTTGCAAGGAATCTTTGCAACTTTTTTATCTCTGATAGTGAGAATATTAATCGTTCTTTGAAAAAATATACTTAAAATAAAAAGCTCATCAGGGAAGCAGCTTTTATAGAATCCAATAATCCAGGCGATGGAGATTTTCAAGTGACCATTGCTCGTTATTTTTTCCTCAGAAAGTATATATCAATCAATTCCACATTATAATGATACTGAAATGATGAGGGTGGTCTGTAGCAGCAATCACTTAACAGTACAAGCGTAGTAAACAAATTATTTAACTCTATGAAGGATAAAAGTGGCACATTCTGAATACTTTTTTGAATATCGTTTTTGAGCTGTGGTAATTATGTAATTTTCGAATCCAACAACATGGACTTGAAGCTTTGCAAGCAATTGTTTAAAACATATGTGTGGAGTATTTTAATGTATGGTTGCGAGACATGGTGCATGGGCGAAAGGGATCGAAAAAAAGATGTGAGGCCTTCGAGATGTGGACCTATAGACGAATCTTAAGGATTTCCTGGAGAGACCACATTACAAATGACGAGGTTCTCAGCAGGATCGAAGAAACCAGGCATTTGTCAAACACCATATCGAAAAGGCGTGCAGCATGGATGGGTCATATGCTGCGACATGAAAATCTCCTGCACAATATACTGGAGGTAATGATTGAGGGATCGATTGGCAGAGGGCCCTCTCGCCGGGAGTATCTGGAGCAAATACGCCACGATATGGACTGCACCTCCTATACAGAGCTCAAGAAGATCGCTGAAGACCGAGCGGAGTGGAGGAGGAGATGCAGAGCTTTGCTGCTAACCAATCCCCAGGATTGAAACTGAAGAAGAAAGAAGAACGATGAAAAATTATACAAATTTTTAATTTATTTTATAGAAACATTAAAGATAACATACATAAAGCCATTAGCAAAATAAAACAGTAAAAGATAAGCAAAGAAAACAAAAATGTTTCATATCTCGTTAAAGAACTCCTTTGGTACACTTCCAGCACATCATTTGAACTAAAGCTTTGTTATTTTGTAACAAACCAGAATCATTTTGTCAGCAGAAAGCCTCGAGATACATACATACATATCATCACGACATTTCCCCGTCAGGGTAGGCAGAGAGGACAGATCACTATACTTTCATATCTCGACACTAATCCTTAGCCTCTTCTACATCCATACAACTTCTACGCTTTCACTTGATCCAAGCGTACTTTCCATGATCTTCCTCCCACATGCCTTCCACTCACATTTGCACTATGTAACAGTTTTGTTTTTCTTTCTTCATTCATTTGTTCCATATGCCCAAACCATCTCAGTGTGTTATTGTTCATCTTTATTTATACAAGCCTCGAGATAGGATAGATAGAAACACGTTTCATAGGTAATTAGTGAAATAATATAGTTATTTATTATTAAATATTTTAAGATGGAGTTGCAGAAAGTTAAAGCTAGATTCGTCGATAAAAAAATCTTAGTTTCCAAATTAAATAATTTAAACACTTCAAAGAGATTTTACCTTTAAACCAATGATTTATAAAATGATGACATATAGTAGAACATTCCTTAATATTGTTTTAACACTTTTCCGAAGGTCAGAAGCTGAGACCTTCAACAGTCCAGAGCCCTGGTGCAGCTGACCAGAGGGGGCACCTTGCAAGAACAGGTGACACATTTGTCTGAATTGGCGACCTTATCTCCAATTTCCAGGGTCTGATTCCCAAAATGGCACTTCATGTCAGGGTTTCCACTCTTCACTGAGGCGATTTCTTCAATTTTATCTTGGCCTGATGCTGCAAAAGAATGACATCATTATTAAACTTGTAACTGAATCACATAATGCCATCATACCATTTACCTGTTGAGTTAGGCAGAGAGGATAACTTTCCTATTACAACATACTTTCTTTTGCCTCTTCTATTTCTCTAACTCATTGCCTTTCTTACTTTCACAATTTGATTAGCTTAGTCCATAGGTTTCTCAACGTGGGCGATAACGCCCCCTTTTGGGCGTTTAAGACTTTCAGGGGGGCAGTAGAAGACCCAGAGAAAATTAGGGGGCGTTGAGATGGCACGGAGGGGCGTGGGCAGATTAAAAAAATATAGTCTAAAAAAGAGAAAAAAAAAACACTCTAATCACGTACTAACTAAAGTAAACTTTAATATTGGTAAATTTTTGTTAGTGTATGTATTTTAATACAGGGGCGTCATCGAATCACTGTTTGAAAAAGTAGGCTATGACCCAAAAAAGTTGGAAAACTATGGGTTACATAATTGATATCAAGAACGGGAGTCAGTGTGTTTTTTTTTTCTGAAAAGGGGGCGGTGAGTAATTTTGTTTTCGAAAAGGGGGCGGTAGACCAAAAAAGGTTGGGAACCTATGGCTTAGTCCAATCATACTTTTCTTGGTCATCCTCTACCATGACTCCCACTGATGCTTGTATTTTAAATTTATTTAATAAATATTTTGTTACATTCATCCTTAATAATTACATTTTTACTGTCATACATTGACGCACTACATATCTTATCGCGGTTTAAACTCAATTATTAACATTTCAAAATATAACGAAACATCACGTCTTTTATCAGCTCTAGTCGACATACTACTGATGATAAAGGTATCAAATTTTAACTGGGGCATCGTCTGATTATGCAATTGGCGTGGCCGGTGTGCTATCTGCCCATAGATGCTCTAAGTTGTTCAGGGTGGTAGCTTTGGAGCTTAGAGGTATAAAGCTGTCTACAGCGTCACAATTATTTCTGCTTTACTGTTGTTTTGGTGTTCAATAATTGTTATTTTAGTCTTTCTTTCTTTAAAGAAGGATAATTCAGACAGAAATATGGACAATGAGAAGGAAGGAAGGAAACATAATAGAGTCCTTAAATATGTGGTGCTAGAAGCTGATGCTCCATATCACATAGACTGCAAGGCGCACCAATGTCTCTGTCATCCATGAAATGAAGATTACCGAAAGACTCGACAACATGCAGAAAAATAATCATGACGTATTTTGGACATGTCGCTAGAAAGAATGGTGAAAATTTGGAGAAACTGGTGATAACGGGGACAGTTTAAGTAAAGCAAACAAGAGGAAGGTTTCATATGTGGTGAATGGATCAAATAAAGGTGTTATACTCAAGAAAATAGCATGGTCCCTGTGGTGATGTTTGAAATGTCATGTCTCAAAGGGATGGGGTGAAATCGTTTTTTTTTACAAATCTAATCGTTTTTTCATAAATCGAAAAGTCGTTTTTCTCTAAACTGACGTTTTAATTCCTAATTTTCATTATACTACGTTCTAATGTATTGCACGATTTGTATCTATCTTTAAATATGCCAAAATTCACTATGAATTGATACTAATTACGAACATTTAATTTTATGTATAAAAAAATCGAAATTCCAATTATCGTATACCCCATCCGTAGCCAATGCAGACTAATGTAGTGACTTTTGACGAACGTCGCCAAATATTATTTGATTTTAACAAAGTGACATATTTTTGCTAATTTGTAACAAGATGTATTAATTTGTCATTATTGTAAGTTTTATGTAATGTATAAATAACTTGAAATTTAGACTACAAAGATATTGCTTATCTTATTTGAGAATTGAAAGGACACTAAATATAAAAGATCTATAAAAAACACTTACAGCATGTCCACTCAATAGGGCAGCAGTTCCTAGACTCCAGATATATGGGAGCACACATGGTATGTACATCCTTCGCGTGGTACAGCTCCGCACCACAGTTGATGGTATCGCACCATGGACCATCCAGTGTTCCATTGAAGTCTTTACTGCAGACACAGTGCAAACAGGTGTTGTCAGGGTAGAAACGCTGACCCTCTTTGTACTCTGTGGAATCCCATGTGCAAGTTGACAGAGCCTTAATGGCACTCTCATCTAGAATGGAATTTACTGTTTATATTTGATTCGAGTGATGATATCAATAATGATTTATTTTATTTAACAGACAACTTCTAGTTATTAAGACACCTGTTTATTAACCCGGGAGATGGGAGTTCGATTCCTGTTCAGATTTTTAAAAAGGCTTTTAGAGTCATTTTCACTAAAAGTTTGATTAACACTTTCTTCGTTGATTGGAAGAGATTACCATATGACAATTAACCTATCAGATTGTAAATATATACAATGAAAGTATAATACAATACAGGTAACTATCATAAGCTTTTGAACATCAATACCATCATCCCAAATGAGGGTTTTTTCTCTTCTTCCTGGCACTGTCCCAACTCATTGCCTATGTAGGCTGTTGGGGTCGGCTCTTCTCGTTCTCAGGCTGTATATTATTCGGTCACTCATTTAGCCAGATGTTCACCTCAATGCACTGACTTAGAAATTTCTGTTCGAATAGAACTCAGTCTTGTTTGTGCTCCCCTTATGATGAGGTGAAAGCCTTGAAATCGCTAGGGTTATACCGTTACAAAAAGTGGAATAAACAGTGTTTGATAAAACAAATTACAATAGTAAAAAGTTTTTCTTATCGAAATAACTTTTCTCTTCTCTTCTTCCTGGCACTGTCTTAACTCATTGGCTAGGTAGGCTGTTGGAGTCGGCTCTTTTCGTTCTCAGGCTGTATGTTCTTCGGTTCTGGGTGACGCTTTCATCTAGGCCGTTTCTCTAGGGTTGCTTTGTATAATTCGATTCCAAGATTTGAGCAGCTCTACGGCAAACAACATGCAAGTCTTTTTTTGAAGTGCACTGAACAATAATTATATATTAGGTCCTTACATATGAAATTGGCGTTTTGTTTGGGAGGAACATAAAGTTGATTTTTTTTTAATATAATATATTTATTTAATCAAAGTATGTACCATTGCTATCTATGCACTTTTGCCATCTCATAGGTAGTTCATCGATCCCTTTACTAAAAAAACCATTCGGACGGGAATCAATAAAATCTTTGAAGTCGGTTTGGACTGCCCCATCGGAGTTGAATTTTTTCCCTTGCAAGAAGTTATCCAAATTTCGAAAAAAATAGTAATCTGTCGGGGCAAGGTCCGGAGAGTACGGTGGATGTCTTAGACATTCCAATTGAAGCTCTTCTAATTTGGTAGCCGTCTGTTGTGCAGTGTGTGGTCTAGCGTTATCATGAAGCAGCAGTGGCCTAGAGCGATTAACCAGCCTCGGTTGTTTAGCAGCTAGCTTTTCCATCATGGTTTGCAGTTGCTGACAATAGACATCTGCCGTAATCGTCTGGCCAGATTTAAGAAAGCTGTAGTGAACGACACCAGCACTAGTCCACCAAACGCTCACAAGTAACTTTTTTGGAGTCAATTTTCGCTTGGGGCATGGTTTGGCTGGTTCGGCAGGGTTCAGCCATTGCGATGAGCGCTTCCGATTATCATACAGGATCCACTTTTCATCACAGGTAATGATTCGATTCAAAATCCCTTCATTATTGTGCCGGTTGAGTAATGCAACGCAGCAGGCAACGCGCGTTTGTTCATTTGCTTCACTCAATTCGTGAGGTACCCACCTTTCAAGCTTTTTTCACCTTCCCAATTTGCTTCAAGTGGATTAAAACAGTTTTATCACTAACACCGCAGCCTGCAGCTAACTCGGACGTGGTTTGCGATGGATCCGCTTCCACAATAGCCTTCAATTCTTCATTATCAACTTTGGTCTCCGGCCGTCCACGGGGCTTGTTCTGCAGGTCGAAATTTCCAGAACGAAAACGTTGGAACCAAAAACGCACTGTGTTTTCTTTTGCGGCACCGTCACCATACACATCATTAATCCTTCGAGCCGTTTCTGCAGCACTGGTGCCACGGTGGAACTCGTACTCGTAAATAACGCGATATTTCAAGTTTTCCATTTTGTAAACTGAGTGACGCAAAGAAAAAAAACAATTGAGGAAAAAACAAATGAATTATAATTTTCGAAACACAAATACTTGAGTAAATAGCTGTATAAATTTTAATTTGGAATTACGGCAAAACGCCAATTTCATATGTAAGGACCTAATATTAAGGTTGCCGTGAAACTAAAAATTTTGAAAACCATAGCTTTATGTAAAACTTAGTCTGGGATTTTTTTTTAACTGAGTGATATTGTGAACTGAATCCAAAGCCACTAGGTATGAGTCAAGCATTCTACTAACTAGGCCAAGGAGGTCGTCAAAAGTACTCCTAAACAAAACAACATTTAAGGAATCTCACCGCAGATTTCATTATGACTACAGCAGCTGTCCGTCTCATATTGCTTGACACACTTATTAGGCACCGGCCCCTCGTAGTCTTCAGGGCATTCCACTTCTGCGCACATGAAGGACATTCTGTAATCATGATAGAAACATTCTAGAAAAATAAAATGGAAATAGATATAATCAAAATTTAGTGGGCTACTTGAACCTTTCCCTTCCTGTGCTAGAAAAATCGCGGCGCGACGCTGGACCTCCAGATTCAACGGGACGAGTCCCGTTAACCCTTCATTCCCTGTGATGTGTAACTAGTACACATTGCTTCTAAAAACTTTAATATCTCTATAAATATAGTAAATACTGGAATCATTCAGATTATAGGTATTCCTCCGTAATACATTTACACATTGAATGAAAAAATAATATTAATAATAATTAGCACTTATCGGCCACATCAGAGATATTTTGTGAACATCGGGATTAAATTCACCAATACAATCAAACGTGTGCCAGTGTGTCAAACGTGTACAAATGGCACTTACTTTGATTACTACTTCCTTCCCTGTGATGTGTAACTAGTACACCATGCTTCTAAAAACTTTAATATCTCTATAAATATAGTAAATACTGGCTTCAGATTTTAGGTATTCCTTCGTAATATATTTACACATTGAATGAAAAAATAACATGAATAATAATTAACACTTATCGGCCACATCAGAGATATTTTGTGAACATCGGGATTAAATTCACCAATACAATCAAACGTGTGCCAGTGTGTCAAACGTGTGCAAATGGCACTTACTTTGATTAACACTTCCTTCCCTCTGATGTGTAACTAGTACACATTGCTTCTAAAAACTTTAATATCTCTATAAATATAATAAATACTGGGTTCAGATTTTAGGTATTCTTCCGTAATACATTTACGCATTGAATAAAAAAATAATATTAATAATAATTAGCACTTATCGGCCACATCAGAGATATTTTGTGAACATCGGGATTAAATTCACCAATACAATCAAACGTGTGCCAGTGTGTCAAACGTGTGCAAATGGCACTTACTTTGATTAACACTTCCTTCCCTCTGATGTGTAACTAGTACACATTGCTTCTAAAAACTTTAATATCTCTATAAATATAATAAATACTGGGTTCAGATTTTAGGTATTCTTCCGTAATACATTTACGCATTGAATAAAAAAATAATATTAATAATAATTAGCACTTATCGGCCACATCAGAGATATTTTGTGAACATCGGGATTAAATTCACCAATACAATCAAACGTGTGCCAGTGTGTCAAACGTGTGCAAATGGCACTTACTTTGATTAACACTTCCTTCCCTCTGATGTGTAACTAGTACACATTGCTTCTAAAAACTTTAATATCTCTATAAATATAATAAATACTGGGTTCAGATTTTAGGTATTCTTCCGTAATACATTTACGCATTGAATAAAAAAATAATATTAATAATAATTAGCACTTATCGGCCACATCAGAGATATTTTGTGAACATCGGGATTAAATTCACCAATACAATCAAACGTGTGTCAGTTTGTAACGTAGGTATATTAATTCTAAAAAAACCGCTATGGGTGAGGAAGCGACGCTATTCACGTCTCACTCTCACTCTACTTCGGTATATGGGAACGCAAGAAATAGAATCTTAATTTGCTGGCTTCTCTCGCTTTAGAAGTTCTCTCGCTTTTTTAACGTCGGCCGATGTTTTTTTCATGTTTTCAGAAAATAAATTTAAATTATTACCAGTTTTGACTTCAAATTTAATTAATTTAAACGATTAGCTATGAATATTCATATTTTTTCGATTTTAAATCACTCATTTTTACATGTGTCTTGATGTGTATTAAATAGACAGCACTTGAACGCGCGGATTTTTTTAGCACAGGAAGGGAAAGGTTAAAACCGAGAAAGACCGATGAGACAATGATTGGATCCACTTGAAATTGAAACCAGAAAATCAGAGTGGGAAGGAAACACGCTATCCATTTGACCATTTGCGTAAAACTCTATTTATTTAACTTTGATGTCTTATCGCTCCACGTTGGGCGCCATTTGTAGTATTGTAGTAATGCATAAAGTTATTATTTTGAATTATCATTGAAAATATGTAATTACTCACACTCCATTATACTGCTCATGGCAAGAACACTCCACAGAGCACTTGTGGTCATTAATATTGCTGTCGATTTGCTGACCATTTTCGTATTCTTTGCCTCTGAAATTAAAAAAAAATGTTTTAGTTGATAAATTGTCTAAAATTTGAGAACTTAGATGTATCATAACATTCAAAATCTGCATTGAGGTTTGGTTCAAACGGTTAGCAAATAAAATATGTAACCCTGATAAATAAAAATATGTAACCCTGATAAATAAAAATATGTAACCCTGATAAATAAAAATTGTGAAGCGCCCTTAAGAGAGCAGACTCCCCCCTCACCACCCTCCCCCCCAAAGACACTCAAAGTCGTGAATAGAATTTTGGATTTTCGTCAATAATTTATATTTTTATGACACAGCTTATATAGTTCACGTGCATCCCTTGTCCCTGAAGTATTTGTATTTTCTCAACACAGCTTATATAGTTCACGTGCATCCCTTATTACTTTATTTCGTATTCTATCATAAGTCTATTTGGCTAAATTTGGTAATGTTTTGTCATATATGTACTTTTTTATTTTTATTTTACACGTGACAAGAAATATACATAATTTGCGAAAAAATAACAGGTAATTTAATTTGGACACACAATTTTAATGGATCTGGGTTTGTTGCCTTTCATTTGTCGTGTCCCCAGTAAACTAGGCTTTTGTTTGTATCTCACTGAAGACATATAACCTAGCATGAAAAAATAAATCGATACTTCTTTCCGATTTTGGATTATGTAAAACCCCGTTGTACATTATCATCAACCTGACAAACAGTGACACTCAATTACATATGTATACATCACGCGAAATCGAACTCCTCACACTTCATCACTCCAGACAGACCAAAACATTCATCCCACAATATACCGTACACAATCATAAAACAAAAAAAACACTTATAAAAAAATATAAACATTAAACAACAAAAAGCACCACACTCAAGAGCTCACACAAACCTCTTCCACAAGTCATTCCTCTTGCAAGCCCAAGTACTCAAACTCCTGTCGCAATAACAACCACGCTCCGATCGACTGCCTAAACTGTTTTCCTCCCTTTACCTTTATTGAATTCGGCCCCCCATTGTATGTCATGGGAGCTAAATAGGCATATTGGCAAAAGATGCTTGATGGTGAACATTTGATCAGTTACCATGCGTGTCGTGTGTCTCTGCTAAGTCTGCATCTTCCCTTCCTCTCGATGATAGTGCCAGATAATGGATTTGAGACACATATATTAAATTTAAATATTAAATAATGTTAAACAATGTTGTATCGTAAATGAAATAATTAAAATAAATGAAACTAAGAGTTATTTCTGTCGCATTCTGTATAAACGCGGTTGAAAGAATACTACCTTTCAAAGTTTTTAAAATTAATAACCTTTAAATTGGGCATTCTAATAATCATAGTATAAATAGTCCAAAACCCATACGATGGTTGTCGTCGAAGAAAGAATACGAGAAATGAATTTTGAATACAAGAGAGCGAGAGAGGAATACTTGGACTCTCTCCGAAAGTAATTCGAAATTTGAATCTCGGTGGGTCCGTGATACTGAACGAATTTTAACACCTGTAATAAACACCTGGCAAACAATTTTTGAACCGATGTAAAAGGGGACGATGTATAAATGATATATACTCGTACATATATAAACAAATTCTATATTTATGAATATATATTCTCATAAATGTAGAATTTGTTTTACTTCCGTGAATATTTCACGGGTTGCGGCTAGTTGACATTAATTATAACTTTCTCGGACGAACACTGAATTTATTACCTCTGATCAAAAGAAGAATTCTGAAAGATTTATTACACTTTTTTTACATAAAATCTTCAATTCTCTGAAAGAACGAAGTATTCTTTTTTATTTCACAAAACGATGATCATAAAATATCTGCTGTTGATTCATACAATATTTATATAATACGAGTATAATAAACCTGTGTCGGCAATTATGTATAAATTGTGGTTCAATCATGAGTTATTACGATAGATTGATAAAAATTCATAGTATATTTATGAGTTGTGCATTTCGCAATCACAGATGACGATATTTATTTAAAATTAATTTCTGTTTTACATTTGATACAGGTTTAAACCAATTACATAATTTGCGACGGGATATCTCCACGATCGAGTATGATTACACTGGGGAACAATTTTGTTTTTTTTTTTGCTTCTCAAACAAATTAACGTGATTATTATCGAGCCTACACTACGTTACAATAATATACATTTGTGTTTTATTATCCTGACACGTCAGAATTCCGAGAAATACAAAAAAATATTTTTAAATTAAATCTAATACTAGCAACACCACAACCGCATTGCACAACTATCATTTACCATTCATTGCAGGTTATGCCAAAATGGTGTTAATAGGTGCTGTGTGATTTAAGAGAGAAATTTTGTGTTTTTGAGTGAAAAACTTATTTTGAAAGGATAAATATGCCAAGGAAGTGCATTTATAGCCCAAATTCTTTTTGTTACGTTAGTGGGGGATTTGCGTTCAAGGAACAGCATATGAATTTAACACCTTTAATACGGAAGGCATATGAGTTATATTTTGCCTGCAAGATCGAAGACCTGAATAAATCATGGGTGATAATTATCAGTCAGCCATCTTGTGGATGAAAAATGCTTGTACGCTTATTGGTTTATGCGTGCAATCTATTGCAATTCAGCAAGCGTACAATTTAACATATCAATCCCAAATATTCGATGACAAGGAGACAACATCTTCAAGTTAATCAGCAGGTTTAATCAGGTACAGCGTTTCGTCAGACAGTTTTTTTAGTTGCATAAAAGCACATGAGAATTTATGATGAGCAGCATATAAGCTACTGAAATACACAAATTATTATGTAAATTTACTTAAAAGTTAAACTTGTCTCGAAGTAAATCCACCAGGAATCGAATTTGAGGGCCCCGCTTACTTAGCGTGAATAAGAACCATTAAACTACAGCCACTATATAAAATAAAAATGTATAGTTCAAAAAGAAAATGAAATAAATGAAAAAAATAATACTGTCCTTATCAGGACGACATTGACCTACAGGTGAAATCAATATAAAATTTGACGGGTTTTAAAGTTAACATCGTACAAGCACTTGGAAGGCAGAGCAGCGACGAGGAAAAAAAATCCCAGTCTGGTAAATTTCGTCTGTTGACAATACTCATGCGTTGTAAACGTGTGCGATAATACAATATTTACAACTCAATTGAGATTCCGGACCTATTCTAGTGGCTTGAAACTTGAAAGCTCGATTAACGGGACCAAAGGCAATGTTGTCCTCTAGTCACGCTATCCAATATTTCTTCATGATCAATTTAGATGTATTGAGAAGCAGCATTCGGTGATGTTTTTGGACATAAGATTATAACGTCTTCGAATGTCGGGCATCATTTAAACTAACTCAATACGGTAAGAACTCGAAAATACATAAAAAATATTTTAGATTCATCTTTGCTACGAGTATATGATATATTTATATATAAATACGTTTTCCTACAGTAGATAACAAAAATATTATTTTAATTAAAATGAATCGTGTTGAACTCCACCCATATTCAGACATTTTTTATTTTTATTTTTATTTATTATTACACATGAAAAGAAATATACACAATTTGAGAAAAACAACAGATAATTTGATTTGGACATACAATTTTAATGGATCTGGGTTTGTTGCCTTTCATTTGTCGTATCCCCAGTAAACTAGGCTTTTGCCTGTATCTCACTGAGGATATTTAGCATGAAAAATATAAATCGATACTTCTTTCCGATTTTTGATTACACAAAAACAAAACCCCGTTGCACGTTCTCATCAACCTGACAAACAGTGACACTCTACTACAACTGGAAACATCTTGCGAAATTCAACTCCTCACATATCATCACTCCAGAAGACCAAAAATATTCATCCCATATAGACATTGTTCACGAATACGTGTGAAAAAATCAATACAGGGTTTCGATGAAAAATAAGGCACTTCTCGTGTCATGCCTGATTGAGGCGTTGACGTCCACCACCTCGCTTAGGCCATGTCTTCAGGAAGTAACTCTCCATCATTCAATTCATTCATCATCATCCTGTCGTGTAGTTTATGACTGAAAATTGTGACTTCAATGATCGCCCTTGCTGACTCCTCTCCATCCCTCTTTGCACTCCTCGGTTCGAAGAGCAGTTGTCATAAGTAGTTATGTTGCGTCTCTCACTTGGTCAGTCCAAGGCATTGAGACTCTTCCTCTTGTGCGTCGTCCTTCGCTTGATCACAAACCTCTCAAAATTGTCTCCATGGCCATGGGCAACGTGTCCAAAGAATCTGAGGGCTCGTTGTAGATATATGGTTGATAATATGTCAGTAATTCTTAGTTCTTTGATAATAGATTAGTTCGCCTTGCCAATCGCAAAATTCGTAACGTCTTTCTTCAGTATCAAATTTCAAATGCATCTATTGAATATCTCTCGCTCGCTTTCAGAGCCCACGTCATCGCCCCGTACATAAATATTGCGAAAACAAGAGATTTAGCTAGGTGCATTTTCATCGTGATGATTCTGCTCTTATATATATTTTCCAGCTTTGAGATTAATTCGTTAAGAATATTAAAGTCCAGGAAAAGTTTCATGAAGAGAGCGCAAGAACTGACAATTCCTCCTGATAAAGCGTGTTTTCTGAAGTGGAAAGAAAAAACACCTGGCGATTGGGTGGAACTTTTGGAAGATATAGCACCTAGACATCAATTTCGTTGACCTTCTTGAAGAGCACTGAATTTATTTCGAGTGACTAGATCATACGTGGGCAAATGCGGCTCTTCGTTGGGTTAAGTGCGGCTCCCAATGTCTCTTATAAAAATAAAGATACTTTCTTTCCCCATTATACTTGTAATTTCGCGATTTTCCTTTCTAAATGTTGTAAGTGACAAGATGCGCATGTATGAAGGCAACTGTCAAAGACGCAAGTATTGGTGTATACGTGTGTGCTGTGATTTTAATGTGTAGGGTGCGCGCGCATCTCCTGCCTCTTTATGTGCGCAAACCTAGCAAACCGTATTCTGCGCCATTATTATATTTTCTTATATGTGTATTTTATACTTTATATAGCAATTAAGATTTGTATAGAATATGTAATAAATTAGAATTTATGTATTTAATACTACGTGAGAAGGTGACTATGGTGTGGCTCTTTATATATATGAAAATCCAGAATGTGGCTCTCGTTGACCTCATGTATGCCCACCCCTGGACTAGATGCAAGGCAAACATGGAGATACGGGGTTTTCTAGAGCATAATTATCAAAAATATAAACTTTTTCACTGTAATTGACTGTTGTAGGGAAAATTCAAGTACTCAAACTCCTGTCTCAACAAAAACCACGCTCCGATCCACTGCCTGAATTTTTCGTACTATTTGTCGAATACGGTATTTCATTATATTCAATAAATACAAAGGAGTAGATTAAATGTTGAGGAAGCGCTTTTTTTAATCAATTTGGAATGGAATTTTCTTGGCGTCCTGTACAATTAATTGCATAATACGAGAAGATGACAGATGTAATATATTATTGTACATTTATAGTGATTACTCAACCATGTTATGTAACAATTCATCTCGTTGCAAAAAACATCTTGTTGAAATTAATACGCGGCGTCTTCACTTAAAAAAAAACTTCAAATAAATTAAATAATAATGTGCCCAATTCAAGAATGCCATGAGAAAAATACACTAGTCAAACCTGTTATCATTTGTGTATACGTATTTTCAATTCGTCAAGATATAATACATTTATTTCAGATACCTAAAATTTATTTGAAGGAAACCTTTAAACTTGTGTAAGAGAAAAAAATTATAATAAATACTTGAAAAGATTTTGCAACAGTTCGTTAGATAGGTGAGAGAGATTTCGAAAAATAATAAGGCTTCGATCTTGACTTAACAAACAAAAGGCAACAAACCCAGACCCATGAAAATTGTATACCCATTAAATTACCTGTTGTTTTTTCACAAATTTGTAATTATAAATTTCTTTTTATGTATAAATAAATAAATAAAATAAATTGCGAGATAATAAAACAACTATTGAATTTTATCAAAAAGATACATAAAACAGAACGTCAACAAACTGAGTGCACTTTTTAAAACATTTAAAAAATCTGGCCTTTTAGGTACACACCACCTACTCCAAGGCTGGCAGGGAAAATATTAAGAAATGAGATAGAAATAATAGCTTACTTGTAAACACATTTCTTAGAATCGACGGGGTCCTTGACGAAGGGACAATCATATCTCTCCGCACAGGTGGGATTTTTCTCGCTATAGATGGGCTTGCATCCCAGCTCCTTGTAGTGACTGAAGGGCTCCGTACACTCCACCGGCTTGGACGGCTTCTCAGCAGCTGGGGTAGTGGACGTTATGTCAGCTCCTGAAATGTATTTATTTATTTATTTGGTTAACCCGAAAATTACGACCGATTTTGAACTTCAAATTAAATCATACATAAATTTAGAGTAAATAAACTTTATTAACCTTTCCCTTCCTGTGCTAAAAAAATCCGCGCATTCCGGTGCTGTGTATTCAATACACATGTAAAAATGAGCGATTTAAAATCGGAAAAATAATAATATTCATAGCCAATCGCTTAAATGAATTAAATTTGAAGTCAAAAGTGATAATATTTGAAATTTAATTGCTCAAAATATGAAAAAAAACTTCGGCCGACGTTCACAAAACGGGGGAAGCGACCACCTCAAATAGATGTCCGAAAGCTACTGAAGCGAGAGAAGCGAGCGAACTGAGATTCTATTTCTTGCGTTCCCATATACCGAAGTAAAGTGAGAGAGACGTAAATAGTGCCGCTTCCTCGCCCATAGCGGTTTTTAGAATCAATATACCTACGTCACACACTGGCACACGTTTGATTGTATTGGTGAATTTATTCCCGATTTTCACAAAATATCTCTGATGTGGCCGATAAGTGCTAATTAATATTAATATTATTTTTTCATTCAATGCGTAAATGTATTACGGAGGAATACCTAAAATCTGAACCCAGTATTTATTATATTTATAGAGATATTAAAGTTTTTAGAAGCAATGTGTACTAGTTACACATCACAGGGAAGGAAGGGTTGATCAAAGTAAGTGCCATTTGATTTTTGGCATTTTAGCAACGAATTACAGGCTTGTTGTCTACAGAATAAAGCTCAGGCGAAATAGAAACCAAGAATTATTTAAATAAATTTTCTGCTACTTCTTTGGTGTTGATTTTTTTCTGTCTTAAATAATTATCAAGGAACTTAAAAATGTAAAAATCGGCTGGCAATAGATCGGGTGAGTAAGGGGGATGAGGTAATATTTCATAACCTAACTCGTTATTTTTTTTTCTTCAGATCAATACGATTAAAAATGGATCATTACTGTTACGCAACAGCAACGAAGAACACACTTCGAAGTGACAATTTTTTGTAATCTTAAAGTTTACGTGAAACCTACTTATAACGTTTTTTTTATATTGCATTGTATTGCACTTTGCGTTGTATACAGTACAGCCTGACGGGCTTATGGCAATGTTGCAATCTCTTCCCAACAACTATTAAGATGTTAAAGGGGCCTTAAGTGAAAACCTGACTGGAATCCTTTAAAAAAAATCTGGACTCCAGCGTGATTCGAACTCGCAACCTCCGGGATGGGAGATAGGCGTCTTACGAACTAGGCGGTGGAGGTCGTTTTTAACCTTTCCAATTTTCTCTTAATGTACAGGAATTATATCAGCACCTATCTTCGTTGTGTGTTTTCTTCCTATAAAGCTTCGTATAGATTCGTCGTTTTCAACAGTAGCAGGACGTCCTAGACCCAGAGGTTCCCAACTCCGTGCCCGCGGGCACCATGGCGCCCGCAGAACGATTCGTATGTGCCCGCCACTATTCGACAGAGACAGAATTTTTTCATAAACATTAATTAAATTGTGAATTATTTTTATTTATTTGTAAAAGTTATATTTTTTTTGATTGCCTAAGTTTATTAAATACGTTCGAATGTTTGCGATATTGTATGTATGAGTGGTTCCTTTGCTGACAGTACTTGTCAGCAAAGGAACCACTCACAGATACTATATTTTTTTTATAAAATGTTTTCTTTGTATTTGTGTATTTTGTTTACTTTGTTTACGTTTTGTAAATACATTTCTCTGTGTGTTGCAATTTGATTTATTATTTTATTATTTTGAAACATTTTTGTTTATTATTTATTAATAAATTATGAATATAAGAAAATAAATTATGGGAAAATGAGAAGTTATGGAAGGAGTTTGTCGATTAAAAATAGGTGGTGCCCGCCACCCTACCGATATTTTAGAATGTGCTCTAGAGTACAAAAAGGCTGGGAACCCCTGTCCTAGACCTTCATCTTGAAGACTTACGTCCCCGTTCATAAACTTTTCACAACACACTGTTCGTTCAGAAGTTATCCTTTCGTCATGTTATAGTTTGCATATGATATAATATATTCGGTAATGTCGATACGATTGGAATGTGATAAAAATGCTCGACACACTCTCAACGATGGACTTATATTTATTATACTGGTATTAACGATGGACTTATATTTATTATACTGGTATTAACGATGGACTTATATTTATTATACTGGTATTAACGATGGACTTATATTTATTATACTGGTATTAACGATGGACTTATATTTATTATACTGGTATTAACGATGGACTTATATTTATTATACTGGTATTAACGATGGACTTATATTTATTATACTGGTATTAACGATGGACTTATATTTATTATACTGGTATTAACGATGGACTTATATTTATTATACTGGTATTAACGATGGACTTATATTTATTATACTGGTATTAACGATGGACTTATATTTATTATACTGGTATTAACGATGGACTTATATTTATTATACTGGTATTAACGATGGACTTATATTTATTATGCTGGTAACAAAATGTATTTATTATACTTGCATCAATATTGAGAACTTGTGAAATGCAGTTTAGTAATTGAATTGAGTAAGTGATGTCTTTTAAATACCTTGGAATGGATATTGATAGACATAATGGCATATATACTGATATAACAGAGCAGGTGAATAGAGCCTTTGCAATATTTGTAGGTTGTATTATAACGTATTTATTCTCTGATTTTTATTTCCTCTCCACCATCCCTTCCTTTGATTTATGATATCTCATTTTTCTTTTACTACGAGTATATTGTTTATAAATAATTCAAAATAAGTTTTCTGCGCTTTTCTTACCAAATATGTTTTCCTAAACATATGCGGGAAAGTACCTAATCTAATGGTCACGGCCGCTAGAGTGGGTTTCACGAGAGTTAGCACTGCTGGTCTAGGGTGACCATATTTTAATTTATTTTGTAATATATTTTTAAATATTGTCTATCTAATACTTTATATTCCAATAAAATAATAACCACAATAATAATATAATATCAGATTGAGGTATGTACCTAATGACAATTATGAAATTAATGGTCAATATGAAATCAAATTATTTATTCAATAGGCAAAGAAAATACAATTAACACCAATAAATGCTAGGACCAATTAAAAATGACTTATAACTATAGTTCGGAAATTCTAGGATGAGTCCTGTGACAGCTCACAAATTTGCCCCAATACAACCTTATGTAATGTATTTACCTAAATAATTTGCTATTTATTAGAATTGAGGCTTATATTAAAGTTGATAAAATAATTAAAATTACTGAACATCATTACAAGGTTGTATTGGGGCAAATTTGTGAGCTGTCACTGGACTCATCCTAAATTTTCCGAACTATAAGCATGCATTGTAAAAATAAATAAATGACCCTAAAAAATTATTTACATAGATATGCAATGCATATTTTCTGGTTACCTATCATTGTTTCATACCTTAATTCTAAGAAAACTATTCAGACCAATCTTAATTATCTACTGGTTCTTAAAATTAACAAACAATGCAACTATACAAACACCTACATTTATCATTTAATTTAAAAAAATTACACTATGATAGCTCGAATTGATATTTATTAAAAATTGATTGAGATCAGTAATTCATTGAATAATAAATAAAAATCAAGAAAATTTACTTCCTCACTAGTGTCCCGTCATTTCTTGATGTAATTATAAACATTCAAAATCACTTCTTTATAGATAGTATGTCCACACTATGATCTTCATTTTCCTAACTTCGTAACTTCAGACATTATGGTCACCGTATTTTTTATCAAACAAACGGATCACATCAACCAATTACGGCAAAGTTGAATGTCAGTTGAATACTAACGGATCACATCAACCAATCACGGCTAAATACTTACTAATACATCGATACGTTTTGTATATTACGCACTAAGCTTGCCAATGTGTTAAAAAGTGCAAACTCTCATGAAACCCACTCTACCTTTCTAACTATGCACTCAACTTTTATATATATATTTTGTAATATTTTTAATCTGTCAATAATGATGATTTCGAGTCCCGTGTTGGAGCGTTCTTGAGGAGAGTTTGTTCTCTTCAAGGGAGCTTCAACTCAGTTATAGTTCAAACTTTTGACAAAAAATGGTAAATTAGACTTTGATTTATTCTTCATAAAGACAGATAAAGCCTTGACAATGTTACTATCGCTATAACACTAGCCATGGTAGTTACGACATTTTCTCCTTTGTCCCAAACGTATTGTCAATTAGCTGGCATTGTGTAGAATTTCTCGCGAATAGAAAATCGAGAACACTTCGCTTGAGTGGGCACGGGACACAGGCAGGTGTCAGAGGTGCTCAAAGTGTGCACCCCGGGATATATGAAAAATTTTATAATTCCAGGCAATCTTAATTCAATCCAATACGGTCACAATAAAAGGAAACGGCATTTAACTTAAACATCGCGAATCTTTTAGTTCATGTGGTGTGGAACTTCTCCAGACCTGAAGTTACTTTATAAATATATTTACTGCGATGCGAGTCATTTTCCTTATTGCCGTGTCTTGATTTAAGAAAGTCAGGTGCTCTGTTCTCTCTACCTATCTTGACAGGGAAATAGCGCGGTGGTATATATGTATGTGACGTTGGACCTTAAGACCGCCATCGTTAATATTTTTTTCACCCTCATTAATCTGTTCACCGCGTTAAAAATCAAATTCCACGAATCCTGTGCGCGGCACAATTTCAGCGTTTTTTAATTTCTAAGTTTAAACACATATTTTGTTTAGAACCACTGATATTTGATTACAACACCAAGTAAACATGACACTTAAGTAATTTTCTGATAATAAATAATAGTCATTACTCTTAAGGAGACTCATTAAATAAAGGAGATAAACTTAACATTACGTAAAATAAACAAAGGAATGCTACGATCAAATCAATGCTTCATGACACTCACCCAATCAAATGCATATAGCACTAGTAATGTTTATTTACGTAAGAGAGACTTAGTAATGTTTATTTACGTAAGAGAGACTCATCGCAGGACTCGATCCGCGCGACAGGTCGTTAATGCTGGAAATATTGAGAAACCAAAAAAATTCGGCGCTCTGTTTATTCAACAATATCTCATAAACTAATATATTATTTGACAAGGTTTTCAGAGATGTCGCTAGAATAAAGATTATTTTAAATTTTAGTTCAATTTTTATTCCGGTTTTGTGTCATTTTTTTTAAGTATTTGTGATTTGAAACTTGGATTGTCGTCAGATCACAGGCGTTTGTGCTCCCCGCGGGGAACACGTTAAGGGGGTCTATATATTCTATATTCTACTCTAGAAATTTGAAAAATTGTTTTTTTTTTGTTTTTTACATATTCTTAAAGTTTAGACCTTTAAGAATATGTTCTCAAAAGAAAATTTTAAAATTCTCAATATTTACGAAGTTATAGCTATAAATGAGGCAGCAATTACGCCGCACCGGAATGACTCGGACAATAATCTCAAAACTTTAAACGCGTTTTTCTCGAAACTACTTTCAACCTGGTCGACATAAAATATCAAGTTCTATCCAACCGATTACCTTCAAATTTAGTGTAAAACTTTGATAAATGTTTTTGTATCGTTCCTACCAAGAAAAATTCAAAACCATATTTTTAATATTTTTTAAAAATTTTTAAAATGTGTAAAAAGGGTAAAAAAGTGGATTTTTTTTTTCACAGTCGCCATTTTACACCTTTTTTTTCTCTTTAGTACCAACTATAACGACATTATTTTTTATTAAGAAACTGTGTATGATTTTTATTTCGAATTTACGAAAGGGTTCCAATCATGTCGACCAGCTTACCCCTTTTTTTACAACGAGATAAAACAGCTGATAAATCTTGAATTTTTTTTTGTACATTCTCAAATCATCAATAAAGAAAATGTAAAAAAATGTGCCTATACGAAAAATATATATATATTTTTTTTATTTAGTCTGGAAATACGCCCGAAATTCACGCCTCTAGAGTAGAATAAGCCCTTAAGTGACGCCGCGATAAAAAATAAAGAAGTATTATCTCTTCTAGTGTACATCACGCTGGATGGGAACTCTTCCCCCCCCCCCCTTCACGCTGTTAAAGGGGTCGAACTAACTAAGAAAAGTTTCAATAGCGCTAGCATCGCAAAAGGAGCCAACATTTATTAAATCAAGGTAATCATTCTTCGCTTTATTAGTATTTTAGCAGTATTGTATTGAAAATCAAACAAATATCACTCATAACAAAACGTGAAACAGAAAACGAAGGTGACAATATCTAACTTCACTCATAAATTTGAGAAACGGTGAAAAGCAGGCAACAACACTGATTGGTAAAAGTCTTTATACCAATAAGGATGCCGTGGAACGAAAACAGTTTAAAGCCACTGGACTATTGGCTGAAGACAATTGAGTGTTTGAGTTCACATCGCATTATATTATTGTGTAATAATATGTACGTACAAAGGCCTTCGCAGGGTGAGAGCGTTGTTCCGGCGCAGTTAATTGTCAGATGTTGTTCGACACAAAGGCAATGTAAGAAGAAGGGGTTAGTGGTTTGATGGTTAACATATTCTTACACTCTAATGTAAAAGATATAACACGATAGTGTATCGGACGTATGCGTCATCATAAAAAGTTTGTTTTCTTGTTTGATATGTATAAATTCGTAGTTATATTATTTGGGTTTTTGTATGAGTATTTATGCTTGTTGGAGTCCGCGCTGCATCGCGACCGCAACGGAAATGAGACTTGTGCGCGGTCATCGCGAGACTATATCGCAGGCCGGCAGGCCTCTGCATGCGCAAAACTCCCTTAAATTGTGATATTTCGCGAGTTGTGACCGCAGGCAGAGGTAAAAACAGACGCTTGCGATGAGCGATTGACCACACATAAGAAGTGAAAAAGCCAAAATAAATCACTTCTCAATTCACTCTGCCTACTGTGTTTTATTTGCAATCATCTAGTACCTGCCTAAGAGGAATCTCTTCACCCTGCTACCTTTTCACCGATCTACGCCTTTGAACGTGAGCTGAATTCTCCGAGTATCGTGCAGCAGCCATCCACCTATGTTACAGTTCTTTGTACCGGTGCCGTACACGATAGTGTTAGCGGAGAATGAGGAAGAGTTTGATAAGTAAATTGTACGATAAATGAAAAGAGAATTAATTAATGTTGCGAATTCCAAAGGTGATAGAAAAGTGTGAAGGAAAAATTAAATGAGAGATATGGGTGCGTAATGGAAGATTAAATCACGTTGAGGTTTTGAGCACGTGGGACAAATGAACGAAGAAATAACAACTATACAAACAATGCAAAAGTGAATGGAAGATGTGGTAGAGAAAAATCAAGGAAAGTGTGATCAAGTAAACGATATTTTGTATCGAGATAGCAAAGTCTAACACTAAGGAGTAGACCATTCCCCGCCACGGACTAGCAACGGCAAACTTCTCTCTCTCTCTCAATCAAGAAATAGTCTTGAAATATAACGGAATGTTGCACACAACTTCAGGAATACCAAAAAAGCCGAAAATGACGTTTTGCATGTTGCTGGAGCTGTGCAAAATATTCTGACAATCTGTAATCAATCCAATTTATATACAAGTAGAAATATATACAAGTAGAAATATATACAAGTAGAAATATACGAGTATACAAGTAGAAATATATACGAGTACAAGTAGAAATATATGCAATCTATATAAATAAAAATGTAAATGTTCGTATATTGAAAATCTCTAATCTCCGAAAGTTCTTCACCGATTGCTTTGAAATTTTGACAAAAGGATTGCATTCGTATACGAGAATGTTTATATATGTTTATTTATATACAGATGTATATAAAAAAGTTTATAAATCAGAAAAAATAACGTTTGCGTCTCAGAGACATCAAAAATATTGTATACCCACAAGCATTGGGAAATTAAACATATTAGAAACGTGTGCTTTCTCTTTTCTTTATTTTCCATTTAACCAGACTGAGACACAGCAACGCGTGGCCGGGCACAGCTAGTAAGAAATAAAATAACAAACGACAAGTTCTTGGTCATCAGCTTTATAGTATCAGAAATTTTGCCCCACTGTCTTCAGCAGGTTTCTTGATGGTATCCTTCAATTGTCAAATATGCCTTATACGCAATATAACAATGGAAGTGGATTACGTGACAGGATAGGCAAAGGAATGTGATGAAGTGATGAGGTCACTAAGATATTTGATTTTGATAATAGCAGACGTTCAATGTCAAGTACTTATTCTTAAAATATTTTAATTATAGAATCAAATATAATAACAATCTAAAATAAATTGATAAAAACTAACGACATATACAATACACTAATCAAGCCTAATCTATTGATGACCTCCGTGGACAAGTTTGTAAGACATCCGGGGGATTCGAGTTTGATTTCCGATGGTAGTAAAAAAAAGTGCAGTATTGTGTTGGTGGTCACCTTGGTGTATGAAAGCAGAAAAAGATCTAAGAAAACTTAATGAAACAGAGAATCAACTTCCATGAGCTGGATATTTTTGGTCATGGTGCCAGAATGTTGAATTATCAAGATATTCTTCTTCAAACTCCATTAATTAATGTAAAAGGAAAAATAAATTAATAAAACACTTATTTTATATTTTTGTGTTCACCGCCGGTTTATTTTTGGGTTTACTACCGGTTTCGAAGACCACCGTCTTTATCGTCAGGTGAAGATAAACTAAATTACTAAAAATACATTTCCTGTACATGTGTAAATAATGTAAGAGAAATTAGGTAGAGGGAGAAAAGTGGGGAGAGGTGTGATTCAATGATAAATGGGGCGGGGAAAAAATGAAAATGAAAATGAATCTTTTGGGCAGGCTAGGGTTTCCCCGCCCCATTTACCATTGAATCACATCTCTCTCCGTACCTCATTCCTCTTATATTATTTACACTTGTACAGGAAATTTATTTTTAGCAATTTAGTTTATCTTCACCTGACGATGAAGACGGTGGTCTTCGAAACCGGTAGTAAACCCAAAAATAAACTAGTGGTGAACACGAACATATAAAATCAGTGTTTTATTTACTTATTTTTCCTTTTACATAAAACATGGCACCACAAAGTGAAAATATAGTCTTTTCGAAGATTCAAGAAATCCATTCATGAATTTTATTTTAAAGGTTTCATTTTTTAATTAATTAAGTGATCAGGGATGTATGTGAACTTAAAGCTGATGTATTGAGTAAGGTGAAGAAGATAACTCTAAGATGGTTAAGGCATCTTGAACGAATAAATGAAGAAAGACTAAGAAAATAAATATATATGATATATTGCCAATGTGAGTGGAAGGTGTGGTAGGGAAAAACTAACTAAAGTTAGATGAAGTTATAATATTTTGAAAGACGGAAATGTGACAAGTATGAGAAATCATAGACATTGTATGAGAAGATGCTGGCACTCTGTCCTCTGAGCCTAGCCCAACAAGAAACTGACATTTTCTTCTTCTCAGTGTCATGTCAGGTCCCCCCCCCCCCAACATTGAATATCACCTGAAAGTAGGCATATTTGTCCCTGGCAGCCCGAAAAAGATCCCTAACGCTCCTTATACCAGTCCAATCACGTATGATATATTGCGGAGCCAGGAGATTTGCCTACTGCCAACACCTCTTCGACCCTCTATTTTGCCTTGGATGATCACATGCAGTAATTTGTACTTTTCTCCTCTAAGTACATGACCCAAGTAGGACACCGTTCGGATTTTAATATTAGTCAGCAACTCTCTATCAACTTTGGCTCTTTGAAGAACCCTTGTGTTGCTGACCATATCCGTCCAGGGTATCCGTAGCATTCTCCGGTGCATCCACATTTCGAATGCTTCCAGTCAGTTCATGGTACCAACTTTGAGGGTCCATGATTCCACTCCATGCAATAAACACTGACCAAACGTAGCATTTGACTAACCGTTGTCGAAGTTTCAAGTTTATCATATATTATCATCGCAGAAGCTGACATGATGGTACGTATTTTATTTATCATATGTATGTATTATTATTGTGTAATGTATCCCTACCAATGTAAATATGCTAATCTTATCATAAACTCTTATCCACTTCCAATAAATATTATAAGTTATCATGCAAACCAATGTTAAACTTAACTCAATGTATTATGTTTAAATTTATTATCTTGTTGGCGGTTTACTATCCAAATTCAATAAAGATTTGGTATCACTAAACGGAAGTAAACTGCAAACGAGATAAATCGCCTGATATCGATTTGACCTTAAGGGCAACGATAACATACCCGAAAAAATCCTTCTTAATCTATCTAAGAATCGTGCGTATAGTTATCTTTGCTTTAAATAGGACGTCATATCAGAGGCAGCAATCATTATTCTTAAAACCACTACGATGTTAACATCATCGTTATTATTACTTCTATAATACTGTTAATATTATACTTCAATGTAATTCAACGATTATACAAATAAAATTACACAGTTGAAATTCTAAAAGTGTTTTCGTTGCAAAAGTCCATAACAATTGGAAACTAAAAAGGACTTTTACAATATGATTTATTAGATTAATTTTATGTATAAGTTATGTGGTCATAATTATTCATGGGATGTTTGGCAAACATCTACAAGAAGTTGCCTGTGGGCCTAGTTCAATTGCAATGTCAACATTTACGAATTCTTCTCAATAAACACATCGTCAGGAGCATTGAACTTTATGGTCTGAGGAAATCACGATATCTTTCAAAATACGTTATGGAAGTATTATCCTTAGATACGAAACTTATTTACAATATAACCTTGGGTGGCTGGTAGAAAGTGTTGTATAGCAAAAAGGCCATCAGATGTATCGTGTTTAACGATGAAGAGGTGTTAAAAAGGATATAAAAAATAAGCAATATCACAATCGCGATATACGAGAATCGAATCGAATCGAAACAAGAATCGAATCACCGACCGATATTGCTCTTTTTCCATTTTTCTCAAATCCGCGGACACGCTCGCTTCCACACGCGGTCAAAACAAAACTACGCGTCCGATTCGGCTGAAATTTTGACAGTAGCTGTCAACGAAAATGTACTACGCGATAGAAAATTTCTCTTGCGATAGTAGTGCCATCGGGCGGTGAGGCTAAGTACTTATCGGACCGCCCTCGTATACCTATTGGAGTAGACAGAGATAACAGATCATCACGACGACCTCCGTGACCTAGTTGGTAAGACGTCTGTCTTCCGACTCGGAGGTTCGAATTCCGCTGGAATCCAGTTTTTTTTTTAATAAAGTTTCATAGTCTGGTTCTCACTTAAGACCTCATAAACATCTTTCTGGTTGGCTGGAGGAGACTTTACATATACTTTTTCATACTTTGTTAACTCTCCTGTCGGCGGCCGTAGTCTAACGGTTAAAATTCACACTATCACTGCGAACGCCCAGGTTAAATCCTTAGCGGATTCACTTCCGGACTGGTTTAACTCTTAGACCGTTTTTCAACTGAATATATGTTTTTCTGTAGTTTATATTTTGCTTATCATTAATTCTTACGGCGCTGTATTCACCGGACTCAAAATTCTAACTAGAATTGTCGGTTTTATTAATATTTTTTGCTGAATTATTTGGTTCAAATTGGAAATATTACTATTTTAATGACCGATAAAAGGCCATTCACTGTACTAAATAAATAGATAATAGGAGAGTATACATGACGATAATATGAGAGTAAATATGTATGGATGTGGAAGAAGCAAAATAGTTTTACCAGGATATCTTCTTCTCAGTGTCATGTCAGGTCTCCCCAACGTTGAATATCACCTGAGAGTAGGTAACTTTGTCCCCGGCAGCCCGAAAAAGATCTCCGATGCTCCTTATACCAGTCCAATCACGTATATTGCGGAGCCAGGAGATTTGCCTCCTACCAACACCTCTTCGACCCTCTATTTTGCCTTGGATGATCAGGTGCAGTAATTTGTACTTTGCTCCTATAAGTACATAACCCAAATAGGACACCTTTCGAATTTTAATATAAGTCAGCAACTCTCTATCAACTTTGGCTCTTTGAAGAACTCTCGTGTTGCTGACCATATCCGACCAGGGTATCCGTAGCATTCTCCGGTGCATCCACATTTCAAATGCTTCCAGTCGGTTCATACTACCAATTTTGAGGGTCCATGATTCCACTCCATGCAATAACACTGACCAAACGTAGCATTTGACTAACCGTTGTCGAAGTTTCAAGTTTAGATTATCATCGCAGAATACGCTTCTTATTTTATTAAAAGCCGCACGAGATGATTCAATTCTGCACTTGACTTCGGTTTCTGGGTTGAGGTCTTCCACTAGGATACTTCCGAGGCATTTAATTTTTTATATAAAAACCAGGATATTATGAATTAGAAATTTATTATCTCTGCCTATCCCAATAGGTATTTTTATTTATTTAATTATTTATTTAGCACTTTTATTTCAAATACAATCTGGCGGGATTATTGCCAGGCGATAATCTCTTCCAGCCAACCAGACATAAGTAAATGAAGCAAGTTACGTGGTCGCATAAATCATTCAAATGACTATCCATCCCCACGAAATCCATAAACATATACGTGAGCACATGCCCACGAACCCCACAAAGACGGACAGTCACCTGAACATTATTTTTCATACAAAGTGAGATATCATCAATCAAAAGGAAAGGAAGGGATGGTGGAGAGGAAAGGAAAAGAAAAATCAGGAATGAAACACGTTATTTTACTGACTAGAAATTAAGAGGTTTTTCAGTCGTCTCTTAAAGCATGCCAAGGACTGAGCGACTCTTATATTGGTTTGTAACTGATTCCAGAGTCTCACTGCATGGACAGTAAAGGACGACGTAAAGAAAGAGGAGCGGTGAACTGGATAGGCCAATAGACAATCTCTGTTTGAGCGTAGCGCTAATCCATGATTGGAAAGACGTTGAAAATTTTCGGCGACATAAAAGGGGGCGGCGGGACAGTTAAGGATATTATACAATAGACAGTATGTAAATTTGGCATCTATTTCTAACATTCAAGCAGTTCAATGCCTTCTGGTATGAAGTTATATGTACATGGTGTGATATTGCTAATGATGGCGATGACTGTCTCGGGCATATTTCAAGAGAGAGGAATAATTTATGAACACACCAACAACCAATCGTGAAAATCCGGCTTAATTATTATTACTTATCATAAAAACCTGAATAAAAAATATTATGTACAATCGAATTCTTTTTTTTTCTATAATCACTAGTCAACTTGAGTGTTTTGTTGTGATCTGTTTATTTAAGTCTACACAAGAATTATTTTAGTGTTTTTTTTATAAATATAAACCGGTCTTTAAAGCCGAATTGCTATAAAACCAGGGCTGTAAAGTCGGAGTCACGCAGTCGATTGATTTTTTGTGGAGTCGAAATCACAGTTGAAGTCGGGAGATGATAATCTAAATGCGAGTCCGACTTCAAAAATTTTACATTTTTTAAAACTCTACTTAAAAATAATTTTGAAATTATGAACTATGCACCATCTAGTTACAAATAGCGTATAGTATAATAAGGAATTTTTTTAAAGATTTTTAAGTAATTTAAGAGAGATGTTATAAAAAAGTCTAGGCTCGTTTCATAATAATCCTCCGGTCGAGATACACCCCACCAATATAGGGCAAACCCACCGCGAGGACATCAGATGTTTTTTAGCCCCCATCATATGGAAGAAATCGCCAATATATGTAAAATGGTGATGTAAATAAATATTTTACATATTGAAAACAATGATGTTTGTAAATCATTCATAAAGTGTGGAATAAATATTTCATACATGGAAAATAGTGATTCGCTAAACTCGTTCATATATGGAATAATTTGTTCAAATATATCAAAAATGGTGATGTATAAACTCGTTTACAAATCTGTCATGTGTAGAGTAAATTGTTCAAATATGGAAAATACTGACGTATAAACTCGTTCATATATCGAGCATGTGTTGAATAAATCTTTCACATTGAAAATAGTGATGTATAAACATTTTGTAGTGTATAAACGTTCATTAATCAGTCATATATAGAATAAATTGTTCCTAACATATATGGAAAAAAGTGATGATAAACTTGTTAATAAATCAGTCATATATGTGGAATAAATTGTTCATTTGTTATGTATAGAAAAAATGTTTTGAATATGGAAAACAGTTATGAAAATAGTAATGTATAAACTCGTTTATAAACAAGTCATGGATGGAATAAAATGGAATATAGTGATGTGTAAACTCGTTCATAAATCAGTCATACATACGGTATAGAATAAATCGTTCATATATGGAAATCAGCGATATAAAAGTTAGTTGATAAATCAACGGCAAAATAAAATAAAAATGCAATTTTCTTGGAGATAATCGAACCTTTTAGAGTGGTTACTGATAATACAACAATAACTCGGCCAGAATGCTAAAAATAAATATATTATTGTGTAATTTTGTTTACCAATTTCATATAAATCTTGATTGGTGTCAACACGTCACTCAAAAAAAGATTAGATGTAAAATGAAACAGGTCTCAATTATGAAACTAGGTTTTTATCTCTCATACACGTTTGTTTATTACATTCTCTCGGTTTTCAGCACTGCACATTTGTAATCAATCCACATTTGCATACAAGTCTGTTTGCTGGATTCAAAAACCGAGTCTTAAATATCGACATTCAAATATTCCACTACATTCGTAGATCGTTCAATATTTTATCATTTATCTGTTTAATTATATTTGATATAACTATAAAAGATGCTGGGTTACACGAGAATAGACAGCAAACTCATTGAATATATTTGATTAAACAATTTTAAAAATAATGTTGAAACCGCCAAACAATCAAAACGGAGTTGGACAATTTATATTACCAATTATAGGTTAAGGGTCTTTCAAATTGAGCGGTTTTTTTAATTTGTGGATAAAACACAGATGGTGTCGCGAACTTGCCTGGGTGTTGTGACATTTGAGAAGTATAAAGTATGACATTTATAAAAACGGAGTCGTATACAATACAACAACGCTTTCAAATTGTTGAATTATTTTATGTATTGTAATCTCCGGAAACGGTGATGTTAATTGGCCACCAAGATCATGTGATCTGACACCGTTGGACTATTTTCTCTGGGGTTACGTGAAAAGCCAGGTCTATAAAAATGACCCCAATCAATTCCTAAGCTGACGGACGAAATTATTCGCTTTATTGGTGAGTTAGAAACGCAATTATGCCAAAATGTCATCGAAAATTTTGACAAAAGAGTAGACATCTGTAGAGCTGGAAGAGGTGGACATTTGGCGGAGATTTGTTTTTGTGTTTAGCCCTTTAACGGGCATAAGCAGAAATCGGTCGCATATGCGACCACCCTTATGGTTATACTTATAAGGATTCATTTTCTTAATGAAACGTGTTTAAGTAACACAAATGTCAAATTGGCAAATGTAGTGGACGGGCAGAGGTCTTATTTAAGACGGATCATCGTGAAGTTAGCTGCATGTTCAGTAGCAACGATCTAAACATCGGTCAATTTATTGTCAAATATGTAAATAGTTATTATAAGTAAATCACCATTCATTATATCTCATATAAGAATTGTATTTTCTAATACAACCTTAACTTAGATATTATTACCTAAACATTCATTGGTCACTTTTGCGGCCACTGACATCACCCCTAAAATGGGCACAGGTCTCATATGCGACCGCCTCATTTCCAAAAAAAAAAATTTTAAAACACATTTTCGAAGAAATAAAGTTAATTTAATACACATAATAATGATTTATTCAACAAAAAACTCAATATCTCAAAAATAAAAACTTGCCCTATAAAGGGTTAAACGTCATACAGTATACTTCAATGACCAATAAAAAGTTTTTAGAAATCAAAGCAAATTGTGTGTTTTATTCTAGAATTAAAAAAATGGAATAAAAAAAACTGCTCAATTTGAAAGACCCTTTAGAACGTATGTCCTCATCCAGTGGTACCAGAGAGGAACTAAAAGCCTTAATTACACTGGGTGTATGATATACGTGAGGTGCATGGCCGCGCGGTAACGCGCTGAACTTCCGTTCGGAAGGTTGCCTGTTCGATCCCCACGCTGTGCTACTCCCCTCGAATGACATGCATTTATTCCGCCTAGTATTCGGGGGTATAAAGATATATTTAACGTTGGTCATAGATATTCTTTCAAAAAAGAAAAAAAAACTTTCCAATCGTCTCACTTCAAGTATGTTTCGGATCCGGTATAGCTGTGTGGTCGGTGTGTTTGCTGGTGTGCAACTGCTTACTCCCTTAAAAGAGGGGAGAAAAAAAAAGATAAAAAAAACTACACGACACAGCTTCCCTTTTCAACTAAATGAACGTTGGAATGGCGAGGGGAACCTTGACAACGAGGCACTGCAACAACGATGATATACGTAAACTAGGTTAATGATTTTGGAGTTTAGATTGGCATATATATTCATAAGTGAACTAATAAAAATGCTGAAAATGTATGATGATTATATATATATATATATTTTATCCTTTTTGCACGGAGTTCTCCTGTTACACAAAGAGGGTCTGCTTCTAGTGTTAGGAAGAATATCAGCCAGGATTCTTTTCATTGTGCTAGGCGGTACCGAGAATATATCCACAGTGCCATTCAGTTGGTTCAATATCTCTATACCACGTGTGACTGAATGTTTAGCCATGATATTCGTCCTGTAAGTTGGTATGTAGAACAGAGGGTGATTCCTTGCACGGCTATATTTATTAGGTACATATAAACTTGGTGCTTCTAGAATCGCGGGACAGTTAAAGCAACCTTGGAAAACCTTTATTAGGAATATCACAATGGATTCTTGCCTTCTTGTTTCGAGGCTTCTATAGTTATACACCGTGAGAAGTTCGGCATGGTGAGCATATTTTGGGTAATCGCCCTCTGTTCTGTACCATAGAGTTTTTTGTATTTGTTCTATATTGTTTTTATATTTGAGCTGATGAGGAGCCCAAACCGTAGATGCATATTCTAATTTGGTTCTAATTAGATAATTATATAAGTTTCGGAGGATATCGGTGCTGTTAAATTCTCTTGATATTCTCATTATAAAACCGAGTAGATATACCTTCTTCAAGAACTGGGCACCTACGCAGAGGTTTATTTATTTATTTAACACTTTTATTGCAATACAATCTGGCGGGATTATTGCCAGGCGGCAATCTCTTCCAACCAACCAGACAAAAGTAAATGAAGCAAGTTACGTGGTCGCATAAATCATTCAAATGACTATCCATCCCCACGAAATCCATAAACATATATGTGAGAACATGCCCATGAACCCCACAAAGACGGACAATCACCCGAACATTATTTTTTATATGAAGTGAGATATCATTAATCAAAAGGAAAGGAAGGGGTGGTGGAGAGGAAAGGAAAAGAAAAATCAGGAATGAAACACGTTATTTTACTGACTAGAAATTAAGAGATTTTTCAGTCGCTTCTTAAAGCATGCCAAAGACGGAGCGAGTCTTATATTGGTTTGTAACTGATTCCAGAGTCTCACTGCATGGACAGTAAAGGATTACGTAAAAAAAGAGGAGCGGCGAACTGGAAAGGCCAATAGAAAATTTATGTTTGAGCGTAGCGCTAATCCATGATTGGAAAGACGCTGAAAATTTTCGGCAAGATAAGAGGGGGCGGCGGGACAGTTGACGATATTATACAATAGAGACAGTATGTGAATTTGGCGTCTATTTCTAATATTCAACCAGTTCAATGCCTTCTGGTATGAAGTTTATTATATTAAGAAATCTGTAACAGAGTGAAAGGTTTAAAAATCACTCACCATTCGTCCCCGACAGAGCCAAAAGACATACAAACAACACAGCTGTTAGCGTCATTGCGGAAGATCCAGGTGGAATATATTCTTTGCAGATATCAAAACAATAACAATAAAGCTGCTCTCGGCTTATCACAGCGGGATATGCGCGGCGCAGACGTGCTCTGTGACGAGCGATAAGTACTGAACTGAAATGGCAACCGGTCTCGGTTGACAGTTTTTATACAGAGGTGTACTTGCTGATTGTGTGTGTTTACACGGGATACATCCGTATGTCATGTCATATATTGATGATTGGGTGATATGAGAGATAAATGCAAATATTAGACATAGTTGAGTTTTTGACACCAAGTGATAAGTGCAAAATTGTAACAAATCGATTTTCTTTTAATTATCAGGTAAGTATCGAAAATAAATTATGCGATATCCAATTTCATGGTGACACAAAAATGTAGAACGAAAAGTATATGCGATTTGATAAATTAATGATGTAAAGAAAGTGAATCTACCCCATGGTTTTTAACTTTTCCCTTCTTGTTTTTCCCTTCACTTTTTCCTTTCTAAAAAAATCCGCGCGTTCCGGTGCTGTGTATTCAATACACATCAATACACATGTAAAAATGAGTGATTTAAAATCGAAAAAATAAGAATATTCATGGCCAATCGCTTAAATTAATTAAATTTGAAGTCAAAAGTGATAATAATTAAAATTTAATTGCTGAAAACATGAAAAAAACATTGGCCGACGTTCACAAAATGAGCGAAGAGACCACCTCAAATGGATGCCCGTGAGCTACTGAGACGGGATTCGGTTTTGCGAACTGAGATTTTATTTCTTGCGTTCCCATATACCGAAGTAGAATGAAAGTGAGACGTCAATAGTGTCGCTTCCTCACCCATAGCGGTTTTTTAGAATGAATATACCTACGTCATACACTGGCACACGTTTGATTGTATTGGTGAATTTATTCCCGATTTTCACAAAATATCTCTGATGTGGCCGATAAGTGCTAATTATTATTAATATTATTTTTTTCATTCAATGCGTAAATGTATTACGGAGGAATACCTAAAATCTGAACCCAGTATTTATTATATTTATAGAGATATTAAAGTTTTTAAAAGCTATGTGTACTAGTTACACATTACAGGGAAGGAAGGGTTAACCAGAAGGCTCAAATATTAAGAAGACAGTTTTGTATCCAGTCCATGCTCTTCAGCGCGTCCTTATCATAAATTCGGATTTGTTGAGGAGTATCATACGAATAAATAAATAAAAACATGAAGAAATCGAATGACGTATAGCGATAGGAAACAAAGTCAAGAAGCCATTACAACGTGTATACTCGAATTGGTCAATATCAAAATCTGCTAAGATGTTAGTCCAAAACAATATTTTAGTACCAACTTTGATGTATGAATGTAAATGACCCGAATAAATACTGTAGAAATTTATACACTGAGAAGAATTCGTGGGGGGAAATGTATGACAGAATACAGAATAAAGTGATTAGGGATGAATGTGAACTTAACCTTTCCTTCCCTGTGTTGTGTATCTTCTACACGTTGCTTCTAATAACCATCAATATCTCTATAAATATTATAAATACAAGGTTAAGATTTTAGGTATTCCTCCATAATATATTTACGCATTGATTTAAAAAATAATATTAATAATAATCAGAATTTATCGACTACATCGTAGGTGTTATGTAAAGATCGAAAACAAATTCGCATTTAAACGCTGCGAGTGCCTCGTCTTGACGATAGGTGAAGATTATGCGGGAAGCGCGACACTATATTCGCATCTCACTCTTGCATACTCCACTGAATTGCGAGGAGGTCAATTGTCTCAATCGTCGCAAGCGTAAGCCAAGCCGGGGTACCGCTCCGCGCCGCAGTATCTTCTGGACTTTCAAATAGATTAGACCTACGCCCGTTCCATGAGCGTTGCCAGATGGGTTTTTAATGTTTTCAGCAAATAAATCTCAATTATTATAATTTTTAACTTCAATTATAATAAATTAAGGGGATTATCTATGAATGTTCTTATTTTTCCGATTTAAAATCGCTAATTTTTGATCGCGTACTCACTACCCAACACCGCAGCGCGCGTTTCAATTTTAGCACCGTAAGGGAAGGGTTAAGGCTGATGTATTGAGTAAGATGAAGAAGAGCACTCTCTCAGAACAAGTGTGAGTGAAAGGTATGGTACAGGAAGATATTTAGAAAGAAGGAAACGTAGAAAGTCAAAGAAATCGTAAGAGTTGTATGATAAAGTGTATGAATGAGGAAGAAGCGAAGGATATGTCAACATAGGATAGCCTGGCGCTCTATCTTCATGATGTGCTATTGGAAAAAATAATCTTTTTAAGTTTGGAGATAATTTTTCACTTCAGAGTCTTCCGGAAAGTTACATACATATTATCAAAGTTAGCAGTTTTCCTTTGGGTAGGCAGAAAGGACATAGTGCCAGACTTTCCTATCATGATTCACATCATTAGTCTACTCCACATCCATACAACTTCTACGATTTCTCTAACTCTCTACACTTCCTTCTTTCAAAATATCATTCCCTTGATCTAACAATACTTTCCTTGCTCTTTCTCTCACTCGCCTTCCACTCACATTTGCACTATATATTTATTTTATTAGTCTTTCTTCGTTCATTCGTTCCACACACCAACTTGTGGAAAGAATGTTGCAGTACTTTCCGTACGGCGCTCTGCCCTCTCTGCCTTCCCCAACAGGGAAATGACGTGATTGTATATATGCACTTATAATATATTAAAATCTAATAGTCTTTTTCTTCATAATATGATATATTTGTCATTTTTTAATACTCTATAATTTTTTGTTCATTATAAATATTTAAATATTATACCTGATTATAATTTTGTATTTTTCCTGTGCATTGGTATATCGCGATGTCGCCCTTAAAAAAAGTAGCTCAAGAGTAGAAAACACGTTAAAAGGTTGGTGTAGAAAAAAATGTTTGAGAATTATCTTCAAATAGTTATTTCTCCCAATTTTATTTTACAACTAGGTGAAACAGTAGGTGTAAATGGAAATTAATCTCCATTGAAACGATATCTATTATAGTATTTTTCGCCTTGAGATTCGCGTACATTATTATAAATTTATTAGTGCCCGCACAATTTACCACAACGTTGGGGTATCTGCAATATACGATTATAAACCCATTCTTACGTAGGTTAAAACCCAATTTAGCATTAAAATCCAATAAATTATATGACATGGGAAATACGTGATAGTTTGGCAAGTGCTTATCCTTACTTTCCTAATGCTCTTCTTTTGAGGTTCCTTAGTACATACATACATACACGTATCATTCCTTGACCTCAGTACATACTCGTACATACACGTATCATTCCTTGACCTCAGTCATATCATACATACACGTATCATTCCTTGACCTCAGTTATATCATACATACACGTATCATTCCTTGACCTCAGTCATATCATACATACACGTTATCATTCCTTGACCTCAGTACATACTCGTACATACACGTATCATTCCTTGACCTCAGTCATATCATACATACACGTATCATTCCTTGACCTCAGTCATATCATACATACACGTATCATTCCTTGACCTCAGTACACACATACACGTATCATTCCTTGACCTCAGTACATACATACACATATCATTCCTTGACCTCAGTACATATCATACATACACGTATCATTCCTTGACCTCAGTACATACATACACGTATCCTTCCTTGACCTCAGTACATACATACACGTATCATTCCTTGACCTCAGTATATACATACACGTATCATTCCTTGAGCTCAGTACATACATACACATATCATTCCTTGACCTCAGTACATATCATACATACACGTATCATTCCTTGACCTCAGTACATACATACACGTATCCTTCCTTGACCTCAGTACATACATACACGTATCATTCCTTGACCTCAGTATATACATACACGTATCATTCCTTGAGCTCAGTACATACATACACGTATCATTCCTTGACCTCAGTACATACATAACATACACATATCATTCATTGACCTCAGTACATACATACACGTATCATTCCTTGACCTCAGTATATACATACACGTATCATTCCTTGACCTCAGTACATACATACACTCTGCGTCTCCTGGTATACGTTGTCAAACTCGTTCGAGGAGTTGTGAGCTGCTCAGCATTACTACAAAGATTAGCGTTAAATGTTCTTAACAATTACACTAGACTGCGTCGGCAAGAACTGTTCTCAATAACATACGCAAGAACGGGTCTTCCAGCCGCTATGCCTGTTGGAAGGGCCTTAACTCTTTTGAACGGGACTGCTTCGGATATTGACATATTTCATATCACATTACCAAAAGCAAAAGTAAATTTTCTTCTAAGATTGAGCGCGTTACAAAGCACTCATCCACGAACTTAAGTGACTTTGAATGTATGTGTATGCTTGTGTGTATATATGTATGCATATACTCGTACATTATTTTTTATTTTATATATTTTTTTATTCTATATAATTTTTCTTTATTTTTAATGTTAACACTTCTTGTATTTTTCAAAGTAATTGGGCTAAGCCTCTTTTGAGAAAATAAATAAATATCATTCCTTGACCTCAGTACATATATAGTAAATACATACACATATTATTCATTGTAGGTCCTTCATACGCGAATGTATGTAAATATTAAATAACCAGGGTGACATAACATATCCTTGCTTTACCCCTTTTGAAATATAAAAATATAATTGTTTTATACTGTAACTATTTCTTTTAAGCTTTGTATTATATATGATTTGGTCAATCTGAAATGGTATTAAATGAAATCAGCATTGAGTAGATTTTGTAAAAACAATGGGAAAAGAAATGAGAACACAAGAAAATAATGCGGATTGAAAAGTATGCAGTGTTAAAGGGGAAGAAATGAACTTTGAGATGGTATTAAATTAAATGAGCATTGGTAAATACTGTAAAAAACCATAGGGAAATAAATGAGGACTCAAAGAAAATAATACGGATTGAAAAAGTATGCAATGCAGGAAATAGACGCCAAATTCACATACTGTCTCTATTGTATAATATCCATAATTGTCCCGCCGCACCCTCTTATCTCGCTGAAAATGTTCAGCGTCTTTCCAATCATGGATTAGCGCTACGCTCAAACATAAATTGTCTATTGGCCTTTCCAGTTCACCGCTCCTCTTTTTTTACGTCGTCCTTTACTGTCCATGCAGTGACACTCTGGAATCAGGTACAAACCAATATAAGACTCGCTCCGTCCTTGGCATGCTTTAAGAAGGGTGAGTAATTTTCAAACGTTTCACTCTGTTACAGATTTCTTAATATATTGTAATACATTTTATACCAGAATGCTTTGAACTGATTGAATGTTAGAAATAGACGACAAATTCACATACTGTCTCTATTGTGTAATATCTTTAATTGTCCCGCCGCCCCCTCTTATCTTGCCAAAAATTTTCAGCGTCTTTCCAATCATGGATTAGCGCTACGCTCAAACAGAGATTGTTTATTGGCCTTTCCAGTTCACCGCTCCTCTTTTTTTACGTCGTTCTTTACTGTCCATGCAGTGAGACTCTGGAATCAGGTACAAACCAATATAAGACTCGCTCCGTCCTTGGCATGCTTTAAGAAGCGACTGAAAAAACTTTTAATATCTACTCAGTAAAATAACGTGTTTCATTCCTGATTTTTCTTTTCCTTTCCTCTCCACCATCCCTTCCTTTCCTTTTGATTAATGATATCTCACTTTATATAAAAAATAATGTTCGGGTGATTGTCCGTCTTTATGGGGTTCGTGGGCATATGCTCACGTATGTGTTTATGGATTTCGTGGGGATGGATAGTCATTTGAATGATTTATGCGACCACGTAACTTGCTTCATTTACTTTTGTCTGGTTGGTTGGAAGAGATTGCCGCCTGGCAATAAGCCCGTCAGATTGTATTTGCAATAAAATTGTTAAATAAATAAACAGGAATATGGCGTTATGGTGATTAAGATTATTTCTCTCAATTGTTGAAATTATCTTGACATATTTATTTTTATCACATCAAAAACCCTTATTAACAGCAAGTATGAAAAAAAACTAAAGTGAAAAATTAACAAATATATTTAATTTATAAATAAGGCTATGAATTTGTTATTAGCATTTGATGGTTGATTGATTGGCAATAATTAGTGTGTGTCGATTATTTGCCATTGTGACTGTGTCTGGCATTTGCTAAAGATAGCGCCGCCACCTATAACAGTTGAGAATTATTGATCCAGTGCTAATGGGATATTACAAGAAGGAAGTTGAAGGTGATTGGCGACACTCGGCCACAGAAATCTCATTGTGGTTTATTAATACTTAGGGGTAACCATCGTTTGAAATATTTTCAGACGAACATGTTAAAATTTACAGAGGAACACGGAAAATATACAGAGAAACAGGTTAAAATATACAGAGTAACAAGAGAAAATATACAGAGGAACATGTAAACATATACAAAGAAACATAAAAATACATACAGAGGAACATGCAAACATATACAAATGATTAAAATACATACAGAGGAAGATGTAAATATATACAAAGGAACATAGAAAATATACCGAGGAACATGGAAAACATACAGAGGAAGATGGAAAATATACAGAGGAGCATGTAAAATATATAGAGGAACATGGTAAAATATTTATTGGAACATGGAAAAACATACAGAGGAGCATGTAAAATATACAGATGAACAAGAAAAAATATGCAGAAGAACAAGTAAAAATATACAGAGGAACATGTAAACATATACAAAGAAACATAAAAATACATACAGAGGAACATGCAAACATATACAAAGGATAAAAATACATACAGAGGGAGATATAAATATATACAAAAGAACATAGAAAATATACCGAGGAACATGGAAAACATACAGAGGAAGATAGAAAATATACAGAGGAGTATGTAAAATATATAGAGGAACATGGTAAAATATTAATTGGAACATGAAAAAACATACAGAGGAACATGTAAAATATACAGATGAACAAGAAAAAATATGCAGAAGAACAAGTAAAAATATACAGAGGAACATGGAAAAATGTGCAAAAGAACATGGAAAAATTATGCAGAGGAACATGAAAAAATGTGCAAAAGAACATGGAAAAATTATGCAGAGGAACATGGAAAAATATGCAGAAGAACAAGTAAAAATATGCAGAGGAAAATGGAAAAATATGCAGAAGAACATATAAAAAATATGCAGAGGAAAATGGAAAAATATGCAGAAGAACATGTAAAAAATATGCAGAGGAAAATGGAAAAATATGCAGAGGAACATGTAAAAAATATGCAGAGGAACATGGAAAAATATGCAGAACAAGAAAAAATATACAGAGGAACATTGAAAAATATGCAGAAGAACACGTAAAAAATGTGCAGAGGAACAAGTAAAAATATACAGACGAACATAAAAAATATTCAAAAGAACATGTAAAAAATAAGAATAACAACATACAAACCTGACTTACTTAAAATATGCAAAAGAACATGTAAAAAATAAGAATAACAACATACAAACCTGACTTACTTAAACTTTCCGAGGAGATGCAAGAACATTGTTCGCATTAAGTGTTTGTCAGTCATTGTCATGATTTAAATTTATGGATTCCTTAATTACATCATATTTTTTAACAAAGAATAAAATTTTTATTAACTACAAAATCAAGTTTTATTCAGTGTACCCGTAATTTAATGAAGTGCTAAAATTATATTAAAGGTTTGCTAAATTAATAAACAGATTTGGCTCTCAAATTTTTTTTTAATCGTTGTTTTGTACATATTTGGCTCTTTAGCTAATAAGTTTGCCGACCACTGGCCTAGTTCATAAGATATCTGTTTTCCGACCCGAAGGTGGCGGGTTCGATTCCCGGAGAAATACAGATAAAAATAAAAGATTTTCAGTCTAGTTTACTCTTAAGGTCTCAAAAACTCTTTTCTAATTGATTTGAAGAGATTGTCACGTGGCAATAATTCCACAAGGCTTTACTTATTATTATGTTATTTTTATCTGTCAATAGCAGCGGGTTCAAGTCCCGAGCTGGAGCGCCCTTGAGAGGAATTCACTTTCTAAACAATGCTATTTAAATTGTTTTTAGAATTGAATTGAAAATTCTTTCTAATCGTCCATGCTTTCTCTCCATACAGTGCTATGGAGAAGACTAGAGACTTACCCAGGTGGATTTTGGTTCTTCCGAGTACAGGCCGGTTAGTCCTTATTTTTGTCAAGCTTGTCTTAGCTGCTTTCGCTATTCAAATTCGTTAAGCACTACTCTCATACCAAACTGGGACGATTTCGCATGAAGGGAGCCTCGGGATAGGAGGTAGAAACACGTGTAACGAGGATTAATGTAATTAGTGGAATAATAAATTACTTTATTGTTAAACCAAGTTCCACTAATTTTACGCTCGTTTGATAAATTTTGTTGGTCTGTTGAGAAAAGCAAATGGAATGACCAGTCCTTATAATAGTTTCGGGGTGTGGATACTTAAATAAGTGTAAATATTCCTGTATATTGGAAATGTGGTGACAATAGTTAAATAAGCTGGGACACCACTTGTCACCTGGTGCTACATGTAGCGCCGGCAAATAAATGACTCGCCCTTGAAATACATACAACTCAGACATTTTCCAATGTTTCTGTATTAAAACTGTATGTGTACGGCACAGTAAATGCAGCAGATCCAGCTCGAAGGACCACTTTGTACAACTTTGTACAAAGACTGTAGAATAGGTGGATGGCTGCCGCTCGATACTTGGAGATTTCTGCTCACTTGACGCTTTTCCGGTGAAAGTAGCAGGGTACTTTTACTTACGACCAACTTCTACCAGCTAAAGAGATTCCTCTTTAGCTGGTAGAAGTTGGTCGTAAGTAAAACACAGTAGACTGTAGTGAAACTGAGAATGTATTTTTGGTGTTTTGTGCTCCTTATGTGCGGCCAATTGCTCATCGTAAGCTCCTATTTTGGGCCGCGCATGCCGTCATGGCTCGCGCGATATCACGTATTTCGCACGTTTTCGCATGCATGGGCCGGTTGATTTTTTATAGTAGCTCTCGCGAAGGTCACGCATAAGGAATATTTGATTACGGTCGGTACACAGCAAGTACATGAAATAAAACATCAAATAAACAAGAAAATATACATTAATCATATTTTAGATGACGCATACGTCCGATATTTATGATTAACACTTGTCAGACTCTAAAACATTGTTTTCTATTCTACCATAACACACAGGACAGTAAATAGAATATTATAAGAAATCAGATTGATTGCGTAATAATCAGCAAACGACACATAAATATAACACAATTTGATGACATCAGCCAATACCTACCCTGGAGTCGAAATATCGGATCATAATCCAATAGTAGCTAATGTTAAATTCAAAAAGGTATCGAAGGAATCTAATATAAAAAAGTAGATATTATACAACTAAATAATATCTAGTATACAAACTAAAGTAAAAACATACTGAACACTTTAAGACCCAGTCAAAGTCAAGAAAACCTTTCGCAGTGCCGGTTTATTTTTTATGAATTCTGTTTTTGTGAATGGTTTACTAAAATTACTATGTCTAAGTAAATATCAAGAAAATTATAATGAAACTATGTGCATTTGTTTAAAATACTTCCGTAATTTAGTTTAGTATGGTAGCTCTGACAACGTTATTGTTACTCTGCCAGCATTTGTTTAAAATGCTTTAATAATTTAGTTTATTATGGTAGATCTGTCAACATTATGGTAACTCTGCCAGCATTTGTTTAAAATACTTTAGTAATTTAGTTTAGTATGGTAGCTCTGCCAACATAATGGCAATTCTGCCGGCATTTGTTTAAAATAATTTAGTAATTTAGTTTAGTATGGTAGCTCTGACAACGTTATGGTAACTCTGCCAGCATTTGTTTAAAATACTTTAGTAATTTAGTTTAGTATGGTAGCTCTGCCAACATTATGGTAACTCTGCCAGCATTTGTTTAAAATACTTTAGTAATTTCGTTTAGTATGGTAGCTCTGATAACGTTATGGTAACACTGCCAGCATTTGTTTAAAATACTTTAGTAATTTAGTTTAGTATGGTAGCTCTGTCAACATAATGGTAATTCTGCCTGCATTTGTTTAAAATACTTTAGTAATTTAGTTTAGTATGGCAGCTCTGCCAACATTATGGTAACTCTGCCAGCATTTGTCAAAAGTACTTTAGTTATTTAGTTTAATTTTGTAACTCTGCCAAAGTTATGACAACTCTGCCAGCATTTCTTTAAAATACTTTAGAAATATAGTTTAGTGTGGTAGCTCTGCCAACATTATGGTAATTCTGCCAGCATTTGTTGAAAATACTTTAGTAATTTTGTTTAGTTTGATAACTAGATGCCAATAATATGTCCTTTTTAGGAAGAGGTATCGATCACGTGAAAAAACGGAACCGGGACTCAACATAAGTCTAGTTTACAACGTTAAAACACGGTAACGGAATACAAAATGTTAAATAAGGGGTTGTTCTTCTGCGGCGCGACCTCACTGCTAATGAAAATCACTATAGGTTGCGCAAATTGCTAACAAATTCTTGCTGAAAATATACTATTGTTGACTTACAAATAATAATTGGAAAGCAAATGGCATTAGTAATCTATAATTTGGTGCTAGATGCTAATAAACTTTTCGAGTATAAAATATATTCTAGTTTTTGTAGTTGAAAAATAACCTTTACTCAAAACAACTCAATTATATATACTTGAGAAAATGTAGCATGGTTCCTGTGACAGCTCACAAATTTGCCCCAATACAACCTTGTAACGACGTTCAGTAATTTTAATTATTTTATCAACTTTAATAAAAGCCTCGATTCTAATAAATAGCAAGTTATTTAGGTAAATACATTACATAAAACTAACAATAATGACAAATTTATACATCTTGTTACAAATTAGCAAAAATGTGGCAGTTTGTTAAAATCAAATAATATTTGGCGACATTTGTCAAAAGTCACTTAACAGT